>JAZHFQ010000167.1:0-600000 GCA_038387885.1 Spodoptera picta | reverse complement strand
GTTGGATAAACATAATCTAAGAAATTACCATTTGATGTAATAAAGAACCTAAAAGATATACAAATTTTTTTTTAAGGGGGGAAAATTGCTCCTGCCTGGGTGAGGCGGGAGGGAGTGTCAGACTCTTACTGACTTAAAACCACCCCGTTCCTTCCCCTGCACGTCGAGCCGGAGCCCCGGTTACCCGTTAGGTTCTCCGCGACAAAAGATATACAATAGATTAATGTATCACATAATAGCCCATTCTATTTACGGCAATATTATGCCAGCGTTTAACTAGAACACCCATACTGGCCCACAGATTAAATAGTGTGCCATCATCTTTCAAAATAAACCGCTATATGTTATGTTTATGTAAGTCTTTTGTTGTTACGCTCATGAATGGAGCTACACTAACGAAGATCGATGCATTCACTTTATTACTATTGTTATTTTATTGCCTGTCTTACATAACTGTGTTTTTGATTGATATTATTTAGTTAAGCACTTTGTCTATTAATCTGTATGTCTGTCTGTCTGCATCACACTATGGTTGGCTGGTAGAGAATGCCATTCGGCATTAAGTCCGCCATTGTATAAATTTGTACAAAAGTGTTAAATAAATAAAAAAATAAATAAATAATAGAACTGACATTACAATTTTTTTTACTACAAGATATTTGCGACAAATCTTCTATTGTTCTTAATCTGTACCATTCTACTTTTTACTTGTTTATTTCGGCATTCAACGATGTGCAGATGACAGTTTTCGATTTATGAAACTGTCATCCGTTGACGTTTGTCATCTGTCAGTGTCATTAATGTCTAATTGTTCTTAATTCGTACATAGATGTCGCCTTCATAAATATTTATGTAGAAAATAGAAGAGGGCATATACTTTGAATGGTTTAAACTACTTCTAGTTAGTAAGTGCAATAATGTTAAAAATATGAAAGGCAGGTCGCGGTCGGCAGCTCGTCTTGCTTCACCGACGGAGCGTTACTGGTGCTCAGCTTATGAATCTGTTTTAATTATGGATGTAAAGTGCCAATGTCAGATATGGGCAAGCTGCCATTAAGTGGAAAAGAAAGAAAGAAAGATATTTATGGATATATGAAACGATTTCTTTGGATGGTTATAGTCTAGTGGTTTAGTAAGGTTACTTATATGTTATGTTTTTTTGAGGTTCGGGACTCCAGTAATTGCGGAAACCTCACGGGTTATCGGGGCTCCGGCTCAAAGCAGGAGTAGGCTCGATGTGGTTTTTAGACACTACGACTAACCTGACTCTCTCTCGCCACAGATAATGCGGGAGAAGTCATTGGGTGATTTTTCCCCTCCAAGGAAAAAAGAACTCCAGTAGTAGTCTCGGCGATTTATTTATTCTTTGCTTTTCTAATAGAGGATGAAAATAGTATAATATAATAGATAATTAAATTACATTAACAAATAAAATGAGTAATCCTTAAACTGAACAAACAAATCTAATATACCTCTACAAGGAATACGGATCACAACATTCAATAGTTTAGAACTTTAGACAAATATTTGCTTATGCTGATCGCAAAAATATTTGATTTTACTTCATTAAACGTGATTTCAATGAATTCTTTATGTTATTCTTACAATCTTTGTTAGTACGTGCTTAAATATCGCTAGAAGTGTCACACTTGACCTTTATGAAGGACATTCGAGGTTCCGTTTGCGCATGTCTGTTTTTCTTTAGAGTCCTTAGATACTGAATCGCACTGTCTCATCTACCCATGTTTGTAAACAGTACAGATAGCTGAGGGCTTAGTGCGAGTTTGTCCTACGTTAACGCGATCGACAGGTTTATGACTCTCCCCGTTCTGATTGGCCTGCTCCAATTATCCAACAAATCAGAAGGCTAACTGCGGTAACGTTTCGTTCGATTGCGTAGAACTTACAAAAAAGTCGCATTAGACCCTCAGATGAGATTTGCAATGTCTTTATTCACGTACTTTAGAATATTATCAGAGGTAAATTATTGATTATAACAATCATGTCGTCCCTCTTTAATATTTTATTACTTTAACTTCTGTATTCTTTTCTATAATTTTGCACCTACCGCTATAACATTCTGCGCCACCCTATGGTCGACTGTCAGAGAATGCCTACGGCATTAAGTCCATCAATTTCACAGTGTATGTGCAATAAAGTTTAAATAAATAAATAAATTCGATAAAGTGGTAAAGGTAAAGGTATAATAGCTTAAAACAAAAAAAAGGTTCATTACCGTTGGTATACTACGTGTAGGCCTCATGACCTCGCTATAATATGGTGTTTATAATTTCTAAGACGTAGGTATATTTATGCTCTAAAAGTTCGTAAATATGAATGAATAGAGAGCAATTATGTATAATTTACTATTACTTGAAATTGAAACTGCCAGAAGATGCCTTGAAACTAGAGCGTTACGGCCAACGATTGTTTTGTAAATAGCAGGCCTAAAAGTCATAACAAAACATAATATTAAGGCATGTTTTTTACTTTTTTATAGAGGGAGCAGAAGTGAGAGGTTCGCTTCACATTGACAGTCCATGACCGTTTGCTGATGAATTATGGACCTTATTTCTACAACTTTGTTGCCATAATTTCCACAATTTGCAGGTTGGCATTAGATAGAACTGATGCCAAGCCTCTCCTAATTAACCGATTGACTGATTGACTATAAAAGGGATCCTTGAGTTCTTATGTACTTAGATTTTTGGTCCAAGCAAAAAAAAGCCTCGTTGGCCGAGTGGTTGCAAGTGCGACTGCTGGGCAAGGGGTCTCGGGTTCGATTCCCGGGTCAGTTAAAGTATTACTGAGTTTTTTAAAAAAAAATCTCAGTAGCAGCACGGAGTCTAGAATTGTGCCCGGTATATGGCAATAGGCTCACCCCCTATTACATGGTACTCATAACATAAATGTGGGTGTTACTTGTACAGTGGCATAATGTACACCACTGCCTACCCCTTCGGGGATAAAAGGCGTGATATTATGTTATGCAAATGAATTACTATTGAATTTTTACCTGACTCTAAAAACCCTTCTGTTTTGTTTTTGATTTCAAAATTCTTGGTTGTAGCTGTAGTTCTTAGTTGTAGTTGACCCTTTGGACAATACCAGTATGATATTCATGTTATATCATTACACTACGTAGGTTTACAGACAAGTGCGATACTAGAAAGTGGAGGAAGAAAGTCGTGGACTATATTTTATGATGCGGTTTGTTTACTGGAAAGCGAATTATGGGTAGCAAGAAATATAGAAATAGACATCGATGATAGACTTCAACAAAAACTGGAAAATGGTATAAATGAACTGTAAGCATGTTTGTTACGCTTTTACGTCTAAACTGCTGAATCGAGTTTGATGATTTGCAGACGGTTGCTGTGGTACAGCCTTTCTATTATGATTTTTAAGCCTATTTAGTTTTAAAACTGCAACCAGCCAGCAAGGGATGGGCAGTAGAATCTCCTGAAATTGCGCGTGGGTAACATTCAAGAAATCGGCAGTAGTATCTACTAAACCAAGGATAATGGATTTCTTCGTATAAGGGGGGGGGGATTTGTGCTCAGCAGTAGAAGGTTTCCAGATGATCATGGAACCTTTTGAAAGCTTAATCTCGTGAGTAATTCATTATCCTTTTCACTGTTTACCGAAGCTATTTAGTCTGTTCGAGGCTCTTATAGTCACATTTATGAGCGAAATTTAATCGATAAATTGTACCTAATCACGTGGCTAAAACAGTGAAATGTTAATACATCTCTAACTTATCATGATTAACATAACACATAACATCATGCCTTTATCCCCGAAGTTGTAGGCAGAGGTGCACATTATGCCACTGTACCTCTACAATGTAACATCCACTTTTCACTATTTATGTTATGAGTCCCGTGTAATAGGGGATGAGCCTATTGCCATATACCGGGCACAATTCCAGACTCCGTGCTACTACTGAGAATTTTTTAAAAACCCAGTAATACTTTGCCCGACCCGGGAATCGAACCCGAGACCGTTTGCCCAGCAGTCGCACTTGCGACCACTCGGCCAACGTGGCAGTCATGATTAACATCTCCACAAATGGTATTGTGACTAAGACAAGAATACCTCTTCCTACCAATAAACAGGGAAACACAAACTAAATCTGGCTTCCTTATATACATTCAATTGTTCCTCATAATCCACGATTCCGTGCTATTTAGAAACCGTCGGTTTTGCGAAATCACTATCACGCATACAGCCATTCAATTACGTGTGGCTTGTACTTACACAGCGTATCAACCAACCCCAACCGTCCAGCATAGATTTACACCTTCTTCATAAGACTATAAGGTTGATAATCTATTATAGCTGGGGTATGTTGATGAGCTGGTGTCTGTAGAGGTACATGCAAATGAGATTGATGTGAGCGCACCGGACCGTGGTTCCTGGCTTCATCTCCGCAAATGCTATTGTTGGAGGATTATGAAGGCTATGGAGTATGGCTTGTTGTTTTACGGACGATTGTGATGAAATTGTTTAGTGTCGTGTTGGAATTAATGGAATGGGATTAAATATATATACATAACATTACATCACGCCTTTTATCCCCGAAGGTGTAGGCAGAGGTGCACATTATACCACTGTACAATGTTACACCCACTTTTCACTATTTATGTTATGAGTCCCATGTAATAGGGGGTGAGCCTATTGCCATATACCGGGCACAATCAATTCCAGACTCCGTGCTACTACTGAGATTTTTTTTTAATACTTTGCCCGACCCTGGAATCTATCCCGAGACCCCTTGTCCTGTAGTCGAACTTGCGACCACTCGGCCAACGAGACAGCATACGAGGTTAAATATGCGTATGTTTTTATACTCGGAACTCCTATCCTATCTAGTCTTGTAACTATGGTAGGAACAAAGTTAGGTATTAATTATATTTAAGAGAGATTGGGCAACAAGACTCTTTGATAAACCTTAATTTACCCTTAATCTTTAACTTTAACCGTAATCGTTTAAACTGCACCCTCCAATAGGCTGCTCAAGCGTAGAGGGATGAATATTATACCATGTGACAAGTTATAATAAACTTAATAAAATCAAGGTCAATAACAAATCAACATCGATTATGGAACTTCATCTAAATCAGTTCAGCCGTTACAGAGGTTATGTTACACAGACACACAAGGTCAGTTGTATTAACAACTTTTGAACCAAACCGTTGAACCGACGCTTGTTTTTATAACATCAGTTTGTGAATGGCAAAGTTTCATTAATACTTTGGTTAGAAGGCTAATGTTCATGCATCTGTGACGTCATTTGTTCGTTGAAGATTTGAATGTATGTGATGAATTCGCTGATGTTATCAGTCTGTTAATGAATGTGTTTGGTTTGCTTTCGATAGCTGTTAGTATTGATGCTTTTAGCGAGAAACTAAATCTTATTTCAGATAAATTTTGCCTAGGTAAACGGATGGATTTGGATTACTGCTTTCAGTCAAGAGCTAAAGATAGCTATAGATAATATCGATTTTTTTTTATGTCACAACCATCGATATAGTAAAGAAGTATTTTTAACACGTTAAACGCCATGGCAGTCACCGGTGACCGACATTAGCGGAGGATTTGCCTTCAACAGTTTTTTATTGGCAGCCAATGCCTTAATATTTCCGCGCAGGTTGTCTATTCTGTCGCAGCGGTCAGGGGATTCATTTTGGTATCTCTCATATACTCTTTGGAAGTATAAGTTTTATAGTGTTTTTTTTTCAGTTGCCAAGAAGAAAATTCTGACTGGAAGTCACCTTTGATTACCCAATTCTCAATCTCAAGGCCACCAACATGAGAAGAAGTCCGAAGACGAAGGAAGATGAAGTAGTGTGTCACTTATACCTATGTTAGAAGAATGTAAGTGAAGTTTTGTTTTGTTTTGCGCTGCGACGCACCATACGTTTTTTTTGCGTTTCTAATTTCTTGTTGTGTGTCGTTGCAAAATAAGTGGTTTTTCTTTCTTTCTTTCTTTCTTAACGGAGGAATAAACGGGTTGCCGGAGCTTCGGCGCGAAGTACAAGAGTAGGAACAGGGTGGTTTTTGGTTAGTAAGATTCTGATACTTCCATTCGCCTCACTCAGGCGGCGGGAGAAGCCATGGGATGGTTTTCCCCCCTCAAAAAAGTGTCTAATTTGTGGAAACAAACATTTCCTTTATAAAAATGAAGACAATACAAGAAAGCACCCATCCATTATGGAAAACTTCGCCATCATTGATGGTAGTAAATATTATATAACTGCACACTTATACAATGTAATTGTAACAATAAATAATCACATTTATTACTTTAACGACCATCAATGGCTTACAGTAGATAATAATTCTTATAATGAGGAAAATCTACAGTCATTTATTTGTAGATCTAGTGCGGAAAATCGCCATTAGAAAAACTACACATTGTTTTTATTGGTTACTTAATGTTACAATAACATAGGCAAGTTTATTTATTTGTTTGCCTTTTGCAAGAGTACAAAGGTGGACATAATGCCATGGGCATTCTTAATAGACAACCTTTAGGTGATGCACTAAGAGCGTGGTCGGTGCAATAAGTTAAAAACTTAAGAGTATCTTAAAAGTGTAAGTTAAAGTTTCATTTGCCACAATATGGGGTTAAATGATAAAATAAATTATGTCTCGTTTACATTTGAGTTTTGGTAGATTAGAGGTTGTCGTGGTGGCCCGGAGGTTTAAGACGCCCACTTCTCATGCATGAGGGTGCGGGTTCGAAACCTACCAACGGCAAGTACCAATGTGACTTTTTCCGAGTTATATGTACATTCTAAGATTATTTAGACACCACTGACAAACGGTGAAGGAAAAACATCGTGAGGAAACCTGAACTTATAATTTCTAATTATAAGTTTGAAATCGCCAACCCGCATTGAGCAAGCGTGGTGATTAATGCTCTAACCTTCTCCGTGTGAGAAGAGGCTTTGCTCAGCAGTGGGCATTTATAGGCTGTTGATGATGATGATGAGATTAGAGGATGTTCAAAAATGAAATACCACAATTTATTTACAGTCTTTATTTATTTTATTTATATCAGGAAAATTGCAAAATTTCGTGTAGCTAAGGTTCTATTATATGATTCCATCGAAAATCATTTAGTAATTTTGACATACCTACCTAACCCTAATTCGTGAAACTTTTACAAGTATCTACTAACTTTTACAAACATCTTTTTTGGAAGGAGGTAAGCTATTCTGTAAGATTATTTCGAAATCTCGAAGTGAGCTTGTTTGCGGTCCGCCATGTTGGTTGTGAGAATAATCTCGACCAATGACAGGCGAGAATGTGATCGAGTTCACTTCGAGAGTTCGAATTGACATCTGATCTTACAAAATAATCTAGCTGGAAAGAAGTTGTCCTATTGCTTACAGAGTCTATACCATCCTCTACTAACTAAACATAATTACGACGTTATCAATTATCTAGTGTAAGCAACGTAACACTGAACAGTTGCGAGGGTGGTTACTGGTTACGCCAGGTTAGCTGTCACGGATCTTGTAAGACGACAACATGATATGCAGTTACCGCATATTGTAAACGTAACTGGCGAGTTAAGTTAACGTTACTTTGTTAGAGTTAAGCTGTTTTAAGATACATACGTAAATTGAGGTAGTGATGATAAAGTGGCATTTATTACTATCCGTATTTTCCCGTAGGTATCTTAATAATAGATGAAGGGACTACACTTTTGACCGAAACCGGGTACCAATGATCTCTGATAAAACTGAAATATGATAAATTTTAAATTTTTAGGGCCGATTTTTCATACATAACATCACGCCTCTTATCCCCGAAGGGGTAGGTGTAGGTGCACTTTACGGCACTCAATGCCACAGGCCGATTTTTCACATTATAACTTAATTCTTAACTGTAGAACAAAATTTATATTTGACAGTTTTTAGTATGGAAAAAATAATTATTATGTTTTTGGCTTATTCACGTTACTGTTTGACGAGGAACTCGATTAGTTTCAAGCCATGCTAGAGACTCATACTCATGAGAAGTATTCCGCGACACGCGACGCCGTGACTGTCGCGCTGCTACTGGTCAAATAGTTACGGTAGTCGTCAAATAATTACGTGAGTAAGCCGAAAACATAATAATAAATTTAGTATGTCTCACGAAAATTTTAATATAAATATGGAAAAATGGTCATTTCTCAGTAAAATGCCCTTGGTTTTCTATGAAAAGGCGAAGAAGAAGAAAATCATCGTGGAGTCTCAGTTCCTGATTTCGATTCTAAAAACGTTTTATATCGTATTTCTATTGGAACATGGATCGATTTACTTATGGAGTATTAATCGATTTCTGTGGAGCCAACAACAATGATCCTTGACAAATAGATAAGATTTTTTACTGTTGCGTTGTAGCACATATAAACAAATTAGTAACAGTAATTTAATATTAATCACCACTTCTCCTTCTCTTATCAAAAAACTGATGACTGTACTGTCACTGATCTAGTACTCAGCGGAAATAGCATACAGACTGGTAACCTATATGTTGATAACAACATTATTTTGTTATCAAATAATTATGCGTAATCAAATTTCTGTGTGGTGCGACCATGTTTATTATTTTAAATACATTGTTTTATATAAACATTTCATATCTTAAATTTTACTTGTTGTAATTGATATTAGGATCATTAAAGTAGGATTCCTTTTGTACTTTGGGTATCATAGTGAAGTCTTCATCATCAATATCATCATCAAACAGGTCAAGACAATCCACTATAGGCTAGGGCTATCGCGGGACGATCTCCGGCCACCGTAAGCATGGGCCTGCAGACGGCGAGCATGGATAGCTCGCCGCCCGAACAGAATCAGACCCGAGCGAGCGGCGCGTCGTCGTGTTGTGCGCGCGCCTCAAAGAGCCATCAGACCGCCACAGATGGGGCCCAATAGGGCTGATGCCGATACGGAGCCGTGGAGAACCTAAAGGGTTGCCGGGGCTCCGGCTCAGTAGCCGTTAGGTTAGGCACCACCCCGTTCCTACTCCTGCACACTGGTGCAGGAGTAGGTGGTGTTTAGTCAGTAAGAGTCTGACACTCCCTCCCGCCTCACCCAGGCGGGAGAAGACATTGATTTTACCCCTATAAAAAAGGCTAGGCTCTTTATTCTATGAGAGGGTATGCTGAGACGGTTTGCTCTAAATTCCTCTATAAGCAGCTCAGTTGGAAAAATCATTTTGGTTCAGTTTACCATCGTGACTATCGTGAGTTCGTTTCTATCCATTGCTTAGATCGAAACGACATAAGCACTTTGATGTACGAGTATATTTATTTGAGGTTTCAAAAGTAACGGTTTCATTCTACAAAATTAACTCTTTTTGACTTTACACTGAGCTCGATCTCCGTCTTGGCTTGGCAACAGCAATCGCATGTTATCTATGGATTAGACTAACAGAAGATGCAAACAATAGTTAGTATATAATGTATTATGTATAGTTCATTCACCTATTCATTGAAAAATACATATACAGTGACACACACATACAATCTACCAAATTAATCGAAGGATTTTCAACGTTATTGCATAATAGTAAAGGTTGGGATTCATTGTTATGGGGAACTTGATGTGCTGGTTTATTACTTTAGTCCCCAATGGTACTTTGGTAACCCACTTCTCTCAAACAGTGTGTGAAGGGAAGCTGCCAATATAACATTAAGTAGGTCTTTGTACAAAGGTAAGTACAATTTATATTGTTTTATTGTTTATTTGCTATAGTAAAAAATTGTGGGAACGAATTTGTTTAGTAGAATAATTATCAACATTACAATTAAAAGACTCTTAGTATTTTGGTGGATTTATTATTATTATCAGAATCAATATTACAAAGGTGAACATTCAGATATTCGACATTATTGACACAAGCAATTAGTATCTATATCTCTGACAAAGTGTTTATAAAACACAGTCACGTTTTGTCCCGAAAATGGCTGTATCTAAGTATTTACTCATTTCTCTGAGCTTGCATTTACGGCCGAGCTTAATACAATACATACATATAACAAAACAAACTTACATAATTATGTATGTATGTATGTAAGAATACAGTTTTTCAGCATCCCCTATCCCCATCCCCAGAGACTACGAAACTATGGAAGTTTGTATTCAATAAAAATTAAATTCAACATTATTTAGCTAGACGCCAGATAAATTTTATCAGAGCTGAATAACTTTGAATATTTGAATATCCTTCCATACTAAAAACTGTCAAATGTCAATTTTATTCTATAGTTAAGAATTAGCTGATGATTGAAAAATCAGCCCTGATTCATGTTATCGGTACTAAAAAAATACATAGAGGATAATCTCTTAATGAAAAGATAATAATAGACAGAATAATAAGGTAGTTAAAGCAAGTATGCTTCAGTAATAAAATTGCGAAACGTTTTGGGACCAATCATGGCTGTCCTAAACACCAAGATGTTGAATATAAACGAGTCTGTAATCTGTACCTATTTTTGTAAACCCTACATTTTGTCCTGGATTTCCTCTTAGACCAATTAGTTGTCCTATAAAGAAGTCTAATAATAGAACAATTGTCTATTTGAGCGTGACTTGAGATAATTATCGAACAAGGACGTTCTCATGACGAAATGATGATGATATACCATTATAAATAACCTTACTGAATTATGGTGTCATATGGTATTCATAGATTATCTAATCAATTAGCAAAGAAAATCCCGTCCCTAGATTCCCTAGAACTTTTTTGTCTCTTAATGTTTTTTTTTATGACATAAGCCGATAAACGAGCAGGTCACCTGATGTTAAGCAATCGGCGCCGGCCATGGACACCTGAAACACCAGAGGCGTTACAAGTGCGTTACCGGCCTTTTGAGGATTAGGAATTGGAGCATCGTTGGGGATTCAGGAATTGGGGAGATTGGGGAAAGGGATGGTAATTGGGCCTCCGGTAACTTCACTCATACGACGAAACACAACGCAAGCGTCGTTTCACGTCGGTTTTCTGTGAGGCCGTAATATCACTCCGGTTGAGCCAGCCCTTTCATGCCGAAGCATGGTTCTCCCATTCTTAAATATGTATTTTGAATGGGAGTTGACAAGATGATAACGTTGCTTGAATATAGGCTGCCTTGTGCATCGAAGAGGTCTCAGGTTTGATTCTTGGCTTGTATTTTTTTAAGAGGCGAAAATTATCGAATGACTTCTCGCGGTGAGGCGAAAGGGAGTTTTAGACTTACTGACTAAAAACCACCCCGTTCCTACTCTTGCACTTCGAACCGGAGCCCCGGTAACCTGCTAAGTTCTCCGCGGCTCCGTATCGGCATCAGCCCTATTGTGACTTGTTTAAGTATCCTGTCTCGTGTAAGAAACAATTTTCGGTGGTATGGTATTGTGGATGCTGAAATTGTGTTATTATATGAGACTCCTTATTGAAAAAACGAAAACTACACACTTTATATGTGTTTCTGCATAGTATACCTCTACCTATCAATTCAACAAAAAATATTTTAGACGAACAATTCAACGCAACATACATATTATTCGTTGCTACTATATTTTTTTGTTAAAGTACACTTTTTGTCTCAGTCATTCAGAAACAGTGTACCGTGACTATGAATGTAAAAAACGGGAGGTACAGCAGAAACATTAGAACTAGTTTTTATTGCCAACCTACTTAGATACTAAGCTAGGTTTCATGAGCTGACCGACTGAGTGTTCAACAGAATTTCGGTTTTATATAAAAAGTATTCGATAAGAATTTGGAGTAGGTACAGAGAGCAATAAAAATATTACTGGCCTATTTGAACTATTTTCAAGTAAAAATATTTTCACCTGGACGACATACCGAGGTGTACCTGTTTTTTGAAAATCTAATAGGTAACTGTTACAAGATATTATACTAGCCTTACAAGTACTTAGACACTATAGTCTCTGAGGTCATTGATAGACCTACGGTAGGTACCTTCTACAGTTCTACTAAAATATTACTTATATAAAAGATGTCATATTTTACAAATATTTGTTTTAAATTTCTAGATTTTTCTACATAATCTAACGACTAATAGACACGGTTTATTAAAGTTTTTTAAACCCAGTAAATACAATCCGAAATCGATATATTTCATCAAAAATTATACTATCACTGAAACTCACCTAAACATAATAACACAACTATCACTTTCCGATACACTTATCCATTTCACTCACACGTATAAAATCACTATTTGATAAATAAACACTCTTGCGCCGGCTAGTCGCTACTCGGTGCGACGCACGAATGTCCGCGACGCGTGCGCAGAGCCGCTAAACTGCTGCTCAATATTGCTGAGTAAACCTCGTAAATACCGCTGCATAATCATGTTTTTTTTGCGTCGCATTGTAATGCATTTTAATCGAGATTGTAAATGCATATGTATGCTCTTTAAATGCCTGTCAGTTCTACTGAATTTTTAAGGAAAAAGTTTTATAAAAACTGTTGTTGATTGGTTTAGAATGTTTGTAAACAATTATCGTGCATAGTAACAGCGTTTAATTAGGAAGGGATGTATACAATGTTTGATATGAGTCAGTGAGTGTTAATAAGTTTTAGAAACATAATCAAGTCAATACTTTATTTAATTTCATTATACTGCAACACTAATTATGTCTTTTTTTAATGTGGGAAAATCGTCGAATGACTTCTCCCGCCTGGGTGAGGCGGGAGACTCAGACTCTTACTGACTAAAAACCACCCGCACTTCGAGCCGGAGCCCCGGTAACCCGTTAGGTTCTCCGCGGCCCTAACCATGTCTAAGATCGATTGATACTGTGAGTCGACTGGTAAGACATTCTGTCTTCATTCTAATACCTTTATTTAACCTCCTCAATTTTACTCCACAATCACGATACATATGAATTAGGAAACTTTCTTAAAATCTTGACGCGTAACGTTTTTATTTACTGTTTATCAAATTATACGTTGCGCTTTCTGAGGCCTTAGTACGAGTTTGTTTTACGTTTAAAGTATTCGAAACTAGTACGCGTTCGGCGCTCTGATTGGTTGGTTCATTCGAGCCGGCCAATCAGAGCGCAGGACGCGCACTCGTTTCGAATACTGTAAAAGTAAATAAAACTCGTACTAAGGCCTCTGGTGAATGAACACGGCTACGGCCGCTGGGCGGTATGACTCAGTGGCATTTTACGGCCCCAAGTCATTCACTACTCACCAGCGTGAATGTTCATGTTGCAGTCACTTTTACGTGGATGCCAATTAGTGAAACGACTTCTAACTTGATAGGGAAAAGTAATTAGTGGTTGCTGTTTTAGTCATCGTTGTTATCTATAGTTTTTCTTGTTATTTTTGCTAGAGATAGCCAGAGGTAGCTAGTTATACTACAATTGCGTTATAGGCATTTAGTGTCATGTTATATCACACTGGAATACAGGGGTACAACCACCAAACTAGCTACCATGTTACAAAATAATGAGTAATTTACTTTTTTATATTCAAGGCCAACATAATAAAATAAAATGTTTGTTTGAGAATGGCATGATTTCTTTTCCTGCCACAGGGCCCACAGGAAGAAATTCCAGTTGGAGTATGTGGAACCTATGTACCTTGTTTTTATGTACATAAACAATAAATAAAATTGTAGTAAAGTGTAATAGACCTGTGACCTATGACCTAATCCTCGTAAATTAGAATAAAAAAAATCAAAATACTTCTAACTTTACAATCTCTTTTCTAACACACTAGACATTACATCAAATCACCATCTTTTTCCACTTCCCTGTAACATACTCATCACGCAACACATGGTAACAGTAGTAATTATTTAGTTAAATGATCAGACAGACAGATGCAAGATGCAGTTCATGTGTCATCGCTCGTCAAGTGCCGTGGTGGCTTAGAAAGCAACTCAACTATTCGAGTTCATGACTTGTTAAAAGGATAGGTTTGGGAACCAGGGCTCAAATTAGGTTTAATAACTGCTGTCCTATTGACCTGTTATAGTATTTGAATGCCAGTTAGAGTGATCAACGATGTCAAAGTATGGGTTTGATGTCATATTTAACATAACATCACACCTTTTATCTCCGAAGGGGTTGGCAGAGGTGCGCATTACGGCACTCAATGCCGCTGTACAATACGTAACAAACACTTCACAATTTTTTATTTATTTATTTTTGTTTTTTTGCACATACAGTACAAGGCAGACTTAATGCCTAGGGCATTCTCTGCCAGTCTACCTTAGGGACTTCCATAGTTTACTATTTATGTTACGAGTCCCATGTAGCATGGGACCCGGGTGAGCCTATTGCCATATATCGGCCACATTTCCAGATGGCGTGCTACTACTGAGATTTTTTTACAAACCCAGTAATACTTTACGCGACCCGGGAATCGAACCTGAGATCCCTTGCGTGGCAGCCGCATTTGCGACCGCTCGGCAATTGAGACAGTCATATTTAAGTTTTGATATAATTTGTCGAATGTTGTTATCATAGTAATCTGTGAGAGGAGTGCTTCCTATTAAACTACATACTTTTATTTATTACTCACTAGCGACCCGCCCCGGCTTCGCACTGGTGCAATATACATACATGTATTATACATATAAACCTTCCTTAACAATCACTCTATCTATTAAAGAAAACCGCATCAAAATCCGTTGCGTAGTTTTAAAGATCTAAGCATACATAGGGACAGACAGACGGCGGGTAGCGACGTTGTTTTATGCTATGTGTAGTGATTAGTCTCATTTCACTTTTAACTATCCTGTAAAAATTGATGGTCCATTACAAGAACGTGATTGCATCGACTCAGATATACAATTTTAGGAATCTGTTCAATAGTCATAGTGGCAACACTGACGCTGTTAACAAAACCCGCGTATATAAATCACGTAAATAAATTAAATAGCAACGAAATCAATAAACATAGTAGTGCGATGGACTAAAAAGGCTCTGATTAACAAGTGATATTAAATGTGGCTATATATTTGGTGATATAACAAGTGAAACAGATTTTTTACGAAATATATTGAAAAGTGCTAGAACGATTTAAAAACAAATAACCTGTGTTTGAAACCGAAATGGTTACATTCAAAACGGCCTAATAACAAGTTCCTGCGCAGTACCCATCAAAGGTTAGTGAATTATAAAGGAAAAACAAAATAGAAATACCGTTTAGAAAAATATTCAAAATATGACCTTTGGACCTGTCATATTGTACGACAACTAGCGCCAGCAATACCACAAAGCGGCGAATAGGCGAACTAAAAATACATCAACTCGCCACCAGAGGGAGTAAATAGTGATACCATAACAAAAAAAAAAAAAAAAAAAGTATTAATTGGTAAATAATCTTTTTTCGAAAGACAATATGGATGAAAATATAACACACCGCAACCATAACTTATTCAGAACAGGCTCTTTGCCTGATATTACTGCAGACAACTCGGATCTTTTTGATCAAACTATGGCAAGTTTACCAAACACTTCATTAAACATGAGCCAAACAATACTAGATCTACAGGAAAAAGTGAAACAATTGACTGGTGACCTACAAAGCGCTCATTTAGAAATTGAAAATTTGAATTCGGAAAACTTTAGATTGAAAACGGATGTCCAAAAATATATTAAAATGATAAGTGTATATAAGAAATTAAATGACATCGACATAAATAATTTAACGCCGCGCTCAGAGCGCAAACGAAAATCTAACCAAAGCAATAAATTAACGCCTGTAACGGAAAAAAAGCAACAAAACACATCGATGCTAAATAAAACATTAGACGAACGAACGGATATCGATGTGATGACCACGGATGTTGTCGTTACCACCCCAATAAAATTGACAAAGACTGCGAATATATTGCAATCTAATTCATTACCAAGTTCTGGACTGAAATCAACACCTATACATAATATCAGTAGGGCCGATCTACCATCAACTAATTCAAACCACTATACATCAACAAATATTAAATACACTGACCCACAAACAAGCACAGAACAAGCCAATGTCCTGAAACCGGAAGCAAAGAAAAAGAAGGTAATTATCATAGCTGATCAACAAGGGCGTCGAACCCAAAGAATCTTGCAAAAACTTATAGGTGAAGATTATATGGTTAAATGTTTCTGGAAACAGGGAGCGTGTCTTCAAGAAATTTTAAAAACGGAGAAAACTGATATAGATTTGTTGACTAAAGATGATTTCGTTATTGTATTGGGCGGCGTAAATGATAGCAACCCTGAACAAATTCAAATATGCCTTAATAACTTCTTAAATAGTACAAGAAATACTAATATTATGATCTCTGAAGTATTATTTAACACTCATTTAAATGAAAATAAATTAAATTATGAACTGAAGTTTATTTGTTCTCACTACGTTCATTCGACCTATATAGACATGAATTACTCTACACATATACCAAAATATCGCTTTTTACCATTACATATATCTCAATTAATGCTGAAAGAAATATTAAAAATCACATATCAGCGAAAATATGATGAATATATCACGGAAAAACTTTACTCTGAAATTAAAACTAATACCAATATGGACCAATGTACCCAGACAGAACATAACTATCAACATAATGAAACTGCTCCCTCAAATACTGACTTTTTTCGTATATAAGCACATTAACATTCTTCATCAAAACATTGATGGTTTATTAAGCAAAATAGATGAACTTACCATCCAATTAGACTCGTTTGGTGAAAACAGCAACCCGGTCGATATACTTTGTATAACGGAACATAATATGACAATTGAAGATAGCAAACTACTCAAACTACCTAATTTTATATTAGGAGACATGTTTTCACGAAAAAATAGACATGGGGGATCCTGCATATTGTTAAAAACATACCATAAATTTAAAACATTAATTGAAGCCAAAAATTTCAGTATCAATGGTATTTTTGAATGCAGTGGCATTGAATTAACCATCCACAAAATTATAATAGTATGTGTTTATCGACCACCTAGGAACAAAAAGTATGATATTGAATTATTTTTCACGGGGCTTACAAATCTGTTTAACCAAGTGTGTTACTCGAACAAAAAAGTAATTATTTGTGGAGATTTTAATATTAATAGACTGGAAAATAGTAACGTTTCCCAACAATTTGAACAAATACTTGCAAGTTACAATTTGAAATTATCAATAAACAAACCCACAAGATTCGCGAGTATGACCTGTATAGATAATATAGCCCATAATATAAGAGGATCGAAATCTACAGTTTTGGAACTTTCACTTTCTGATCACACAGCACAATTGTTGAGATGCCCAGTTAAAAAAAGCTACTTTATTACACATTGGTTTAAAATAAAAAGAGATTATTGTGAGGAGAACATTTTAAAGTTTACAAATTGTGTTAAAAGTCTGACTTTTGCTGAATGTTACAAACAAAGCGACCCTGAAAGTGCTTATAACATGTTCCACGATTTATTCAAATTGATCTACGATTTGTGTCTTCCTAGCATTAGAATTAGAATACCCATCTCTAAGAAACTAAAATGGATAAGTAAAGGTATCAGGACATGCTCTAAGCGAAAGAGGCAACTATTGTGGAAGTATCGACTAAGATCAAATCCGAAAGATAAAAAGTACTTTAAAGAATATACAAAGAGACTAAGAAAAATTATTAAACAAACCCAAACGGCACAAAACAATAACTATATAACCACATCCACTAACAAGAGCAAAGCGATATGGAAAGTTATAAACAATTATAAGACCGTGACCCCAAAAGAGTACATCAGCCAAATAAAAGTAAATAATAGAATAGTAACAACGCCGGAAGAAATAGTACAAGCTTTTAATAATTATTTCATTGACGATATTAAGCCGACTCAAAGGGATAGAAATAGTCTTCTAAACACACTGACATATAACAATTGCAAATCAATATTTTTAAAACCGACAAACCCACACGAAGTAAATCAAATAATAAAAATGCTAAAAAACACTAACAGTACAGGCTATGACGATATCAACACAAAAATAATTAAAAGAGTATCACATCTAATTGCTCCTGTACTTAGCCATATTATAAATCTTTGTCTTGAACAGGGAGTGTTCCCCTCCAAGCTCAAAATTACAGTTATAAATCCAATATTTAAAAAAGAAAAAAGAGATGAGATGAAATATTACAGACCGATCGCGTTAATACCAGTTGTTGCCAAAATTTTTGAAAGGGTTATTTATAATAACTTATACAAATACTTTGAGGTCAATAACATTTTTGCTAACGAACAATTTGGGTTTAGGAAAGGTAGATCGACTGGTGACGCATTAATGAATTTTCTTAAGACAATTCTGACAGGACTGGACGGTAAACAACATTTGACCGCAATTTTTATGGACATGTCCAAAGCTTTTGATCATGTGGATCATCAGATATTAATGACTAAATTAGAGAAATATGGAGTAAGAGGAAATGCACTAAATCTCATCAGATCATACCTAAGTAACAGATTCCAAATAACAGAAATAACTCGAATGAAAATTAATACAAGCTTTGAGCAGACTTATATGTCAAAACCAAAAACAGTCCAATTTGGAGTGCCCCAGGGAAGTATCCTAGGACCTCTTTTGTTTATTATTTATATAAATGATCTCCCAAAAGTAATTAATCAGCAAATTATATTATTCGCGGATGATAGCACTGCCATTTTTACTGACGATGGAAAAGATGCGCATGAGGAAAATATAAACAAATCATTAGGAAATATTATTAATTGGCTTAACCGAAATAATCTAAAAATAAATCTTCATAAAACAAACTACATGACATTTACAAACAAAAATACAAAACCAAAAACGTTGCAGATAAGCTATAATGGCGAAACTATTAAAGAAGTCACCGCTACAAAATTTTTAGGTATGCATATAGACAATGAACTTAACTGGAAACTCCATGTTGATCAAATTTGTGTAAAAATAAATCAACATTCCTATGCCCTTTACATGCTCAAGAAAGTGGTAAACGAGAATGCACTGTTAAACGCTTATCATGCATATGTGGGTTCCATACTAAAATATGGTATACTATTCTGGGGAAATTCTACTGATAAAGAAAAAGCTTTTAAAGCACAAAAAAAGTGTCTGAGAAGTATGACGGGACTTAAACAGACTGAGTCATGCAAAGACATGTTCAGGACATTAAAAATTTTAACTCTGCCTTCATTATTTATCTATGAAGCCGCAATAATGGTAAAAAGTGATATCAACAAATATGAAATGCTTAGAAGTACACGACATAAAAATGAATTATCAGAAATTAGATGTAGGACAATTAAATTTAAATCTAGTATATTTGGAATTGGAGTGAAAATTTATAATAAGATACCAAATAGTGTTAAGAATATTTCAGCTATCAATCTCTTTAAACTTAAACTAAAGCAGTTCTTGATAAATAAAGCATATTACACAATAAAGGACTATTTAAATGACAAGACACTGGGATAGCTGCATTCTGACAAACTGACAGTAAATGTATATTCAATATTCAACGTACAACAATTTTATGTATAATTTTGACTTATATTCACGAATTTTAATTTTTAATTTCTTTATTTAAGGACTTCATCATTAGGCATTTGACAAATGTTAATATTTGGACCAATGTGGTACAACCTGACCACTGACTAATTACCCGATTAATATTGTCTATCAAATTAAAGTTGACGAAATGTTCCATAACTTTAATATAATAATTTGACCAAGGTTTAATAAATTAATGTAATAATTCAGTTATATTCTATAATGTAAGGTAATGACTTGTCATATTTTTATTGTAATGATTTAACTGATGCAACAAAAAATTTCGTAATATTTTGAGACTAGTAGAATAATCCAAATAATATAAACTATTGTACACCTTATAGGTATGTTACTATGCTACTATTATAATATATTTAACATCTATTGTCAACATGTAACAAACAATAAATGAATTTGAATTTGAATTTGAATTTGAATAATACAGTTTTCATTGAAATGAATTGAACTGTATTAGCACTAAAACTCAAGACTGGTTTCAGACACGAAAGCAATCTCTCGATTAAATACATATATAAATACGAAAACTCGGGATTGTCTGCAGGCTTATCGAAGTCAAGGGTATCTATACAGATAAATAAAATTAGAGAGTATGTTTGTTATATTAAATTAAAATAACCGCTTTTCACTACATGCATATGAATATACATACGATAGGTACACATACCAAAATGACATTTTTTACAATTTTTCCCAATCCTTAAACTGTCAAATACCAAGCGGTCACCGGTGACCGCAACCTATTGTTCTATAATTGTGTCTGCAAAACCGGTACTCGACGAGTTAATCTTCTCAGTCCCTGAATCCCCAACAATCCTCAGAAACCTAATCCCCAAAAGGCCGGCAACACACTTGTGTTCCGGATGTCCATGGGCGACGCCGATTGCTTACCATCACGTGATACGTCTGCTCGTTTACCAGCTTATCCCATAAAAAGTAAAGTCATTTGAGAGACGCCTAGGTCAGTAGTGGACGCCTTATAGCTGATAATCATGATGACGATGAATGTAGATACGTGAACTTGGTTCGACTCTCGATGACAACATATTTTTTTTTTAAGGAGGGAAAATCATCGAATGGCTGCTCCCGCCTGGGTGAGGCGGGAGGGAGTGTCAGACTCTTACTGACTAAAAATGACAACATAAATACTAACAATCTGTACCTAAACACGTATGTGTGTGACCTACAGATAGATATTTAATAGGTCTTGCATCAGAACGTTCCGGTGTCTAGTTTAGCATAACAATGAAACACGATACAAAGGTTCAGTTGAATATGTTTTGTAATTTTAAGCTAGATCAGGATTGTTCTTCTCAATATACGAATATCTAAAGCAGTTTATGCTTGAAGAATAATTAATGAGAAAATATTGATGAGGAAGTCAACAATGTCAAAATGAAAGTTACCATTTTAAAACCACACTAATATTGTTGCAATGACAATAAACGATTGTTTGGTTACAACGACTGTAGCAATACTATCATGTAAATGATTGTGGACAATATGGATGCCATTTTCTTTTTTTTTCCTATTATATGAACTATTTAGGATATTTTTTGGTTCAAGTCGATGATTTTTAGTCCTTGGAAAGCATAAGACAGCTTGTTACGTCAATTATTTTATGACTGTCGCAGATTTTCGACGTAGTTCTTTCAATTTAATTTATTTACGAGTTTAGACGAACCAGATGACCAGACGTTTGATTGTAGTCGACAGCTCGTTCTATTATCTATTTTGTCTTTATGATCAACAGAGGTTGATAATAAGGTGTTACTTACACAATAGCGGAATGATGCCTCTGATGGATAGGTGCTGATGGAGTGGCCGGTGGAAGAGCTGAGAGGGAGGCAGGTTGCGGTGAGCCGCACCATCGACCTTCCCGCACATCCGATGAGCCTGCCAATAAGATGTGGCACGTTAATACCCTGAATTGATCTAAAGTCTAAGGAAAATGGCCATTAGAGTGTTAAGATCAATCTAAATAATTATATTCTTCACCGAATCGAAGACCCGAAGAAAAATGTCATTGATACGTTAGGTGTTAGGAAAAAAATCGCGCCGTGTATGTTTAGCCTTACCTTAACCGTAAGAGCGACGATTTTTAACCGACTTCAAAAAAAATAGGTTCTCAGTTAGACCTGTATGTATGAATGTTTGTGCGAGATTAAATCGCGTTTGGCTGAACCGATTTTCATGTGGTTTTAAGAAAAGCGTTTGGTACATTCAGGAGAAGATTTTACCAATTAACTGACCTCTAAAAAAAGGGGGTTGAAGTCGGTATTTTTTAAACGTAGTTTGTAAAAGAATTATTTAATGGCATAAGACGGCAAACGAGCAGCTGAATCACCTGATAGTAAGCAATCGGTGGCACCCATGGACACCCACACAACACCAGCAGCTGTAGCCAAATGCCATTTAGCGCTTGTCTACTTGTAGAATAGAAAATCAAATCATATGGAATTAACGTAAATTTTGACACTTGTCAGTGTCATCCCCATACATTTTGATTTCTACTCTCTCTGTAAACAAGCGCTAAAGTGGCGTTTAGCTAAAGGCCATGGGTAGTTAGAGGTGATGAATGATCGATCTTTTGGGGATTTAGGTATTGGATATGGGGAGCGTGCATCTGTATGTTTTATTAAATCTGTTGTACTCACTGCCATAAAGCGTTAAGTGTGAGGGTGGTCTGCTGGCCAGGACAGGTGTGGAGCCATATCTCTCACCTCCAGCCGACAGGCGTCCTCCTAGCGGCTTGAACGCTATCGGTCTGATCACTGACTTGCCCTGCAAAGAGAAAGATGTAGGTGGTTAGCGAATAACAGTTAAAACAAGATTTTTAATATTAGACATTTCTAAAATAACTAAAATAACAGCTTTCATTCTGAAAACAAACCAAGTTACAGAACCAAGTTCTAGAAATAAAATGGAGACCAAAATTTTAAGACTGCTTACGCCAAGTAGTCTTAAAATTTTGGTCTCCATTTTGGTTTCTGGTTTGTTTTCAAAATAGTGTACTTGCTGTATATCTTTCCTATTATAATATCATTATATAAAACAGCCACAGACCAACGTACCAGTCAGCCATACAATATCATTTCCAATCAATACTATTATACTATTGTGCCCGGTATATGGCAATAGGCTCACCTCCTTTTACATGGGACTCATAACATAAATAGTGAAAAGTGGGTGTTACATTGTACAGTGGTATTAAGTGCCGTAATGTGCACCTCTGCCTACCCAATTTAAATTCGGATATAAAAATCCCATAACTAAGTCTCAATTGACATTTCTTAAGCACCAATTGTTAAAACAATTTACCTTCTTATATCAAGGACCCATATAAATTGTTTTTTAATGCGTTCGTTAGCTAAGTCCGTGCGCAGTTATCTCTGCACGGATTTGACATTTTATACGCAACAACGCATCGAAATGTCATGACGAAAAGGTCATACTTGGCGTACTTATTCGGTGCATCGATGTGTCACATGTGTTACCGTTAACATGACGTACGGGGATAAATTCACTTTAAGCGAGCGATTTTAAAATAATTCGAAAATTCCAATTTTTGTAAGAGTTTGATCTTATTCTACTTTATTGGATGTAGGTGCCAGAAGGATGACGAGTAGAAAATATTTCTTATGCTCAGTTTCTCAGCGTACGGCGCGTCGCGTTCCGCGCGCGCCTCAAACATCCATCAGACCACCACGGATGGGGCCCAATAGGGCTGATGCCGATTCGGAGTCGCAGAGAACCTAACGGGTTACCGGGGCTCCGGCTCGAAGTGCAGGAGTAGGAACGGGGTGGTTTTTAATCAGTACCATGAAGACAAAGTATATAGTCATGAGATGAAGTAGTCTCGTTACAAAAAAATATAGTTCCCAAACCCAAATTACTCACAATACGATGAAGTAATTAACAAAAATGAATAAGTCTTGTATAACGTGCCAACGAATCAATCAGCCGGAATGACGAGAATGGTCAAGTAAAAACGCGTGCCTTACGACCATCGATGTTGAACAGTGTGGATAGTGGACTCTATGGCGACTTGGCCAGTCGACACTGCGTACTGTCGAAGGAATGTCCCGGACAAAAACTTGGAGCACTTGGCTTGGCATTGCTGCATACAAAACTGTTTGCTTAACGTTTTCTTTTAAGTGGTTCGACGTATACGAACGTGTATTACGTTAAGTACGGAAAATGCAGATGTTGAATTGTATAATGATTTACTATGCTGTTTTGTGTTTGGGTGTGACTGAATATTGTTTTTATCTGATGAAATGTATGACCTGGAGATTACTAATTGTGGTAGTTAAGTTTCAATCAGTGCAGCAAAGTTAATGGCATCCTGTGTCTAACAATAGGCTGGTACCTCTTACGTGGAAATTACTGGAAAAAACTAGATATTCGCCTTGTGCATTTACATGCCTTTACTAAAAAGCTTTAGGTACGAGTATTTAGCCCATCTAAGAAAAAAAAGGCGACATTTAACTATAATCCGTAACTATAATCTACTACCTATTTATAAATACTAGGAGTTTATTTATGTAGTAATTTAACGGAACACACTGTAGTTATAAGACAACAGTGCCAGTTAGTCAAGCGTTCTCAGAGCCCAGGTATGTGCAACACAAACAAGTCCTCTGTTTGACAAGGAATATTTAAGGTTAACTCACAAGATAATACAAGGAAAATTTGTAAAAGACAAATAAGGTATATGCGCTATAATGCTTAGAGTACATTCGTAATTAAACTGTCAAACACCGCTAGGACACCGGTGACTGCAACCTAATGTTCTTTAATGGTGTCTATAATGACGGTACTCAAAGGGTTAAGAGAATTGAAGATTATTATAATTTAGTTTTAAATTCTTTAACCTATCAAATGATTTTACTTACTTAAGATATTTTTTGTATTTTGCATTTTTGAATTATGAATAAATTTTATTTATTATTATTATAACATTAATAAGAAAGTAATGTGTGTGTGTTATCAATTTATATTCATGTTTACACACAATACAAAATGTCACTATTAGTTCTTGAAGTAGACAAATAAACTCATATCCACTATGAGAGCTAGACTTTATGACTTGACATATTCCTGTGGACACTACTAACTGTACAGAATGGACAGGTTTAGGAGATGTGTGGAGAGGACAGTTGGAATCGTCCACTGTCTGGGTTTGTGGGTTAACGGCTACAAGGCCTCGCGAGCCAGACGACCAGTCGACTGGTTTGTGGTATGTTTTATAGGTGGAAGCGATTTTTGAATGAATTGACTGATTTTATGATGATTGTTTATGCGATAGGGTCGTAAACGAACAAGCGGATCTTCTGATGATATATGGAACGTTTGTTATGGAAAACAGTACAGTTGGAGTTGACCCATTTATGTCGAAGTACGGTGTACATACGTACAAATAGTATATTTAATCCAATTTAATTACTATAGTTTAATACTTACGTTTATTTAATATGTCGATTAAAATATCATTTTTTTTAAGAATGAGGTCGATTTTTAGATAATCTCCGAAACACTGTGGGTATTGCTGCCCTTGTGTGGAATTCGTTTTGTTGTTTGAACTTAAGCTTAAAAACTTCGAATAAGTAAGTAAATACCTAATGGTTTTAACCAAATTTATTTAAATTAGCACATATCTTATGACTTCGGTCTCTATCCTTGTTTGTCTCACGGAACAATGACCAAGTGACATATAGTGTATAAGACCGGATAGTCTCACTCTCAATCGATATTTTTCAAATCGATTACAAACTTACTTTTGAATCGATACGATACGATACGAGAATGGTTAATTTAACGATTGCTCTCTCTCTAAGTCGTTATATCAGTGAATGGGTTAATGGACACAGTAATAAAAATAATATAGTCTTTCCTAGACTAGGTACCCTAACATTCTAGACTTCTAGTTCATGTTCGTTTGATTGCATACAGAATGGGGATAGGTAGCTCTCATTTACCTATGAAACAGACAGTTAAGACTATGAGCGAAATTATTAATTTCATTTTTAACTAATTTTTAATTAATAATTAGAAATCAGAATCAATAGGAATTTTCACAAAGTGAGGATAGAACTGAGAACCAAAGGTTCAACAGTCAGTCGAAGAACATCAAAATTGTTTTTTTAATAATAAAAGATGCGCAGCATATGAGCTACGCCCGTAAACGTATAGCTTAGTAATGTCATCGTCCTCACTATGACGAGACACACTGGTGTCGACTGGTCAGCTCCAGACTGTATGATTTTATTGTCCTCAATGTTATTTTCTTTGACTGGATTTGGGTGATGCATTGTTCTCACACAATCGGACCAACAAAACTATGTAACTAGAGAATAGTATTGTAAGCCCGATTGAAAAAGAGTAACCTATGAAGTATCTTGCTCGTTCTTCTTCATAGGAATCTACACCTTGGTATGAGCAACTATGTTCACTTCAAAATTTTTGTTGTTGACGTTCAAAAGTGCGTTCCTGGTGTAATTGAAATAAATGATTTTGACTTTGACTTTAAGTTCCCAGTATCAGTCGGGTCGGTACAAAAAGTACATTTAATGCAACTTAATCAGCATATAGCTTAGTACTTTAGCATAGACTTCCTAGTTCCTATCAAAGATCCATTCTTACACTACTTGTATGAATTAAGTAACTCATTACATAAGGCTTCTTCCAAAGTCGCAACGTAACCAGTTTGAACTAGTTTACAGCTGATTTGCTGCTCCGACCATCATGTATTGATTCGTATTGGATATTGCTGACAATTTCCTTTATCGTTAACTCGACTGACTATTTCCAGTATTGTAGTTGATTAAAATTTATATATCGAATATGAAAAATTAGTTACACATAACATCACGCCTTTTATACCCGAAGGGGTAGGCAGAAGTGCACATTATACCATTTATGCTAAGAGTAATAGTAATAGGGGGTGAGCCTATGTACCATGTACCGGGCACAATTCCAGATTCCGTGCTACTACTGAGAATATTTAAAACCCAGTTAATACTTTGCCCGACCCGGGAATCGAACCCGAGACCCCTTGCCCGGCAGTCGCACCTACGACCACTCGGCCAACGAGGCAGAATTTGTTAGAATATCATTAAAAACCGATTATATTCCAAAAAATTGTTTTTTTTCAAATTCATAACAATATAAATAAAAATATGATGCATGATACATAAGTGATGACAGTAAACTCCTGTGCGAAAGAGATAGCAACGTATCACCACCAAAATTAAAGCTTCAATAACGATATTTAGACTAATTGTGTTTTAACTCGAAAAATACACATGTTTGACCCAATAGACCAATGAAAATAACTTTCAAAACTGGTACCAAGTTCAATACTATTATAATCAAAGTCAATCTAACTGTGATAGGTAATAAAGTAATAAATAGCTTCGTTTATATTACGATGTAACAACTAATGACATGTAAATACTTCTCTATAAATCACGATCACCATTCAGATGGACAATCTGGCACAACAACGGGTCTATTTGACCCAAAGTTCTAATGTAGGTTTAGGTTTAAAATGTCTTTATTTCTCATGGAGAATCACATACATAATTCGCTGCCTGAGAAACAATATTTAACACAAAAGTAACAATAAAGTACATATAAACCAATACAAACGTGTAAATGTGGCGAACATAAAAGAACAAATATAAATTTTCCACTGAATTAACTAAAGAACTAAGCTAAGAATTAGTAGGCTGCGCGACATATCGCCGCGACCACGCACGCTGCTCATGAGGAAGAATCCCTCTGTGGTTCGAAACTAGTAGAGCTTTTTTCAGTACATTCACGTGTCGTGTACTCACATACCCGAAATTTTTAGTTAATTTAGTATGTCTTACAATATTATTATAAAAGCTTTCACTATTTAAAAATGTGGGAAAATGATAAATTAAAACAAAGAACAGAATCAAATAACACGGGCAATAAGGTTCAAGCTGATTATGGAGTATTTCTGCTTGATCTTTAATATGTAGTTCCCTAGTCTGAACTTATGACACCGGCAGGAAGTAAAGGGTTTTTTAAAAGGGTAAAATCATCGAATGACTTCTCCCGCCTGGGCGAGGCGAGAGGGAGCGTCACACTCTTACAGAAAAACCACCCCGTTCCTACTCTTGCACTTCGACCCGGAGCCCCGGTAACCTTTTACGTTCTCCACGGCTTATTAACATCAGCCCTATTGGGCCCCATCCGTGGTAGTCTGATGGCTCCTTGAGGCGCGCGCGGAATGAGTCGCGCCGTACGCTTGGGTCTGGTGGCGAGGTACCTATGCTTACCGCACGCAAGCCCGTGCAGGAAGAGTAGGGGTACTGGCAAATATATTCTACTCTGCCAACATCAAACAACATCATCATTTGTATAATGGATCCCAAAACAAGTCCACTACGATCCAACAGCCAGTAGCAAAGGATTTGTCACCACTGGATATTATATTTCTATTAATAATCCATTGATCAAAGATTAACACAGGATTATCTCAGCCAATTTAAATATTAACTTGTATCCAATGACAAGGATGAAACATAATTATTTCTTTAAGTATCAAATGATGTTTTTTTTTAATCCTATCTAATGGTCCAGGTCATAAATTTAAGTTCTAAATTCAGTGGCAGCTAATTATTAATTCAAAGGATGATCGAAGTATCAAGTGTTATTTTTTTGTAAGTTATGATAAATTCTATAGATTCCGTTGACATGTGATTGCATCGTTCTACATCTATAAGTTTAATATTTCTACATAACATAACATCACGCCTTTTTATCCCCGAAGGGGTGGGCAGAGGTGCACATTACGGCACTTAATGCCGTTATTGATGTTTCTTATTAATTTTATATTTCTATTTTAACAATATTTAGTAATGTAACCAAAATGTATGTTCTAGGTTTCCGATTATAATGAAATTAACAGGATATATGTAATAAATTAAATAAATATGAATAACTAGTCTGAATTCTATCAATCACACGGGCAATTATAGAAGTAAACAATACAATAAAAGCAGCCAGCCCCTTAATAAAACTGGTTAATAAATTTACTGATATAGAAAAACAACGATTTGATATAAATATTAAAAATCCTAATTATACAGCCTACGACCATAAACTAAACACATTAAAACTAAAAAAACACATCAACGCGTGACATAGTAACGGTTTTATTTAAAATATGAATTAATTTTATATTATTATTATGTCAATGGTTTCACACCATAAATTGGCTATGACTATTGAATATAAAGCTCTATTCTTAATATAACATAATCCCAATCTACTTCTATAATAGTCGTATGAGTTTTTACATAATTGTTATGTTATTTAAGAATAGATGTAGAAAGGTCGGATGAAGCAGATATACGAAAGAACTATATAGGATGGATATGAATGGAACCGTCGGTAGAGGGCACCCTCGTCGGTCATCGACCAGATTGGCGATATATTAAAGAAGGACCAAATCAAAACCACCGAGCATGCACGAAACGACTGATGACTGTTGATAAAGCTAAAGAGGTATGTAAGAATCGTAGCAATTAGTGTTCCACAGTCTCCGCATATCCCCATGAGAGACAGGCGTGAGGATATGTGTGTATGTCATACATATATTATTTAAGATTAACATAATCATTCATTCACATTACATCACTTAATAATGAAAGAATACCTGTGCCACTATTTACACCCACGACTAATCAGACGTTGCAAAAATCAAAATTTGCATGACAGTAAACAATAACCTACAGCAATTTGCTACAACAAATATAGCAAGACCGGTACCACTGTGGGATGATGAAGTATGCAGAAAAACTCGATATTAAAGATGATCTTATTTTGAAAGATAAATAAAAAATGGTATGGACAAAAAGACACAACGCTGTAGGTGTAGAAATCCCAAGAAAACTGTTAAGATTCTCGAAATATTCTCATCATTATCATTTTAAACAAATCTCATAATAATTTCGTTAAACATTTCACTTAAATGACTGGTTAAAAGGAAACGATAATGGCAGATGCGACTTTTAAAGGGAGTTACAAGAGCATTCACAAAACATTTGCGAAACCCGAGGCGTTCTCCCACGTTCGGGCACGCGAGTTAGAACACGTGTGGACCTCAAACCGGTCATTCCTTTCTAACATCATAATAACCGTAAGAGACAGGCTGAAACAGCCCCCAGCTAAATCCCAGGCTGTCTGCCGTAACACCAACTTTTGGAATTCCTTCATTTTAGTTAATTGCAACTCCAGGGCTTCTCCCACCGGATAAACGGTCCAATTTTGACTCTAAATGCAGTCCCACGCTTTAATGGTGATAATGTTTTAATCGCTCCTCTGCTAAGTACATGTCGTAATAAAACTGAATTGGAGCATCGCACGCAATTTGAATAATCTGCGAATCTGTAAACCAGTTTTGGACTTAATATTTGCCTTAAATTTATTTCCACAACTCAGTCATTTACTTGAAAAATCTTATCGAATTACTTTGCTTTGGTGATACAATCTGAATGACAAGCAATACTGCCTGATTTTACGAGTATTTCTCAATAAATTCGAAGGAAGTCTCGGTTACTGGTTGAGTACAATGCGATTTCTTCACTCCTTTAAAACACCTATAAAGATTTGACGGCGGTATAACCCGTATCGTAAAGGAGAAGATCGGATCGTCGGCGTTTGATTGTGGCATTACGAACATGATCATAAATTAGGCGATTGCGATCTTAACAGGACACATTACAACGACATACGGACCGCCGAGGATGCATAAAGAGATGTAAGGAGAACACACGCCGCAAATATTGGAACAGTGCCAATGAGATGCAAAATAAATGCAATTCTTAGTATCATTTGGAGAATAATAGCAAATAACAAAGTGTTTTCTATTGGTCAAGTTCGTTCCCCTCGGACCTTTGTAGTCATTACAATTTACTGCTACATTCCTATCAAAGCAAAATCAAAACCAAAAATAAAATTCAATTGTTGAAATTCCTAACGAAATAAAAATATCTATAAAACGTTTTTTTATCTGATCAAGTTATGAATAAGTGCCGAAATTCGATATCCTAATGAAACTTATTATTATTTATGACAATAAAACAACCGTTGCAGGCGTTGATTTCGACGTGTCAGATAAAATTTCAATGATAATTGGGAGCTTGGAACATGATACTAGACGTTTTTAAATAAGAGTATTATAACAAGATTATAAAAGACCGAATGACAATCAGTTGTGCAAATGGGCATATTATATTTAATTTTATTGATTTCTCGGTGGACTGGACCTAGTTTTATTAATTTTATTGCTATCATTAACTCGTCATCAATCCAGTCTTTATCTGTGTTGGGGTCAGCCGTCAGCTGCGGCTGAAACCACTTTTTAGCACCGACCATTAAGTTCATACAAATCAAACTTTAAATAGACACGGATTCATGAATAACGTTATTTTTTAATTTTATTCTGCAAGTCTTTGTGTTGGGGTCTATTTATACAGGCACACGCGTGCCGAGCAGATGTTTGGAAGCAATCCATCTGCCATTCGTGCACCCTAGGGGAATGTCTATGCAATTTGCTGAAGTGTTTCGTAATGCAGGGGCGAAAATAATGTTTTGGAAATCCACAATAAAGCGATTGGTCGCGCAAAAAAGTGGATAATACCTTTTTTAAACTTGAATATAATTTTTGATAACAATGAATGAATAGTGGAGAGGATTAAAAATATTCTTGTAACAATCGGAACGAACGAATTTAATATTAAAATCGTTGAAACGGATTTTATTATCACCAAGATACATATTTTAAACGCTCTAAATACCATTGTGTTAAGTTTTTACCTTGACATTACAAAAGCATTTATCAAAGTCATTAAGACAAAATAACATAAAGCTGTAGTCACAGATAAGTTTATAGCTAACGACAAAGAAAACGATACAAAAAAGGATAAAGCCGACAGTAGCCAAGAGATAACTCAAAAAGGAATTTAATTTAGTACTTATACTGAATTCAAAAGCATGTCCTTGCGAACCACAAGCGTTTGCCATTTCATTGCACATTCATCCATATAAAGAATGCGTTGATGTTGTAAATAAGGTAATACAGGGTGCGGCGGCCATAAAGAATTGTCGCAGAAAACAAACACACGGTGCCAATGCTAATAGGTGTTGTTCATCAATGGTGACATCGTATTTACATTACTAGCTAGCATTACAAGTGTTTGATGGATTATTTATAACAGAAATCATCACTTCTTCATCCTGTTATTCCATTATGGATGCTTGAATAAAGAAATTCATCAACTGTTTTATTAACATTTCGGTTCTTTTTGTTGTTAGTTTTTTTTGCTATCTTCTCGTCCATCAAAACGGATGACTCCAGTTGTTTTGCGCCATACTCTGCAACTGATGCGATCTTTAGGTACATGCCAGTCTACTTCGCTTTCTTCCTCTGTACTTTCGTATTGCGTATCAGCACCGTCAATCTCAACACCGCATACCAAATGTCTTTTAATTTCATTATTCCCAACAAAAGAAATTTCACTTTTATGGCTCGAAAACCTTTTATCTATAGACCTTTGTGGCGCTCCTTTCTCTCAATTATTTGATTGATGTTATGACGTCCAATCGATAGGCAGGCGAATTATTTCAAGACGCTATTGATGAACCATACCCTTCGAATGATAGACAGGTTGATGTCGAACATCATTCGGTTGTAAAACTTTCATTACTAACATGAGCAAAAAGTTACCAAGCTGTTTGACTTGCGAATTACTTCATGTAATTAATTTAAAACTCTGTGCTGTAACAGGAAAAGATATAATTGCCTACCTTCTGTTACGGACAGAGATGTTGAAAAAACACTTTTGCCGTATTGTAAATCGATATTCACATCGAGAGCAAAAGTACCAATTAATATTCGACAGATTTAATAGGTAGCATATCATAATTACCCTCTGATGAGAGTCTCTCGTTTCAAGATACTGTTTCTTTTTCATAATTAATATTATATATCAGTATCTAAATTACTGGGTTGCAAAATAAACTGTAGTTTAACTTAATAGTAGGTTATCCGCTATCAAAATTGAAGGATCTGCAAAAAATCTATTAGATTAGCCTAGACCGTCAATTCAGAAAATAATCGAGGGCGACTTAATCGATAACATCAAACACAAATATCGATATAAGATCGCCTGCAGCGCTATTGGCGTTATGCGAACCATGTAAAGGTGTGTATAATTTAACAAGCAGCACAGTAACAATCAATAGATGGGCAGAACAGGTCGTACACTTGCGTATCCACTTTTTTTGTAGGCTGGAGAAAGCGAGTCGCCGAAACGAGCCAGCGAGACGCCAATGTATCGGAAAGATTATCGATTAAGATTTATGTCGAATATCGATATCGGAAAAGTCACGATTGGAAATGGAACGACATGAAAGCGCATTGGAATCATAATTTGCAATTGTTATCTTAAGGTTAGATTTGATGAGTACGACGTGGGATTATTGATGACCTTGTTGGTGAAAAAGTGGCCAGTTCTGCTGGGAAAAAAATGCGAGCCATATGCTCAACCTCTTTGGAACAAAACAGATACGACGCTACATTTCACTTTGAGGCAACAAATTCGTGACTACTCCCTCATTAAGCTGGAAGCAGCAAGTAATTACATATGAATTTGGAAATCTTCACGCACATTTGATCCACGGCATAGGAAAACTAACAAAGCACTGTGAAGTAACATATAGTGCACATTAGTGAAACTGAGGGACCTTGGCACGAATGTGGCTGCTCGTGACGGGAGTGAAGTAAGTTAATCGGATTAGAGTAACTCACGATACACGTACACTCATGTTATGACTACCACAAATTGGTTCAACTATAATATATTGCCGATGCCGTTCTGCGAGTGACCTAAAAACTAGTTGATTGTGGTTTGATAGATTTTATGGAAGGTGATTTAGTATTTTTAGATGTAAAATTATTGAAACTAGAGCATGAGGGTAACTAGAGTATACTGTATAATGTAGAAAAGTAAGAATAGAAAAGTGTTAACTAACACAAGAAAGTCTTTATACGCCTAAAAACTGATCAGAATTCTACCTCTATGAAATTCAATAAAGAGATCTTAAATGAAGAAGCGTTTCATGATTTATAGAGACGAGCAAAGATAACACGAATAGCGCTAAAAGATACATAAATCATTGCGAAAACATTGACAAAGACTGATTATAACATTAGTGTGTTTATTTTGGATTTTGTTCTTTGACCCTAAGGCTCAAACACACGTGTTGGCTCTGGGGAAAATATGAAATAAAAATCCAGTTCAATCCAAGCGTTGCCTTCAACAGGATGTTTATGCACATGTTACATCGTTGTGTGGGCATATTATAAAATGTGGTGTTGTGGTCAGTTCATTTTGAACTCTATAGAAAACTAGTGAAACACTCGTGGTGCTACTGTGACTAATCTTAATAATTCTGAAATGGCTAATAGTGTGGCACCGTATTAGACATTTCTGAATGCAAAATGAGTTTAGTTAACTGTGTACAACAAGTCAAAAGCCAGTCTTCAGGAAAGCAAAATCTTCCCAGTTTACCTCACGTACTTTTTAAAGATACCTTAAAGATAATTAATAGAACTACTGTTACAAAAATAAAATAAAAAGAAAAAAACAATAAACGACCTGCCAAAACACACAAACAATAGCATCTAACCCTAAAGACTGGTTAGCTAATCATACCTAAATGTTCAACACACCAAACTAATGATGATAAGTACATCGGCAAGCGTTTTGCACAACACAACATCATCGATCACTCATTGTTTAGAAACAACAGATCAGATAGTTATCATTACCTTCTACCAAGACAGCTAAACTCCCACGAGATATCAGAAAGTGAAAAGGATGATATACAGCGACTTGCCTTCCGTCTACTGCTTCTTAGGAAGGCAATTGAAAGATTTCTCTTGAGTAGATCTTGATGAATATTTGAGTATTTTTAAGTCACTAATACTTTTGGCGTTTGCGGTTTCAAAAATGGTGCTTAATCTTTATGACTTAATAAACACATTATTTCTTTCGATGTGAACAATATGACTGTTATCTTCGGAAAACGACATTTTTATTAATGTTTAATTTGAAACCTATATCCAAGGTTTAACTCCTTTTAAAGATTCCTTTAAAAATAATTTTATGGAATTTCATCAGACACTGTCTTGTAATTTTAGCTTTAAGCCTTCGATGTCAATTGTAAACTATAACATTTGATTATCCGAAAAGACTGACAGAACTTTAAGATAATAAAAATACATACATAACATCACGCCTTTTATTCCCGAAGGGTTAGGCAGAGGTGCACATTATGCGACTGTCACTGTACAATATAACACCCACTTTTCACTGTTTATATTATGAGCTCCATGTAATAGGGAGTGAGCCTATTGCCATATACCGGGCACAATTCCAGACACCGTGCTACTACTTTTTTTAAAAAAACCCTATTCGGCATTCGCACTCGCGACCACTCGGCCAACGAGGTAGTCTAATAATCAACAGGTAGTAAAAATATACCTTTAAATTAATTCTTCAGTTGTGTGCCATATAAATAATTGACCACATAGCAGACTCTTACAACTCTTAAAGTGACTTAAAAATAACTTTAACCAAAAAGTACTAAATGAAAATTTAATACTGAATGACCTTGACACCGAGAGTTCCCTTGCCAACTACTAACCCACAGTTAAACACATCAATATTAATACCATGGCAATAGAAACAATAGTTATTAAATAATGACGACATGCCTCTCTGTTTTATAAACAAGGTAATGATGAGTAACAGCGTTCAATGGATAAAGCACAATATGGAGTGGGTAGACCAGGTTGTGAAACGAATGTTCACAATAGTTCAATAATTGGCGAACATTAGACAATCATAACGCTAACTGATTACATACAATCTTGTTAATTAATTACAGCCATTAAACCTCAAATTGAAATGGAAAACGAGCTCGAAATGATGCCTACTGTGTTATAAAGGCGAAAGTTCGTGAAGATGATTTGGTAAATTTTTGCTCTAAAACTACTGAACCAATTTAGATGGAATTTGGCAAGATTGATGAAGGCTCTGATAATTACAGAACATCTAATGTGGGAAAAGAACCAGGCGAAGCTAAATCATAACAGTAAAAGCCAATAAATTATAAAATCGATAAATTCTTAATGAAAACAGAAAGAAACACATCAATAAAAAGTAGATCATTGCGTGGATGTACAAAATTCCAATTAAAATACGAACTCGTTAACAAAAAATGGTAAGAAAAATGTTAATCGACTTTAAATTCGGAGACCAATATATTCAGAGGCAATAAGCGATTTTAATTTGCAATTCCATGCAAGAAGGATTGAATTGTCAACACGAATCGTAATAAGTTTGAGTTCAGTCGCCACCAATCAAACTGTACTGCATTATAATCAAGGAACGGCAGACTGAATTTTAATGATACACAGCCTACGCCAGAGAAAGCGAGAGTGACATACGAATGAACATAATAAACATTTTTGCTAAACCACTAACAGAAAATGAAACGTAAGTGAAGAACAAATACATTTTGAATGTTCAATCGTGTCCAAATTGTGTTCCCACGCAATAAAGTGTACCTACTTTCTAGCCGTTTGATAGACCATTTTGTAATACCAAATACAATATCGAGAGCAAAATCGATCATGTTCATAAAACATTTCTAATTCTTAATGCAAATAATGCAATAAGAAAGTTAACAAGCAATGTATTTGTATCTTTTAGCACGTTGACTAAAATGGCAGTACATCACACCACATCTGTTATAAGTACAATAAAGTCAACTACTAAATAGTGTCGGGTCAATAGGGACGATGACGGGGTATAAAAATTAAAAAATTATTTAGTACGTGTTTTTTTATTTTGTTGTAAAGAAAACCAATGCTTAGGTAGAACGACTCAAAGTTTAGTCAATAGGGATGATGACGGGGTATGAAAATTAAAAATTTATTTAGTACGTGTTATTTTATTTTGTCGTAAAGAAAACCAATGCATAGGTAGAACGACTCAAAGTTTAGGAGTGGGAGCTAAAACGTCATTTCTACGTGTAAAACGGCCCTAGAAGTGATGTCACGTGACTTTTCAAATTAATACATCGTTCAAAAGAATTTGTTACTGTTCTTTAAAATAATCTACCAGACGGACATTTAAATAAAAAATTGTCATTTACCCTATTGCCATCAAACAATAAAAATATGACTGACTAATCAACTAATCTAAAATATCAATAACAATTCGAGATGTAATTTTATTGTCATATTTATGTGAAATAATCGTCAATAAAAATAGTAAGTAAAACTGCTCTTTTAAGGAAGTGTTATTTGTATGGCACCACTTGTTTATAATAAGTTACCGAATAATATCAAGGAACAATCACTAACTAAATTTAAGAAGCATGTTACAGAATTACTTTTGCACAAGTGTTATTATTCAGTACAAGAGTTCTTGGATGATAAGTTTTGATAGATTATTTTAAAATGTATATTTGCATGCTAATTAAGGTAGAATGTAAAAGGAACCTTAAAATTTTGTAACACCTAATAATTTGTACCTACATTCATAGCAAGTAAATGATCTATTCTATTTATTCTAAGACGGAACTCTTTATTTAAAGACGGAAAAGAAAATATTAAGTACAAACAAGCAAGCTATTAATAGAGTTGCACCAATAATGTTGCTACATGAACTGCTAGATCAAGTTAATCAAGAGCAGGCACACAAACGAATAGATATGTCAGCAGATAGTTTCTTAATCTAGAAGGCGTAGGCGATGCAATCTTAGTACGGTCATCAACAACCTACCTATCGGACAAGCGTGAATAATCCACTGCGTTTACACATGTTAACTGACGTTCATTCCTAGAGGGCAGACTAATATTTCTCTCTATAGAACATATTATACGAAGAGATCAACCAACCCATCTATAATATTTTATTTGTTTACTATTTTATCTTGGTCCAGATACAATTTGCTGACGTCTAAACTTCTAAAAGTAAGTAATCGACATTCTTTGGTGTTTTTAGGTCTTTTGCTAATTCAGCGGTCTGAATAACCTCAAGAAATTTGTAAAATTAGTCGTTGCTATTTGGCTAAAAATTAGCCAGATTAAAATGTTCGTCGTGAATGAGAACTCAACATTACTTAACGAGCAATCACAGCTTTAACTACGGTCTCCCTTATATACTGCCTCAACTGCCTCGTTGGGCGAGTGGTCGCAAGTGCGACTGCCGGGCAAGGGGTGTCGGGTTCGATTCCCGGGTCGGGCTAAGTGTTACAGGATTTAAAAAAAAATCTCAGTAATAGCACGGAATCAGAATCAGAATCAGAATAACATTTATTTGCCTACTTTGTGTCTTACAAAATGTCTCTGTGGCCGGTGGGCCATACAGGGGTGAGTCAGCTAACTTATGTCCTAATGGATCTGTGTTTGCTTTGTTCTATTAATTCGTAATATGCGACGCTAAGTAGGCATATTACGTGTTTTATTTACGCTGTGTAGTATATTAAATACGTATATTATAGGAACATAATATTTCTTGCTATAATTATTTTATTTTAAGGGGACGCGGGGCTTTTGTTTTGCCGTAGGCCGTAGCTGTAGGCCAACGCTTGTAACCTTTTTTATAAGGGTCGAACAGTATTTCTCCGATTCTGTGATTAACCCTGAGAGGGTTAAAATCCCCATGAGCATGATAGGCATCTTCAGTGGATTCAAGATCTTCTATTTCTAATTTTGAAATATTTTCCAACATTTTGGAGTTAAGGTCCTGGGCGCGTAGGTGCCAAGCTTCTATGTCAGCCATCTCCCAGATCAGTTCCGTAGGTGTTCGTCTTGGAAGTTGTGCGGCATTTTTCAGTGCCATTCTGTATTGACGTTCGATTTTGGTGAGGTTGGATTCGCTGTACCTTGAGAGTAGTTGTACAACTCCGTAGTCCATAAGGGGTAGAAGGCAAGCCTGAATGATTGTCAGTTTTGTTTCCAGTTTTGTCTTCGCATTATATCCTATAATTGGACCGAGGGCTCCTCTGACTTGTTTTAATCTGGTAACAACCTTTTCAGTGTGCTGATTCATCTTCATATGTTTGTCAAAGATGACACCGAGATATTTGATCTGCTTTTGGTAGTGTAATATCTGTTGTTTCAGTTTCACCGTTGGTCTATATTTTTTCTTCTTTGAGAACATTATGCATTCTGTTTTTTCAATATTACACTTTAACCCCCATCTCATATAATAGTCAACGATGGCCTCAGCTGCCCATTCGGCACGGATTGTCGCGTGTTCTGGGTTCGGGGCTCTGTTAAGTATACAGAGATCATCAGCGTACTGTGAGAGCTTGAGGCCTTTGATGTGATCTTGTATATTCCAAACATCATGAACGTACAGATTGAAGATTATCGGGCCGAGTATTGAGCCTTGGGGCACGCCGTGGGGAACCGGTTTATCTTTGGTCGTCGTAGTTCTGAATCTACCTCTCAAGTTTCTACCTTCGAGATAGTTTTCAATTATTTTAATGATATTGTTAGGAACGTCTTGACTCTGAAGTTTTTTGATCAGGCCCTTGTGGTTTATAGAGTCGAAGGCTTTCGATAGGTCTGTGGATATCATAGAGACACTGTCTCCTGTGGCCAGTGCGTCGGTGACTATTTTGCCTGTCCGTAGAATTTGGGTTGCTGTACCTCTTGCTCTTGTGAAGCCGTGCTGGAACGTTGGTTGCAGCTGATTGACCGTTGCCGTAAGTCTGCTCTGGATCAGTCGCTCGCACAGCTTGCCCATGATATTTAGCAATGTGATTGGGCGGTAAGATGACGCCTGCCGGTGATCTTTCCCAGCCTTGTGGATGAATATGCACACACCAATTTTCCATCGTTTTGGGAAGTAGCCAGTTGATAGAACAAAGTTCACAAGAGGTACAAATGCCTCAACGAACACTTCTCCCCCAAGTTTAAGGGCGTCCGCTTTTATTCCATCTGGGCCTGGAGCCTTTCTGTTTTTAAATCTCCGCAGGGCGAGTTGCACTTCTTTTTCTGATGCCAGGTCTAGTGGCTGAAAAGGTGTTGTTTTTTCGGTCCCTTCATCGTCTTTAGCTATTTTAGCCTCTTTGACTATGGCAGTGTCGGTGAGCTTGTCTATTATATCTATTTCTGCACTACAACCCATGATGTTTGGTAGTTTGGCTATAGGTTTCTTCATGTTTCGTTGGATGCGCCACATTTGTGATCGATTGTCTCGAGGATCCTTGAGTTTATCTTGCCACCCTTTTTCGATGTATTCTTTCAGATCTTTTTCAACTTCTCTCTTGACGCGGTTGTAAAGAGTGCGTGTTTCGCGTTGGATTTCAGGACTGCAGTATCTCGCTTGCCATGCAGTTTGTTTCAGTTTGTTTCTGATGTCAATCCTGTCGTTTATATATTTTGGAAGACGTTCCTGTCTTGTTGTATTTTTCAGGGGAGCATGAGTGTCAAGAGCAGTGACGATGGCATTTTCCATTGTTTCGACATACTTCTCGCAATCCTCCTCTGTTGTGATATCTCTGTTAAGGTGGCAGAAATTTTCCCACATTGTCTGCTGGTACGCTGCTGTGATCTTTTCGTCCACATAGATTTTCTTTGTATTTCGGGATAGGTATTCTTCTCTATTATGTTCTACTTTCACCGTTAACAACCAGGGGAGGTGATCTGAGCCAACGTTCTTTATCTGTTTGGCCTGAGCCTCTAACTGTTGGTGTGTTACTATTGCCAGATCCAGGATCGTGTTACCTGGGCTGAACGGTCTGGACGGTGCATTAGCATGTATAAGTGAGCAAAGTCCGCTTCTCACTGCCCTTTTTACAATGTTACCGAGGGTGGAATTCCTGCTATGACCCAGGGTTTTCATTTGTAAATTCATGTCACCGACGATAATAGATGGCTCATCGGCTAGTGTCTCTTCTAATTCGTCCTTGGCATGGTGTTGGTTTGGAATTTGTACATATATTCCTTTGATTTTGATATATTGTCCAGTAGCGTGGTTGGTGAAAAGTTTAATGCCGACGCCTTCTATCTTCTTGTTTTCGTCGTGCCAGCCTGGGGTAATTTCTGTTTCTGCCCACCTTAGTCCCCTTTGTACATACATGGCAGTGGCTAAGTGTTTTTCCAATGTGTGGGTGAGTTTATCGTATCCTTTTATATTATATGGTTGCGTGTCAAAGTCGATCTTGCACTCATTCAATATAATTATAGCCGGTCTATATTTTTCGACAAGCGCTTTTATTTCTTTGAATTTATTTCGCAATCCTTGTGTATTCAGGTGCAAAATTTTGAGATTCTGTATTATTTTACTGTCGTGGTCAGACATTGATATTGATATGCGAGTGTATTTTATTTATAGTGTCCATTAACATTATCAATGTCTGTTGCATTTGTGTCTGCATTTTAAATAGACCCTCCATTGTAAGACTGCTAGTTGTAGGTGGTTCTTGTTCGGTTTGAGGTTGTGCTGATTCTTTTTGTTTCATAATTGGAAACTGCCGTGTATTTAAGACCTCTGCGTATTTCAAACCTTGCCTTACCACTGAGCGTTTAATTCTCTCCTCTTTCTTTGTTTGTTTAGCCTCTGCTTGTTCAATTTGCCTGGCTATAATTTTTTTGAATACAGGGCAGCTTGCGTTGTTCGCTCCGTGGTCTTCTTCTTTACAATTTCTGCAGACTTTCGTTGTAGTGCCCTCCGGAGTAGTAATAATTATCTGTGGTTCCTCTTGTTTGCCGTAGCATGATTGTTTCGAGTGATCAAAAGCATAGCACTTCTTACACTGTATAATGATAGCACGGAGTCTGGAATTGTGTATATATGGCAATAGGCTCACCCCTTATTACATGGGAATGGGACTCATAAAATAAATAAAATGAAAAGTGGGTGTTACATTGCACAGTGACACAATATGCACCTCTGCCTACCCCTTCGGGGATAAAAGGCGTGATGTTATGTTTCTTATATACTAAAACTATTATGAAGTAATCCAACAGCTTTACTGGCTCTGTTTAATAAAAGGATAAATAATATCAGTCAGGACAACCCCGTCATTGTTTTGATATGTAAACATTTCGCAAACGTCTAGATTGTAGCCGTTAATGCATAATGTCTTGATACAGACATTAGTCGCAGCGAAGTGAATGCTGTTACATTTGTTTGATTGTGTGATGTGAATAGTTAATGTTACTAATGAGAAAATTATAATTAAACTATTCGGTCTTTGTCTAGACGTCAGAGGCCTTAGTATGAGTTTGTTTTACGTTTAAAGTAATCGTAACGAGTACGCGTTCGGCGCTGTGATTGGTTGCTTCATTGGCGCCGGCCAATCAGAGTGCCGAACGCATACTCGTTTCGAATACTTTAAACGTAAATCAAACTCGTACTAAGGCCTCTGAACAATTAGGATCCATATAGATGTAAGAGAAAATGTACATGGTTATAAGAATGGTAGCGCGACTTCTATCCAAAATCGTAATAAGGAAAAAGAGACTGAACTCTAAGATCGCTATAAATATATCAGTGTACGAAACTGACTTTAGTTTTCGAAATAGAACATGTTATACGTGACAAAATCCAAACGAGTTTAAGTGTGGGAGAGCCATGCTTCGGCACGAATGGGCTGGCTCGACAGGAGTGATACCACGGCCTCACAGAAAACCGACGAGAAGGTTGCTTCTCGTCGGTTTTCTGTGAGGCCAGAGTTTCACACGACGAAACACAACGCAAGCCAACGCTTGCGTTGTGTTTCGTCGTGTGAGTGAGGTTACCGGAGGCCCAATTACCTTCCCCTTCCCCAATCTCCCCAATCCCTGAATTCCCAACGGTCCTCAAACTCCTAAACCCCAAAAAAGCGGTGACGCACTTGTAACGCCTCCGGTGTTCCAGGTGTCCATGGGCGACGCCGATTGCTTACCATCAGGTGATCCGTCTGCTCGTTTACCGGCTTACGCCATAAAAAAAAACGATTTATAAAGCTTAAAAAAATATTTCTAAAATAACTGTCACTATTCCTAAGAGTTTAAAGTTCAAAAACAGAACCGAAAACGCATCTTCAGAAGATTCATGAACCGTCTCCAAAGAATGAGACCAGAATAATGATGTACGATAAAATTTAGATATAAAGACGTAAATAGGTAATACAGTGTAATTTTATAGTTACATGCGGTTAGGCTTACGGTGTATCTTCAAGATAATAAGAAGAGGAATCATGGGTACTTGGCTAGTGATTTATGCATCAGGTGTGTTAATGTACGGAGTTTTAAGTGAATAAAGCGAAGAATATTGTTTTGGTGTTGTGAAGGATAGAATTATTATTTAGATAGTCTAGTAGCTTCAAATCAGAACGTTATGCTTAAGGTGCTAAATTGGATTATCGCTTAATATGTATTATTTTTCCAATTAAATAAGATAACCTCATTAAAATAACATTGTCCACCGAACTTGACGATCAGGCAAAGGTGATAAGGGAACGTCACATAGCAAATGCACAAAAACGTTGTCTTTTTTTGCAATTGCTATTGTTCCTATCAAACAGAGGCTGAACTTACAAATCTTAAATCTAATAAAGGACAAAGGGATCTATTGAACAAAAAGCCTCTTGTAAAAAAGGACGCGGTAACGGTTAATTAACATAGATAGATACAAGTACGTAGGCTGCAACAGGTTTGCGTTGAAGCGAGAGCCGATATGCAAATGTTCTTGGCTGGTGGTCCTCGATGCGCTGCGCTAGATATTACGCTGCCTTATTCTGATTTAGGGGGTTTATTCTTTACTAGCTTTTACCCGCGGCTTCGCTCGCGTCACAAAAGGATAAAAAGTGGCTTATATGACATATACCAATACACACAGCGCCATCTATACCAGAATTTCGTTTTCCCTCGAGAATATCAAATTTTTTCGGGATAAATAGTACCCTATTATTTAATCCACACTTCTAACTGTACATCTGCAAAAATTCAAAGCAATCGGTTTAGTTGTTACGGCGTGAAAGCGGAACAAACAAACAAACAAACTCACTTTCCGATTTGTAATATTAGTAAGGATTATACCTCTACACCTTTCTTGATTACTGATGGTGATAACTATGAGGTACAAATTGGTATTGGATTAGCAGAAGTAATTTTGTCTTATTTCGATATTACTTGATACAAAATTCAGTCTATTCGGGTGTGATAAGTGTATCCAGAGAAAGAGTAAGAGCAAATCTTAGTATTAGACAGAAAGAGAAGAGAATAGGAATTCTGTTGACAATGATGATATCTATTAAGGACAAGATGACAATTTCGAGTCAATAAAGCAATGTCTTTAAGATTTAAAAGATTCAAACAATGGCTACAGCCCGCAACTCGCGTTACTCTCGAGTACGACTAACAATACCAGTGTTTACGCGGATACAGTTACTATACTGTTGCACAGCTGTTTGAACTTCCTGCAGAAAAAGAAATGGGAAGAAAAGTGCAGGAACTATAGAGGTGAACGATTAATTATGATTCATTAGGTACATTAGCCAATGAAGCGAAGTCACTTTGTGCTGTATGATGGTACTGGAGTTTTACCTCTGTGCGGTGAATATAAACATTGTATAGAGGTAGAGGTAAATTATTATGTTTTCGGCTTACTCACGTAATAATTTGAAGAGGAACTCGACTAGTTTCAAGCCATGCTAGAGGCTTATATTCATGAGCAGCATTTCGTGACCCGCGACGCGGCGACTGTCGCGCTGCTACTAAGAAACTACGACACAAGTACAACACACATACAACGAAAGTTACAATACATTGTATAGAGGTTTTCAAATTCTAATAGGTTTACTTTGTAGAGGTAGTAAATTAAACTTATACATACTTAATTACCTCCTTCGTGTAGGTCTAAATCTTACAATGTTTAGACAATGACCATCTTTACTATATCAATAACTACAATGTCTATAGACAAACATAAATTATTTTTATAACGTCATAAGTTGTGATAATTTCTGAGAAGAAAGATGTGAATTTATGTACACACTTTTCCCCCAAACCTTTTCCCATATTTGTATCCACATAGGTATTAATTCTATTTACATAATATGAAGTAGGTTCTCAGAAACTTGACAAGAACAACATAAACAAAGTTTCACATGAATGGTCAAGTGTACAGAACTTTACAAAGGCGAGTCCACACAATGGGGTTGATTAATAAAACATTGTGTATGGAGCCTATCTCGTATTCACTATCGTGCACGACCGGGTCGGCGCGTGCTTCAGCCAGGCTACGAACCCAACCCGTTTGTAGGTCACATGTACAGCTTTCAGATATTTGCATATTTGTATATTGATATATCTCATCACTGAGCTCCGTAAACTGTAGGTTTGCATCTATGCTTGAAAAGGAGAGAAATTGTGGGTTTGTAATTGCTTGTATATCTTAAGCTATTATTAAGCCTGTGGTAATTAGAAGGACTACATATTGTACCGTCTTATAAATTTTAAGTCTTATTCCATCTTTTCTTTGTATTAGTAGATAAGAATTCGCGACAAGTCAAAGAAAAATTTGACTTAAAGTATTCAGACTACATACATACATACAGTATACAGAGTACTGGAGGATTGACAAAGAACAGTATTTATAGTAGATTCTCAGAATATCTGCAAGTCGAGACGAGATTGACTCACACTATGCAATTCCATAAAATCAAAATTAGTTTCGGTGAACGGCCGATCATAGGAGATCGGGTCGCGTTCGTGACCGTGGATCGCTCAATCGTTCAGAAAACGAAACATTCGATCAAATCGTTCCATGGATTGCGAATAAAGAAGTAAGAAATAACATGAGCTGAACTAATCTAGTTTTGAAATATAATTTCTAAGTTTCAAATGATAAAGAATTCGTAGAAGCTAGATTGCACCAACCGTAAATCTACAGTTAATCGTTTAAGCTTAACAATAGATTGACGCCAAAAATAATGTCGTTTAGTGACAAAAACGTTTTAACGCTGCTTTAAGTCTGTGTGTCGTAAACTACATTAATATGGTGTTGTTTAAACGAGGCTGACACTACACGGATATTATTACTCAATATCAGTTTTATCACGAGCCTTTTGTGGGGTTGCGGGACAGCAATTATCAAAGATTTAAGTGAGCCCCGATCAAGTGAGTCGTGACCGCCGGATCTTAAATCCGTTACCGGTGGCTAACCTTGGACTATTTCCACATACCTTTGTGTCTAACACGAATAAAGGTCAGTTGGAAAGTCTGCAGTGAGCTATTGTTGCATACGTTGATAATAATATATCGTCTGATCTAGTTCTATCAATGATGAAACCTAATGGTTCCTCAAGGCTGTCTCTTAATTGTGGTTCCCAAAACAGTAAGTCTTTCCGATATCAAATCAACAGCTTTGATCTGTTTCTATGCGAGATTCACATTCCATCACGACAAACCTACACGTGTGATGTAACAATTCAATGGCATACAAGGTCAAGTGCAAATCCAAAGCCACAAAACCGATTATGCGCCGGATCAGATGACCGATAAACGTAACAATTTTACCACATAAATTCTCAACATCCGTAATAAGGTATTGTTTAATTTATATTGATATTTAGAGATATCAGATAATTCATGAATAAATTAAGGTGTAACCGATCGCATTTGAATGGATACGCGGCGACGGACCGTGGCAGAACAAGCCGTTGGCTATCTCAATCACCTCGCCTCGACCGGCTCCGCTTATGTTAATCACCTGGAATTTCTAAGATCAGAACCGCGCTACAACTATTATCGGTATCACCCAACTGTGATTTGTGGGCGTCGCGTCGCCCATCCGGAAGAACGATGGGCTCAAAATTTACTTTTTAATAGCGGAGGCGAGGTCCATCGGTCTCGGCTGCCCATAAAATTTCTCGCCTATCACGTGCGGTGATCGATATTAGTTCGTGGGTGAAGTAGGTGCGAAGATGCTTGTTGATAAATCGATAACAATCAAATAAACCGCTGCCTACTGATTGAAGTGACATTTTATTTCAATTTGTCACGTCGATTAAACAATTTTCTGATCTTCCGTAGGGTCTCTGGGTAAACGCGATCAGGGCCTTACTCAATACGTTCCCACCCGAACTTCCTCTCAATTAGGCAAATGATGTTCCATTGTTTGCAGGTTGGTTTTTCAAAAGTTGATTGCTTCACGGTGAACAATCCATTAATTTGTTTGTAATCGATAACATCAGTCAAGCGTCAAGAGGGACGCACTCCCACGGTCGATCTTCACGCAGACGACACAGATAGTTCCCAGAAAGGTAAACTTACGTTACTCAATGTGTATAATTAAAAAGTCAGGGACGTAGAGGAGCTTTGCAACAATGTTTTCAATTGAACATTGCGTCAGTCAACTAGTTAAGGTTCGATTGAATGCAGACTTCTGATTTTGGTTCAATAGCGACGAGATATGAAGTCGAATCAGATCCATTACCAATTTCGCTACAATACTATTATTACCAAGCCATCAATGACTCACGACGATCTACTAGTATTATTTCGCACTAGATTTTTTGCGATCATCTAATTTTTTGTAGGGATAATCGCAGCAATCATCGAGCACTTGTTTTGTAAGACATCAGAATAATTGCTCTTAGATATATAATGCGGAAGTCAATACCGAAATTGCAAAAAGTTGCTAGTCATACATTTCCATTTTGATTGTGGGTATGAAATAAAAATAATTCTAGTATTATGATAATAGATGGTGCGATTTAGGGGCCTCTTGGCCTCGTAGAGTTGTGTGGCGTGACGAAAGGACACGTGGCAAAAAATGTGAAAGACAATGTTAGGTACGCCTTGAAGAATAAGTACTTGAATAGTTCAACGTTTTATGAATGGGGAGACAGTTTTGTTGCGTTCTGTAGTTTTGTTATTACGGTACAAGACACGACCAGCGGAAATAAGTAGGAATCTGCGAGCATGGCTCCGAGGTGAATCATTAATGAATGCATAATAACCAAATAAAAAAGGAGGAAGAAATATTTGGTTGCATTCTTTCAATGCATGTGCACGTGCGTTTAGTACTAAAATTATACAATATTTTAATGTTATCGTCATAAGGAAATAAGGCATTTAATTTTATTTATTTGTTGAAATATCTTGACAACATTTTTATACTAGAGCTCAGGTGTTCTTTTCAAGGAGGCTAGAATGTAAAATATATAAATTAATTGATGAATTACGGTTGAATTTATGGCCTGGAAAGTACCGCATTATATCGATAGTATTATTAATTTAAATTTGAATGGATTTTGTATAATTTTACACCATTTTTTTTTAATCGAATTTAATTTAATTATGTCACAGCTAATTTATTATCATTTTTTAATGTAATCTCAACAGGTGTTCAAGAACTTTAGGTCGATCACACTGTCATTCTAATTTATTAAACGACAATCGATTTATTTATACATTTTAATTTATTAAAATACACAAATAAATAAACATTTTTATTATCTTCTGCTTTTATTTTTTTAGTAGTGTGATAAAATTATGCTTATATTGTCATTTCCATTTTAAATTTAAATGTTATTCTAATGTAGAAGAAAACATAATTTAATATAATTTATAATTTTAATTTAACGTAAAACTCACACATTATTAAAAATGGAATAGTGTTTATTTATATAATTTAAATTTCAAGTCAGAGAAAAGAATAGTGATTGTTTCCAGGCATAGATAAAATTATTGCCGTAACATGTAAAAATAAGATTGAATTGTCTCTGGATTGTGTCTCAGTTACATGTATAGAATAGAAACTCTATGGGAAGACGTGCCATGCCCCATACAGAGATAATGGACTTATAAATTAAGAGTGACTCACACTACGCCCCTATCTATTTTAATTAACTTTGGGAAGAGGGGAAAGTTAAAACTAACCATTACCAAAATAAATATATGGAACACATATGGCATGACTCATAAACTAACACATGCCTGAGGCAAAAGAAGACCATAAACATACAAAATTCAACCCTAGTACCGTACAATAACGACCAAAGTTAAATTATTATTATTATAGAACAGGAATGTTATTGAAGTTAAACAAAAATTATGAATGTTTTTGGAATGTATTATCTTATGGTGTTATTACGAAATAAACGGTTTCTCACTTACTGCTATCATTATAACTTATAAGGACCCATATGGGACCCTTATCACGTTAAAAATTAAAGGTCTTAGGTACATTTTGGTCTGTGAAAAACTTTAATTTTTTAAATGGCTATAGTATTTGTAATGGTTAATAATGTCAACTATTTCCATTGTTTGTTTTTACGTTTAAATTGATGTCAGTATTGTACACGGTTTTATTGTACAAATTATCCATTTTTGTAGGTACAATACAAACCGTGAAGCATGAATAACTTTGCATGAAAAATATAAAAAAAAATGTCCGCCGTTTTCGTTACTCCTTTGTCTTCTAAAACCAATAAATTACTGAACACCATTTAAAAAAAGAACGTTTGAATATAAATCGCTGTCCGTGCATAATAATGATATAATTTAAACAAAAATTGAGATATCAATAAGCGTTCCATGCCAAAAACAAAAATAATAATTAATTACTAAATGTGATACGAATTTTCTATAAATAAAACCACATGTAAGGAGATCGTGAATGGGAGGCAGACATGGCTGGGTCGCCATGACTCAGCGATGACGTCACTTCAACGGCCACCATAGACTCCTCGATAATGTTAATGTGGACATGCCGGGAATACTAAACGAAGTTCAAGATTTTACGGATCAAAATGTAAATAAACATCGATAGTTTAATACGTAATTTGAAAACAATAAAACTTAAAAGGTGATTTGAATGCTTCCATATAAATTCAATGATTACTTTGGATTTAATGTATTGGTATAATAATATTTAGTGGGCATTGTAGCTAAGGCAGCTTTTGTAAGTAGTTTGTAAGTATGTAATTAGTTTGTTACATATTAAGGTTGGCTTATAAGACTTTTTAACTCACTTATGTGTGTGTGTATACTACAGCATAGAAGACCTTTTATCATGAAATTACAACAGTTCATTCAATTTTATTTTTACATTTTATTTTTAATAGCGTAAGCTAGACTAATAATTTCAAAATCTTGAGACGCTGAACTTAGGTTAACCGTTAAAAATAACGTGATTTAATCTAAAGACATTTTTAATCAAAAGGCAAATTGGCCGTTGCCTTAATTTATTTTCAAAATTAGATTTTAACGTTGTATAAAATGTAAAGCAAACTAAACTCAATTAGATTTTTTGTTCCTCTATCAAATTAACGATCGACGTCAAATTGTCAGCAGATTAATGCTGACAATTTGACGTCAGCTTACGATCAGTCCTGTTATTTTGACAGTTACATTTGACAGTAGATTTGCTAATCGAAGATTAGATCGAGCTTACATAAACTTCGGTTAATTAACAATGGAATAACGGTTTTTAGACAAATACAACTAGATATTTTCATTGTATTCATTTGATAATCGTAACACTAATATCGTAGCTAAGTATGTCGCTGTTACCGCTAGTTATTTACGACTTAAGTTGGCATTTGGGTTAAGAAATGTTAATTGATTAAACTGTAGAATTATATGATTTGATACAAGTTTTAAGCCTATTATTTCATAGATAGACAGACACACTGTGTCAAATGTGACATTAACTCTACAATAATATGTGATTAAGACAAACCTTCCTATGTAAAAAAGGGTCATAATCCAGCAGTAGACTATCACGGGCTAATAATATAATAAAGAGAAAAAAAATATAATGTAGCTAAATTATATGGCAATTATATGAAACAATACGCGAACTTACGATTTCAAATCTAATTATTTTACTTCCTCATTTAAAATTAAGAAATATGACGCATATTAAACCTATTATTTATATGTTAAAAACATGCAAATCACTTGAAACTATTAGAGAACAAAAACCCGGTAATTGACCCTTTTATATAAAACAAAGAAATAAGGTACTTCTATTTTATAAACACAATAAATGTTAACCGTTTATAAAAAATAAGTATAGACCCAAGTACATCAAGCTACCGTACAATTTTATTCGTCTAACAGATTCTAAACCATATTATGAAAGCATATTGTCGAAAATCCATTCAACAAGTTTAACAAAATAAGTGCAGTCCAACATCAAACTGTTGTTCCAGTCTTACTCCATTAAAAATAATTTGTTTAAAAAAAAAACAAACTAGTTTAGAGACATTAGCACTTATTTATTTTTACCACATTTTTGACAATTATTACCCAATTCAATCGTAAAAGCTAAAACATGACTTTAAAGTATCAATTGAGATAAATGTGACACACGTTATCAAGCGGTATTTTATCGATGACCATAAAAATTTGTAATTAAATAAAAACTGATCTAATTCGCAACTTTAAATCCGAGTCACTGACGTTTTAGTGTAATCTTAAACCAAGATTAAGGGCGAGCCAAAGGTTAAGTACCGTTTACATAAAGTTGATAAGACTAAGAGAAATTTAACTACAGTTAAACTTTTGCATCTCAATCTCCTGATTTGAAAATAATGGTCAAAACAATACAGATGATAGTGAAAGTATGTACTTACTATAATCATGGAACTATGTAATGACGGGTATCGCACACATTATCACAGGTTTGAAAGTGATACGGAGAAAGTTATCTAGAGGTAAATATTCTAAAAAACAGTTATTCAACGGTTAACCGTTCGTTATTCGTTTTGTTGATGAAGCTACGTCAAAGTTGTAGCAAATTGTTTTTTTAAACCATAACTGAGAGTAAGACGTCATGCAATGATTGAAAATATAGAAAAAATATATTATCTATTTGCTCTTGGGCAATAAAACATTTATAACGAATTATATATTTATCGCATAAAATAGGGAGTGCCTAAAATGAAGCTCTTAAAGCTTAATCAATCGCGAACATCTATGTTAATATCAATGACGCAAACTCCGCAATATCCGTTGACAGGCCCAGCAAATATTAGCAACGGTCCAAAGATTCTTCTGATAAGATAACAAAACAAACCATAAAAATTCTTACGACATCGTAAAAAATATTTTAACAATATTGTATCTATCATTTATAAATGTTCCCCATAAATTATAGATACGTTTAATGTCAATTTGAACAAATAAGGTAGGTATTTTTATTAACATAACGATTTACATAACTAATAATGTAAAATATCTAGAACTGATCAGACATAGATACATCGAATTTTGCTTCTTCCGATAGGCAGAAGCTACTGCTTACATGACTGTGAAGTCTAGACAATAAATCTCCTGGATAGTTGTAAGCCCATAATTGGCAATGGGCATACACGATCGTGAAACTTTGCCCTCTAATTGACAGCTGCCAGAAATGCCTCAAAAGCCCAAAAAACTTCCGAACATGAAACAAACTTTAAAAAATTAGAAGTTCCGAACATTCTTTAGTAAACAAACAGCCTAAAGTAAACATTGAACAAGTTATAGACACGATAACATGTTGCGTTGAATGCTTACCGTTGCCCATACAAATAGATCAGTGACGATAACAAACCGTACAAACATACAAAATAAAAATGTTGACACAGTGTGAGGGAGATGAACCATAGAAAGCATGGCTGCCAGTATAACCTGAAGGTCTGTTTTATTTCAAAACTTGATGCTACAAACAATGATGACAGATAGAACGTCTTTCTTCAAAGATAATAATATGTTTTATTTACATGAACGTGTAGATAACATACCGACAGTTATATGTTTTTGTATTGTACTTTCGTGAGACATACTAAATAAATTATTATGTTTTCGGCTTAATCACGTAATAATTTGACGAGAACCTCGACTAGTTTCAAGCCATGCTGGAAGCTCATATATTTCAGTAGCAGCGCGACAGTCGCGGGTCGCGAAATGCTGCTCATGAATATGAGTTTATTAGTTATATGTCTAGCTAATATTGCTTTTAGAATATAGCTATATTTTAAAAAAAATGCTTTAGTGATTCTACCACTCCAGACGTCAAGTTTTCAATCACAATAGCAATCAATGTTATCAGAATGACCTGCGTAATGTAAGTGCACATAAATGTCATTAAAGCATCATAACACAATACACAAACAGTTGAAACTGCATTGTTCTCAATGAAAATCCGTCTCAGTTGAATGATGTCAGAACGCAAATACTTTGGCTCCAGGAACTATTAGCGTGTAGGATGTAGTAATGGCTGTGTAACACAACCTTATATACGTGATAAGAACTAATGATAAAGTAGAAATATACACACAGACATAAATATCATGTTACTGCATGCCCACTGCGAATATTGATGAGAAAATAACGTTCTAAGTGAAGGGTTTACTAGGAATAATGTCGAAGAGATAAAAAACACCCTTTAGATAAATAACATACTAGTTTTAAATCAACACACGTAAGAAGAAAATAAAAAATATGAATTAGTAATGGGTGTTTAGCTATTGTGCCTCTGATTGTCAAGTCGATCTTAAATTCAAATTATATTATAATAAATTCGATAATTTATTCACGCACACATTCTAATATACACTATGCACATACGTAATTATGCTAAATTATATTGAACTTGACGCCTGCCGTAGGTGCAGTACCTAAACTAATATTTACAGAGTAAAATACCCGCTAGGTACGTGACATCGCATACGGAACACTCAAAAGCCACTTAAGAAAACACTACAAAATTGCCACACGTCTTCTAAAATATTGATTGAAATATCCTAATTGGTTATTCATTATTACCAACTACAAATATGTTTTTTTTATTTGGCCCCTATAATAACGACTTTTGCCTATTTAAATAAATACTCGGCCATGACACTTGAACTTGAAAACATTACAATTTAAAACAAAACACTACCTCGTTATATTTTTTAAATGCCTGGCAATTTAGGCTCGTAACGTTTGTCTAAATTTTAACAAAAAATAAAGGTTAACAACGGTAGGGTCCAGTTTACGAAGACAATTACTCAACAAAAAACAACTAAATGCCAAGTGGAAATGTCGTGCACTCACCTCATGATACACAGACGTCATCATCTCGAAACACTTTGTTTTGTTTTTGCAAAATAAAGATGACACAATCAAACACACATTTCACTATTAAACAATTCGTACAATATGGCTGCCACTTTTTAAAAGAGGAAGAATAAAATCGTAGCTGTCAAAATTCCCGCCAAGCGCGCGTAATAATAAAAGGCAAAGGCACACTGTTACGCAGCCTACAGTGCTGGCGCGTGTGACGCGTTCCGTGTTTAGGATCGGCACTGAGCGACGGGCGATAGCGGTCGGCTGAATGGATGACGATGCCGCTCAGCTGCTATACTCAATGAACCATTCGAGTTCGGAGGTCACCGATCAAAACGACCCCATCATTTCCGTTCAAAGTTTCTCTATTACCCTATAAACCCCAAATTCTGAATGTAAAGATATTTAGTGCCATTTGTGCAAGTTTAATGTTTCGCATATTTTTGTTATTTACATAACAAATACTGACCTATATTTATTGCTTTTGCAATGTAGTTTTGGCAATTAGTGGCTCAATTTTAATTGTATATTAAAAAAAATGTTGTGTCGAAACGTTTTTATGATTTTAAGTGACGCTTGTGCATCGTTGGCGAGTTTTGTAGCAAAAAGTGGAGCTATCGATCCGTTACTATCGTGTTTAGCTTGGCCAGTCGAAATGTTTTTTTTTTCGATGACAGGCAGACGTCGGAGTTCGTCGACAGTGATCATTCAGATTATTTTGTCATAGAACCGGTATAATCGCCTGAGTCTGGAGCTAATGCGTTGTAAAACACGAAGACTTTGGTTATCAATAATCCATTAAGTTAGCTGTTCATACTCAATCTGTTAACTTATTAGAAAAATCTAAATGTAATATGAGCACGTAAAATGTATATTGTATTCAGTTTTGAATTTTACAGACGATTTCGTTCGGTATATTGCGGTACTGGTTGCAGACAATTGATTTCCAAAATTATAGAGTATGTGTTCCATTGCTGATAGGAGCAACGGGATTTTGATGGGAAATCAAATTAGATTTTGGACGCGTCTTGTCTACCTGCCTCTATGCCAAAATATGTTACAAACCAAAACGGTAGACAAAAATGACGAAATTCATAATTATGAAGACACTGTATAAGATTTAAATATCTAAAAAACCTCACTACACCATATCAAACAATATTAGTATAAAGTCTTTAAACGCAGTCATGAGTCAGCCGATACGAATTAGTAAAAATGGACCACAAAAATGCAAGGTGGTGTAATCTGCGTAAGAGATTAAACTTCTTATCATTTCACTAAAATCAGTAAACGACACAATCACACAGTTAACTATTGTCATAATAACAGTTGTAATAACGTTTAACGAGCCCCATGACGTGTGGGTTACCAGTTACCACGATACCGATGTTTTAAGCAAAAACATGGCAGAGGAAAGAATTCTGTTTACGTTTTAAAGTGTGGGTAATATAACTGCCCGTGAAACGCAGGTGAAAGAGGTAATGAAATGTGACTATTTTTTTCTAGAGTAGTTTAAGTACGAATATATAAACATCAGGTAAAGGTTTTTGAATCATGGTTAGGTTTATGTTATCCATAGGTAAGTTGGAGAAATGTTTGCTAATTACGAAATGCAAAGCACTATAGAAATCGACTATAATTCACAAATCACAAATAAAAATAAACAAAAGTGGATCACCTTTACCATAGCTGAAAGAAAGTAACAGGCTTTTTAATGACCACCCCAATTAAAAGTATAAAAAATAACCACAAAGAATAGTAGAATCGTACTCCGGTAGCAACTCAATAGGCTCTTGCAATAAACTTTTATAAAACTAACAACAAATTGAACAAACAACGAAGCTAAATTGATTCTTATATCGCCATCAGTCCTGGGAACTGTGCACACACAAAGGCAGCCGCTAGTTTATTGCCAATGTCCTCAGATATCCATATAAATTGTACGGGGAAATTCAACGGCCATCTGGATTCGATAGGGATCTTGATGGATAGATTACAATGGCGCTCGCACTTAGAGCTACGTACGAATCCAATGAACAATTGATGTGAACGAATTGTTTGTTTGTGGGTAACTAATTCAATGTGCGAATTCGAAAAGTAACGGTAGTTGCAAATAAAGAAACGGGGCCCGCTACATCGAGAGCAAATATATTCTAATGATAATATAAATGTGCTTTCAACGAAAACAGAAAAGGAAAAACCAGAACATAAATATTAAATTGGTGAATCTGAAACACCTGTGACTGTCCTTTATCTTTGCTTTAAGTTAATTTCAAAAATAAACAATTTTGTAATCAAAGGAATTAGTCGGCATCTTTCAAACTAAGCAAAAATGTCACGAAAGAATTACAACATTGTGGTCTTAACCATCCTAACACAGGAACAACAAAAGCGTAGCCGCGGCTGCGCGTGCCACTATCTTCGATCTCCAAGCAATATGGCGCCATGGCGCCGATTCTAAATCACCGTTTTAGACAAAAAATAACTCATTATCTGTGGCGATTCATTATTGAGAGTCGACCAGCTTCGGAAACTTGTTAGGACACCGAAACGTATTTCATACGAGACGTCGATTTGAGGACGAAAATGTATTCATCAATTTTTATAAGATTTACATACCTTCTTAAAATATTTTTACTAATTTTATTAAATGCATTAATATTTTATAGTTGTTCGATTTGAATTTATAAATTATATGTTATTTCTAGAGGTATTACTAATTTAATACATTAATCATAAAAATGGGTGCGTTGTAATATGATGTAACCTCATTAAACATTATGTCCTACACCTTGTAACCGAACAGGCAAGAATACAAATAATAATAACTGTCCAATAATTAACATTAGCACTTCTAAGGATACTTAATGTGTAGTGGGAATCTCTAGAAAGTTGTCACGAAAACCGGCTTAAACCAGAGTCGAATTTGCGAGAGAAACCCCGCAGGCCCGCACGTGTGCAAATGTCCTTAATTATAGGTATGCGTCAAATATATTATGTACTCGTATTACCGTCACGCATATAATCCCAGCGGCAGGCAGAGGTGTCGTGTTACTTGAACTTGACTCCAACGTTGAAGACGTGGAAGGGGGCGAGAGCAACAAGATTCTATTCGAAGATAATATTAGGAAAAAATTATGACCATCAGTAAATATGCACGAATACTCCATTGCTAAAAATACACACGTGTAGCGTGTAGATGATATAGTCGAAAACTACTCTAAAGTAAAATCAATTCTCACGGGGATGTAAGAGAAATTAATGGGTACCGCACACAATAGACTGACACCATTAGACAATGGATGATTGTTAAATGAAATTCAACGACTATTGATTGATTATAAAATATAGATGACCTGTTAGACGCATGGACCGAACAAGGTGATGACATCACAGGTCATCTGTATATATAAATATATAACCACAACCATTATGCCATAAACACTATCAGAGGTCAAATCAAAAAGTTTACATAAAAGTTGATAGTTCAACGGTTAATTCATAATGACCTTTACATACATTATGTAATTCCTTTAAAAATAAATACTTAGATACAAAAGAAACCATTGTACAGAGATAATAATGAGAACATTCTCTAGCAGTAATTTCAAATAGCACGATCTCTGGGCTTATCGGTATAAACCCATCAGGTAATAAGGGACTGCAGCGTACCTACTTGTGTTTTGTAACTATTTTGATGGTACTAAGACAAAGATTTTCTCGGCTAAGACTTCATTTTCATTACAAAAGTATTTTTGTAGATGGATTTTTAATTAAATATTGTCACAGCAGTAGCTCTCAATGCAAGTTTTATAGTAAGTAGGTTCTAAATATGCAATACAGTTGCTGAAGTTTAAAATCAGATTTTTTGTGGAATAGGAGGCTGACGAGTAAACGCGTCACTTGAAGAAAGTGATCAGCGCCGCCCATGGACACCCATAACACCAGAGGAGTCACAGGTGCGTTGCCAGCCTTCTGTTTGGCAGACAATACCAATTTCTCCTATATGTCCAGTGAAAAAAAATGTTCATCCCTTTTCTTTACGTTACATTTAAGATAGTAAGCAATGAATTATAATTTGGTGCTTCACAGCTAACTGTATTGACTAGTCCGATCTCAAGATAATAAAATTAAGAAGGAGGAAGGAGATGAAATACAGCTAGTGGCTTCAAATCCCGTTGACAAAGAACATTGATCCGGATGTAAAATATCTCGCATTTGTTTGGATTTTCCAGACAATAAAGATGTTGGAGTACCCACGCAGTCGTGTATGGAACTAAAATGGAACATCTATGTAGGTTGAAGCCGTTTGTCATAAGACATGACTACCTATTGTTATATGAGCATTGTTAGATCATTCTGGTTTATGCCTATTATATTTGATGTCTAAATCTTATTCAGTTTTATTGGTGCCTATTTCAACAGCTACTCGTTTATGATACCATTAACGCCTATCTCCTATTTCGCGTCTTTAAATATTAACAAATACAACCTTTCTATAATTGGCAACTTCGAGTTTCATTTCTAAAGCTTTTTTTCTCTTATGTTTCAATTTGCTACATATGATTTCAAAATAGGATCACCAAACACCAAACTGTGTCTGAATTTATGTAAAGAAACCAGATCCACATCCAAATTAATCTCAATAAACAGGCTCGAATGTGGTCGACGTCTAATAAATAACAGCAGTGGGCCATTCGCTCCATACGTCGCGGTCGCCAGGGTCTAAGTGTGTCACATGGCCACAATCGCCCAATTCTGCTCCAAAGTGTCACACTACAGCTGATCACAACACGTTGTCGTGTGCTTGTGTTAAAAATTCGTGACTCCACCTCACGACTTGAACAGAACCTGTCAACTGACATGTATTGTTCGTTCACCCTTATAATATTGTCCCCAATGATCCGCAAATCTCGGTCTTATCGTCCAACAATCGAATGTAAATTACGACGATATTTGTGTGAATCCACCTTCTCCATCGTGTCTTGGTTTCAGCTTATAAGGCAAGTCCTGACAGTACATATGTAGGTACTAATTTGCAGTTCGTTGGCGGCGAAGCTTTGTTCGCTTTTAAGTCCAAAATGGTAAGTAAGTACTTGCGAATTGTAATTGTTGGGGCATAGAACCATAAATCGTGGTTTATCCTTCTACAGCCCTCGCTTCTAATAATGCTCATGTACTTGAGCTTAAGAATTTATGAGCGTTGAAACATTGTCTTTATATTTTCCTGGAACTTTATAATTATTTCATGAATTCAATTCTTTCAAATTGTTCTCATGAGCCGTGGCCATGTCGTGGCATCATATAAATTCAATTGACATCTTAAAAAGTAATAAGTTTTCCTTGAAGTGGGTAATTAATAAAACACTTTAGTAGTAACTCTTCCATCTATTAGTGCGCAAGTTAAATACAAATAAACGTAAATAAAATCGACTGATTGCACATAGGCACATTTATTTCTAAGATAATGGACTTATAAACAAATGGATCGAGATATCGCTTTGCTAGTCTCGCTACACACCTTCCTTTTACAAGATGTAATCTTACAAACAAATTGCATTTGTGCATGCCATCATCAATTATTTTTATCATTTTGCTCGCGATTAATTGCGGTCATTGAATATTCTTATCGATATATTTTACCTTTGCAATCGAGATAGCTTTGACACTTAAAGATCTTAAAAAGTAAAAATAGCCATAGATCTTAAACTCTATTGGCAGGATGAATTATTTCCTTTGCCTCATCCGTTGTAAAAGATAAAGATTCCCGCTCTATTGCATGCAAATTGAAATGCAAAAACTATCGAGAACAAGAACTAGCTATTTCACAATATTTGTCAATTCGTCACACATTTTTTTATCAATCAAAATTTATATTTTGACATAAAAAGTGCAAAGCCGTGAAATATAAGAAATTTGCCGAATCGAATGTCGCGGTTACTAACGTATGGAAATAGAGAATTTATCATATTAGTTCCTTTTTTAAAAGTTGCTATAAAAGAATTTAGTATTTTTTGTAGAAATTAAAAATAATGGTTGACATGGCAGCTACGAATATTTTTTTGTGTTCGTAATAAATAGAAATTAATTGTTATGCTATGAAAGTTTTGTAAATTAAATTCCGTACGATGATTTAAATGTTTTAAATATCTAAGCAGCATCGAAGTTTCGAGTATTATTTTATTTATCTGACACAGACGTGATATCGCTAACAATAAGTTTAAAAATAGAATCTAGACGCCTTGCATTCCTTTCTCGGCTACCGCTGAATTTGCATCCATTATAGATTTAATCTTTGTGAGATCATAATCTAATCAAATGTGCCTCCAATAGCATAAAACCAAATTTAATGAGACAAATTCGCTGCTAATTTATTGTTAACCGATATTTGTTTAAAATATCGATCTTAAAACCAGTGGGTGGTCACATGAATATATTTGAGACAATTTAAATTTTAATTAGACTATTATTTCTATTTATGATTTTCGTCTATAAAAAAAATAAGGAACGGCTCGAAGGACCGTAAGTCAAATAAATATTTTTTAATTTAACAATTATAATAAAAAGTAGGCATTTTTTGGTGTTCTTAGGGCTTAAGTTTAAAGGTCAACGAACACATCTTACTGGGAATTTTAAAAATCGAACAGCTTGACAATTCCGGCACGCAGCGCAAAAAAATATTGAATCCATAAAATAGGTAGAATACCTTCTTTAAATATTTACTTACAATTTTAAATAAAAGGTATTAATACCTCGTCAATTATTATTACAATCTACAAAAACAACTGATTTCCTTGCGAACAAGTCTGTGTAATTTTCGGCCACACCTGAGACTTGGCGCCATTATCGGGCGCCAAATAATAAGCTCATAGACATTCAATTGTTTATGATTTAACATGATTATAGAGTATCTAAACTAATAAAACATTTTACGACCTACCTATTGCACTTAATTTTCGTGCTTTAAATCTTTGATTTTGTGTAACGTAGCGTAAATATTCTAATATTTATTCTAATATTTAAAATCTTACGACTAAAGAAAAATGTAGACCAAGAAAAGGCGTCATTTTTATCTATTTCTCTTAACAAATATAATATTTACTAACATTATTAATATTGATAAGGCGCCATAACCGCCACCACAAAAAAAAACAATAACTTTTTTAGTAAGGAGGTTCAAAATCAACCACAGATAACATATGCACGCTGGAACTTGACCATTTATTCTACAGTCTATTATTACATTGTCATCATTTGATTTCAAGATGTTCAAGAGACACTTGACTTTGTTCCCATAGAGAATCGAACGGGTCAATGATAGGAATGATCGTGAGAATTATTCTATTCACTGTTGTCGCTTATCTGATGGGTTGGGCCGCTGTTCTGGCATTAAAAGTATCTGAGTATATTTATTCATTATTTATCGTACGTATGTCTTGTAATAATGACAAATAGGACAACCCCTGTCCATAGTCACTACACTCTTCTGAGGTCTTTTCGTAAAAGGTTATTTTTTGTGGGGGAAAATTTTCCAATGATTCTTCTCTTGATTGACGCAAAGAGTCTGCTCTTACTGACTAAAAACCATCCCATTCCTCCTGCTCTTCGAGTTTAAGACCCAGCAATCTTTTAAGTCCTCTGCGGCTCCGCATCGGGAATATTGAATTCATAGTACATTTTAGCACAGTCAAAAGCTACTAGCACATTTAAAATACTTAAAAAATATGCAAAAACTGGGTTATTCTTGTTAATTTAATAACTTTGAATGCGGCAGTTTGCACGCGCTGCCATTGGACTGGCACTAAACGATCGAGTTTCACCAATCAAACGGTTTTAATATTTCAAATTATAGTTTTTTAAGAATATCCTAAGTGGTTCTTTTAGTTTCAGTGGTTCTGGTGGCTTCAATACTTTTTGTAAAAAACGTTGCCCCACACTAGTACTTTCTCCTGTGTCGTGGGTGCGTTTACAAATATACAAGTTCACATACACATGACACCCAGACCCGAAACAACAATTTGCGGATTACACAAAGAGTTGCTCTGTGCGGGAATCGAACGCGCTACACGTTGCGCGGCAGCCGGTTGCCGAGCCACTGCGCCAATCGTGCAGTCTAGGTATACTCATTTTATACTTTGCCCACTCAGTAGGATGTTCTCCTATCCAGATTGTTAGTCGCGGAGAACCTAACGGGTTGCCGGGGCTCCGGCTCGACGTGCAGGAGAAGGAACGGGGTGGTTTTTAATCAGTAAGAGTCTAACACTCCCTCCCGCCTCACCCAGGCGGGAGCAGTCATTCGATGATTTACCCACCTTAAAAAAAAATCCAGATTGTTTGGTTAGAAAATCCCAAACATACCAAATCGATAATAATTTTTAGATAACAGTAACTAATCTATAACCTGCCTTGTTAATGAATGACATGACATGTGTCTGACTCACTTTTACCAATATCCATAAAAAAAAATACCCAAAACCGAAACAAAAGCACCCCTAATGGATTGTAGTCTTTCAAATATTTGTAGAAAACAGACAACCATTGATCTATGTCTTGTTTAGAACATTCATTATGTAGTAAAAGTTGTTTTAACTCATTTCTATCGTTAAGTTAGCCGTGCCTTAATTATGGTAAGTCATAACGAGTTAATTACTGCAGCTAATATGTAACTACCACTTATTTAGAAGATGTGGAGATTGATGGTTGCTAGGTGTTATGGTGTGGGTCTGGTTAGTCTGTGTTTATACTGCTAGTTTTCTTTTCCATTTGAAGACATTTTGTTTTAAAGTTAAAATTGTCGGTGTATAACGATGTAGGACGATTTACTTTTAAAGCTGTAATGGTATAATAAATAGGTATTTCATCGAAGTGACTAGTAAATTTGAGAAAGTTATACTTATTTCCCAAAGTGATATGCCATGCAACGAAAAGTATCTGTATCTTCCTTTTATCTATTTTTTTTGTATCTGTGTCACTGCCTAATGCTACCTCAAATAAATGCTATTTCTTTCTTTCTTTTCTCTATCTAGTTAGTATGAACATGAAGCTAGCCATCCATCGGATGAATTCCCTTACTTTTACTTCGAAGAATTTTGATCTTTATTATAAGATTTTAACCAATTCGGGGAATCAGACCTAAGACTTCATGCTCAGTAGCATCTTTCATAATTAACCACTAAACTAACAAGGCAGGTAGTCAATGCCGGGACTCAGTAGGATTGATGCTGATACGGAGTCGCGGAGGACCTAACGGATTGCCGGGGCTCCGGCTCGAAGAGCAGAAGTAGGAACGGGGTGGTTTTTAGTCAGTAACAGTCTGACACTCCCTCTCGCCTCACCCAAGGCGGGAGAAGTAATTGAATGACTTTCCTCCCTCAAAAAAGGTAGCCAAAGCCCTGTGCAGTACTAACGGCAGTCCAAGCGTAGTACAGTTGCTAAGTAACTGCATTTACTGTCTAACTTTATCGATATTGCTGCTTGTTCCGTTACTGTGGCGACTGACTAATAAACAGTCCCCAATAGATTCTTCTGTTAAATCCTACTCATATTACAAATGTAAAAGTTTGTATGTTTGTTCGGTACTCCTCCACGTCAGAACGGCTGAAGGTATCGATATGAAATTTGGAACAGGAGTAGATTATAGTCTGGAATAATCCACAGGCCACTTTTTATCATATGGGAAAGCAGACGAATACTTAGGCAGAAGTCTCTTCATAAATCTTAAATCAACATCCCAAATTGATTCTGTTGTTAAATTAAAAAGAAAAATTGTATCTAAAAAAGATATTTTTTTTAAATTGTCATATTTCGAAGTATACAAAACGTGTCAAAATTCTTCTTAGCCTATTAGCTGTCTGTTTGTTTATAATCATCATCTCACATATAATTCATCTCACATTTAAAAAGCACGGCTACAACCCAGCTATTAAGTTGTCATTTAAATATACCGCCCGCTAGTTGGAAAAGCGCAGTCACAGCACCGACGACGCACCGCGCTGGAACCGAGCTTTTTAAATATGGGATGTCCTTAAGTCGTAACATAACATCTTGTTTATTTGTTCCACGAAATGATAAACAGAAATGAACCTTCGTACACCTGCTGGGATATTTCCCATTACATTAGTATTTCAGGAAATATTCAAGGAAACTATTGTTATTTAAATTACCAACAAACAGTAAATGAAATAACCTTCAGATTAAACATTTTACAAAATTAACTACGAATATTTTGACAATGTTTAACTTATCTTATTGTTTTAAGACAGGAAATAATGCATGTTTGAATTATTTCCGTTAAAAAAAATTAAGTTTTATTAATTATGGTGATGAAAAGTTTTAATATTAACTAGCGACCCGCTCCGGCTTCGCACGGATTCAATATTCATGTATCATCAAGGTTTACATACATAACATCACGCCTTTTATTTCCGAAGGGGTAGGCAAAGGTGTACATTATGCCACTGTACAATGTAACACCCACTTTTTACTATTTATTTTATGATTCCCATGTAATAGAGGGTGAGCCAATTGCCATATACCTATTGCAATAGGCTCACCCTCTATTGGGCACAATTCCAGACTCCGTGCTACCTTTGAGATTTTTTTTGAAAAACCCAGTAATACTTTGCCCGACCCGGGAATCGAACCCGAGGCCCCTTGCCCGGCAGTCGCACTTGCGACCACTCGGTCAACGGTCTTGCAATTTGTCGATAGAAAAATTTTAAAGACTTCTTCTGTTGTTCATTGCATGTTTTTTTTTTATTGAGAGGGATAATCTTTGTCCTGCCCGAGTGAGACGAGAGGGAGTGCCAGACTCGTACTGACAAAAAACCACCCCGTTCATGTTTTTTTTATGGAATAGGAGGCAAATGATCAGACGGATCACCTGATGGTAAGCGATCAGCGCCGCCCATGGACACCCGCAACACCAGAGGAGTCACAACTACTTCTGCACTTGGAGCGTCATATTTGCACCTCTAATGTTACTAACCCAAAAGGACACCACACTGCAAATTAGACGTACTATTCTATATCTCAGTTCACTCTTTGAGGAAAAACAGGCGATAAACAACAGAATTTATCTTCACCAACAAAGACAAATCTAACTTTCAAATCGCTCTATTTCTAAAGCACGCATCAAGGAAACGATTCGTCCTGTTAAGGATATAAATGATCCTATCTACGAGGTAAATGCAACAGTTTAATGTTCTAAAAGCCGTTAGTCCAAGAGCCAATAAAGAAAAGTTCATGTCTACTAGTCTAGGAGCAAACGTGTGGAGATAAATTAACTGCAATTCACGCTTCGAAGACGGTTTGTGGGAACATTTTGTCGGAATGGGGATTGTGAGGAGAACTTTTGTAAACTCTGAGGGTCTGAAACAACAATGATACATTGAAATGTATTTATGGAGAAGTTAGAATGGGACTTAATTTTAGATTTGAATGATCGCTTAAAGACGAAAATAAAAATTTGGCACCCACTAAACAAGCACTTCAAAGATCCTAGTCAATCTTGTCCCTAACACGAAGTCACCTACAAAAGTATGTGCCTTTTTGTCTTTTTATAAACGCCTTTATTTCTTGAAGCAATCACTATTGTTCTTTAATTGTGTCTATAATGACTGGTACTACGGCGTAACTACGGCTGCATTCATCAACTATTCACTTTACATCAACCACTAAAGCTTCTCTATTACATATTTAAATGCCTACATATTATTACATTTAAGTGTGGGATTCACGCTTTTTATCCTGATTGTAAACAATAGCGAGATAAGGGGAAGAAAACATTGAATACATTAAGTCGTGGTGTTACTGTACTGTACTGTAGAGCTTTTACTCATGCTTTTGCTTGTATGTAGCCTATGGCTATGTCCTGCTTTGAGCATGTCGGTGGGCTCTATTATCTACATAACATAACATCACGCCTTTCTTCCCCGAAGGTGTTCTTTTTTTTATTTTTTTTTAAGGGGTTAAAATCATCGAATGACTGCTCCCGTCCCCGAAGGGGTAGGCAGAGGTGCACACAGAAGTAACACCCACTTTTCACTATTTATGTTATTAGCCCCATGTAATAGGGGGTCAGCCTATTGCCATATACCGGGTACAATTCCAGACTTCGTGCTACTACTAATAATTTATAAAAACCCAGTAGTACTTTGCCCGACCCGGGAATCGAACCCGTGTTACTGTATTGTGTAACTTTTACTCATGGTTTTGCTTGTGTGTAGCCTATGGATATGTTTTGCTCAATATCCAGTCGGCTCTATTAATGTTAATGATTTCTTTAATTCCAATAAACTACTTAGGGACGTAATTGAAACTTAACCACTTGAATATGACCCACAATAGAAAATACATTGTGTCTCACTTTTAGATACACGAAAGGTAAAATAAAATATGTTAAATAAAATTAGTCGCTATTTCTACAAGATATTGAAAGAAACTGATTCATTGGCCGAGTGATCGCAAGTGCTACTGCCGGGCAAGGGGTTTCAGGTTCGATTCTCATTTCGGGCAAAATATTACTGGGTTTTTTTAAAGATCGCAGCAGTAGCATGGAGTATGGATTCGTGCCCGGTATACATATGGCAATAGGCTCATCCTCTATTACGCGGGACTCGTAAAGTAAATAGTGAAAAGTCGGTGTTACATTGTACAGTGGCATTAAGTGCCGTAATCTGCATCTCTATCCCCGCGGAGAACCTAACGGGTAACCAGGGCTCTGACTCGACGTGCAGGAGAAGGAACGGGGTGGTTTTTAGTCAGTAAGAGTCTGACACTCCCTCCCGCCTCACCCAGGCGGGAGCAGTCATTCGATGATTTTCCCCCCTTAAAAAAAAAACCCCTTCGGGGATAAAAGGCGTCATGGTATGTTATTATTGAAAGAAATACGCAATGCAACAGTTTTTACCTCTTACTTTTTACAAATAAACAAATTATAAGCTTTGTGCTATTGACTAGGCGTAAATAAGGTCTATTCTAAGTACTAATTGTTTTTTTTTTTTTAGTAAATGTCGAGATTCCTGTCACACCCTATGATGTGTTGTGATGCGGAAGAAGGAAGACATCGCTGTTCAAGACCGTTTAACTGACAAAGATATCCATGAACTAGATATGGCAAATGGAACTAAATTAATATTTCACTTTAATCATTTCTTCTAGAGTTTAGTATCTATATTTTTTACTTTCATACTATAAAAGAATAATTGTTCTGAATATCTTTAATCTTCTGGACTGGAATTTAGATATCTTTTATATAAAAAATACATACGTGGCAGGAAGATTGAAGATTGCAGTACAAAAGGTTTATGCGAGATTAAGTTTACCTAGGAGGCAAAGACAGTCGATGCACGATCTCTGCTAAGTTCTAATATGAAGTCTCTGCTAAGACTTGGTATTGGCATTTTACTCGGACGTCAAGACAACTTGACACACACTCAAGCTACAACAAATTGTATCTCATCCAGCAACTCTACATCTACAACACGTCTAGACAATGCACAATACATTGTTATTTTTGCGCTACAACTTATAGCTATACGATGCGCCTACGCAGCCGTAGTTTACAAGCTACAAGCTTTATGTTGAAAGGTCGTGGGACCATTGTTTTCGAACAGAAGCTGAGGTAAACAATTAGAAGACTTAATTGAGATAAAGATGCTGTAGTTGAAGTTTACGTAACTTAATGCGGTAATTTTGTATTTAACTTAACTCGTACTTAAATGGGGATTGTTTATTGGTTGTTAGTGTGTTTGGTTTAATCTACATAAAACAGGTAAATTGACTGCACGGTTGGCGCGGTGGCTGGGCAACTGGCTTCCGCGCAACGTATCACGGGTTCAACTCTTGTGTGATCCACAGATGTTGTTCCGAGTCTGGGTGTCATGTGTAGGTGAACTTGTATGTTTGTAAACGCACCCACGACACAGGAGAAAATCCTAACGTGGGGTAACGTTTTTTTAAAAAAAAGATTCTTGATATATTTATGTTATAACTTTCGTGAGACATACTAAATTAATTATTATGTTTTTAATTATTTGACGAGGAACTCGAATCACGACAGAGAACGCGCTGGGCCCGCATCGCAGCAGACTCGAGTAGCCAGCAACACGACAGTCACCGCGTCGCGTCGCGGGTCGCGGAATGCTGCTCATGAATATGAGCCTTAAGCATGGCTTGAAACTAGTCGAGTTCTTCGTCAAATAATTACGTGAGTAAGCTGACAAACATAATAATTAATTCTGATATTTTTTATACTTTAATTTGTGGTAGCAAATCTAATGGGCAGTCTGATAATGAACAGTCACCGTAGTCTGAGTATTTCGCGCGCGCCTCATAGAGCCATCAGACCACCACAGATGGGGCCCAATAGGGCCGATACCGATTCGGAGTCGCGGAGAACCTAACGGGTTACCGGGGCTCACCCAGGCGGAAGCAGTCATTCGATGATTTTTCCCCCTTAAAAAAAAAGTCTGAGTATTTCTGCAAGACCGAAGGCATCACGACTGTATTGCCGACCATACACAAAATTTTGCATTTATGAGGTCTGTAAAAATGACGTAATGAAATGTGATGCATGTCAATGATCGCGCTTTGGCCTTGTGAATCTTAATGAGGTGATAAAAGTTCATTTATGAGTAATTAAAATACACTAGTGCATCTTCCTGTTGTTGTTTATGCTCATACGCATATTGATTCAACTATATGTCATACGTCTATGAGTCAGAGAAGGGAATCTTTATTTGTCATTCATGTTTATGATTTTGATTCGATTTATTAGCGTAGTTAATGTGAAACCGTTTATTGTGTTAGGCACTACCTCAAATGAGTAGTCACATATTGTCTTATATCTTATATTATTATACAAGGCGGAAGAGTTTGTTGTTTGTTTGTTTGTTTGAACGCGCTAATCTCCATAACTACAAGTCTGATTTGAATAATTCTTTTTGTGTTGGATAGCCCATTTATCGAGGATGGCTAACACATCACGCTACGACCAATAGGAGCTGAGCAGAGCGTGTGAAACCGCGCGGAAGTAGGTAGTGATCTATAAAGTGCATCGTAAGAACCTCTGTAGAGACATAAAGGTAAATATGACAGTCCAAGTTACTACCTCTAGTTTCTTTGAATGCTTTGTAAACAACTCGGGTCTGTCCGTGAAAGCTTAGCTCACAAAAAACTGTACCTACTTGTATCTACTATGAGACGTTTCACTTGTATGTAGCGTAGTACTATGTTTTATATGTGTATCTATATATCTTAGCAAGAGAGAGCATTATTAGACTGCCTCATTGGTCGAGTGATTGCAAGTGCGACTGCTGGGCAACTGGGCAAGTTATCTCGGGTTCGATTCCCGGGTCGAGCAAAATAATACGAGGTTATTTAAAAAGATCTCAGTAGTAGCATGGTGTCTGGATTTGTGCCCAGTATATGGTAATAGACTCACCCCCTATTACATGGGACTCATCGTAACATAAATAGTCAAAAGTGGGTGTTATAAGTGCACATTTTCATTAAATCATTTTATGACCAACTTAATTTTAGTAATTTTCCAGCAAATTAAACAAATATACCTAAGTATGTTTTTTGACGTTAAAAAAACGTGACGTCACAATACACAATCGCGTACCAAAATTGTCACTGTCGTTTTGACAGTTTGAAAAAATTGAATTTGACTAGTTGGCAAGTAGGTACTCAATTTCAGAACTAAGATTTACAAATGCAAATAAGGAAGAAATTACTATCATTAATTTGTTAACTAGTCTTAGAATTAAATAAAGATAAACTTAGTGTTATCTAAGTAAGAGTAAGTGCTAATGGAAATAAATTGCGACGGCCTTGCTACTTGTTACTGTTAGTGACTGCTAATTACTGCCAGTGAGTGCCAGTTTACAAGATTGATATTAATTGCTATTGATTTTAAACTAGACTGAAGGAAAACTTAATGGATTAGGTACTAATTGCAGGATGTAAGAACGAAAGTGGTCTTAAGTAAGTAAATAGTTTGGTTTTCAAAAATAATGTGGCACTGGTTTTCCCACAAAGAAGAATAGGGTAGATGACTAATTTTTATTTTAATGTCCGTCTGGTAGATTATTTCAAAACATTAGACACGTATTTTTTATTTTTTTACGGAAACGAATACTTTCGAAGATATATTGATTTGAAATATCGCATGACGTCACTTCTATGTACATTTTATACGTAGAAATGACGTTTTAGTCCCCACTTCTAAACTTTGATTTGTTATATCTAAGTACCTACCATTTTATTATACAACAAAATAAAAAAATACGTGTCTAATATTTTTTCATTACGTAACTGACGGACTAATTACATTTTAAAATTAATTTTACCAAATACTACAAGAACTTAACAAATTATATGCATTTCTTAAATTACTTTTCCCGCCTGGGTATAGCGAAAGGGAGTGTCAGACTCTTACTGACTAAAAACCACCCCGTTCCTACTTCTGTTTTGAGCCGGACGCCCCGGGCGGCAGCCCGTTAAGCTTTCCGCGGCTCCGTAAAATTACATGCACATTGAAGCATTCATTTCAATTATTTTAAGAGTACCAGCACTATACAATTTTGATCCAGTTATCCAAGCTTAGTGTTTATTCAAATCCCATGCTAAAGATTTTGTTTTTATCCAAACAAAGTAGATACAATGATACTAAAAATAAAAGGTCGAAAAATTATAGTCAACCGACTATTTCTTCAAACACAATTTATTCGTTGTCACCGAAAAATATGAGTTTCGAGGGCAAAAGAAAATGGAACGTAATTTTTCGAATTGTTTGCAATACTTAAATTTGTGCGCACAAAATCTTGTTTCCGGCCATTGTTCTGTGGATATTCATTTCTTCTGAGGCCTTAGTATGAGTTTGTTTTACTTTTAAAGTAATCGTAACGAGTACGCGTTCGGCGCTGTGATTGGTTACTTCATTGGCGCTGGCCAATCAGAGTGCCGAACGCATACTCGTTTCGAATACTTTAAACTTAAATCAAACTCGTACTAAGGCCTCTGAACAATATGTAGTATCATCATTTTCCGTACAGACCTATTTACCTAGTTTCTATGATAGTTTGTAATATAATGAAACCTTAAACTTTTCTTTTATTTCAGATGGAGGTATTAAGAGGATTTTTTACCCTGCGACCAAGAAACGGAAGCAATCTGCCAACCAGCGGGGTTATTATGACGTGCTAAAGTCAGAATAGTTTCATTGAGGGAAAGAAACAGAGCTATACAAGTCGTCTAGCGATGTCTCGTTCCCTCAACGGAACCACACTGCCTTTAAGACGTCATAATACGCAACCAGCCCCATTAAAAAAATCGCATAAATGCTAGTCAAATTATAAGAGCTTATATCAATCCCACCTATTGATCCATTGGAAGGGTTAATATAACTGCTTATCAATAATATAATATAACCCTTGCCATATAAAAAGACTAAAAAATCAATAAGAATGTAAAAAATCTCACGTTCCAATTCAAGTAAAAAGAGAATTATTATATTCATAGTATTTCATTGCTCTGAAGTTGCCCGAACAGACGTATACGGCACGCCCGCCCACTACAACCGCTTTAAACTGATTAGCACACTCGTGAAAAATGATTTGTTCGTTATCGATTCCTAATTTGTAACCATTGTATCCCATAACGTGTCAATTATCGGAATAAATCAAATAATTTTATCTATGTATCTATAACTATCTAATTTCGGAACATACGAAAACAAATTAATAAAATATTGATATTTTTGTGCGTAGGATAAAAATGTCATACCATTTTAAATGTAACGTCTTTCTATTTTTGAATTGATCACAGACTATATTCAGAGATAGTGTCAATGTATTTATTTATTCTGCCTACAATCGATTGAGTTGTTGAAGTAGTGGTGTCTATTCGATTGTTTTGACCGCAGATGTATTAATGATCATAAACAAAGCCGTAAAGCTCGAAGCTCGTGCATACTTTCCTTGCACTTGACCGTCCCAACAATTATACCATAAACTTTCGCTGGTGGCCGAGGTATGCAACTGACCTTCATCGGCCCAGTGTGCCACAGCCCGCGGCCACGACTTTCACGACAGATTCGACGATCGATTGCTCGACAAATCGATATATCGATTCTAGAATTTCGATATCGATACCACAAGGTGCTATTGTTTCATAGATTCACTCGATCAATTTTGTGTACCATTCGATTTTACGGTTGGAACTGTAACAAATTCTGTATTAGTATCGATTTGTTTGAACAAATCGATTCTCTTTTGTTTACTACTTCCGTGTGAGAATTGGTTGTTGAAGCTTTTTTCCTTGTAGCTTTATGGTTCTGATTTCTTGTAGTTTTAAGCGAGAACCGTTTTTTATACAAGATTTTCAAAATTTTTAATGTTTGTTCAATGTCTTGACAGACCTAAAAAATGATGAATGGTCTAATGTAATCTTAATTAAAATCATGTCAATATCTGCTTAGGAAATGCGACAAAAGAAAGTTTTGTAACATAAGAACATCAAGATTAATCAAATGACCAAAGAGTTTCAATTCATGACTAGACTTTTTAGTTTGAGTTAACTTTTTAAACCGACTGGCCGAAGGCCTCGATAAGTGTACTTTCTTTAGAAGAAAGTTACATCATATGATTTCTTTCATGTTCAATGTAATTATCTATTTGCTATTTGAATGGTTGTAGTATCACGTAACGTAGTATTACATAAATAAAATAATATATGTAAGTTATTAAAATAGAAATAATGATCGACGAAGGGAACAGCCGATACGTCACAGATGTAAGTGAAAGAGTGTCAAGGACGGCCATTATACAGCCTTGAGTTATTATTATAAATGACAAGTTTAGAATGGACAGCATTTTACAACAAGGTCTCTCCACATCGATTTTTCACAGCGAAGGATGCCAGTCTTAACTAAGACTAGCAAGTCAATGGCATTTAGACTATACGGATATAAAAATAAGGTGCAATATTCATTCCCTCATGCTCATGATCTGATAAAGTACCAATCTGAATCGACTGAAGAAAGAGATTCTCAGAAATCACCTGATTTTTAACGACCGAACTGAAACGTGAGTCTTTCCTCTCTCAAGAATTCCAAAATAAAGCTCTTCAGGTGCACAAAGAAGGGTTTTTAAATATATATAATAAAGAAACACTTCCATTGCTTACAATGGCCTCGCCCATCGCTTTCACTACCAATTGATAGCCGATTCTCTGGCTATCTTGTAGACTGACTAATTTACATTTGAGGTGCACCAGGCGTGGGCCACACATTTCGAACTTGACCGAAGAAGAACGGGTCACCTCAATTTCGTTGTTCGATTGTAATCTAATGAAAAATAATGTTTCTGTTTTCCATTTTCAAATAGAAATTGTTTATTTGCTAAAAATTGTATATTGTTATTGGTTTAGGCAAAGGACGCACTTTCTCCAGCCAGTGTTTTTAAGCAGTTTTAAGAGCTGATCATAGCAAGTCTTACGAATTACGAATTTAATTCCAAATGCGATTCCCAGCATATCAGAAGGAGTTTTTTATGAAGTTTTCAGTAATGTGACTAAGACATGACATTTAGAATACCACGTTGTTTGTAAAAGTTTGGAAATAAGGTTCACTTCTAACACCACGACTGCCTCGTTGGCCTAGTGCCGGGAAAGGGGTCTCGGGTTCGATTACCGGGTCGGGCAAAGTATTACTGGGTTTTAAAAAAAATATCTCAGTAGTAGCACGGAGTCTGGAAATGTGCCCGGTATATGGCAATAGGCTCACCCCCTATTACATGGGACTCATAACATAAATAGTGAAAACTGGGTGTTACATTGTACATTGGCATAATGTGCACCTCTGCCTACCCCTTCGAGGATAAAGGCGTGATGTTATGTTAAATTGGTCCTAAAACATTATGCAATTTTACTGGTCATAACTTAGAATGTGTGCGATTGTAGGCGATACTCAAATAAGTCGTTTCTCTTTATGGAGTGCCTATACTAGTGGTTTAAGTGAGACGAGAAACTAAACTCAGGTACAGATTTGGTTAGAATTGATCAATCGATCGTTTGAGATAGATGAGTGGGCGTTTATTGTCCTAGCCTATTGGAAATAGTTGTTCTGTTTAATTGCCTAGTTTTAGAAGTAGAAGTGGGAACCATGAAGGTCATGTTTATGGTGATCTTATAGGAATGGTATGAAATGCTTTAAGTGTAAGAGAGCCATGCTTCGACACGAATGGGCCGGCTCGACCGGAGTGATACCACGGCCTCACAGAAAACCGACGTGAAACAACGCTTGCGGTGTGTTTCGTCGTGTGAATGAGGTTACCGGAGGTCCAATTACCCCCTCTCACTAGTCTCCCGAATGGACGATTCGGTCCTCCTCAATCCTTAAATTCCCAATTCCCAAAAGGCCGGTAACGCACTTGTAACGCTTTAGTGTTGCGGGTATCCACGGGTGGCCGATTGCTTACCATCAGGTGATCCGTCTGCTCGTTTACCGGTTTATGCTATAAAAAAATACATGTTTAATGAAAATGAGGTCTACTCTTAGACTTACACCTACTTTAAAAATCATCGTACAACATAAATACCATACCAATTTCTAGAAGGTAATACAACTGAGAAATGAAATAATAACAAAAAATCCTGTCTGAATCTGTATGGAATTGTGTCTGTTTGGAAGGTATATAGGTTCACCCCTATTACATGGGACTTATAACATAAATAGTGGGTGTTACATTGTACAGTGTAATGTGCACTTCTGCCTACCCCTTCGGGGATAAAAGGCGTGATGATGTTATGTAATGTAAATCCTGAAGTAACAATTTCGCAGTAGACTTATAAACATTTCTCTATAATTATCTCAATTTCAGGCTACGTGTAAAATTTAATTATTCTTGTTGCTCTAATCGTTTAACTAACTAATTACGTGTTACATAACTGTAAATAACTATTTCGAAATTAAATAATCAACCGGTAACATTTCCTGTAAAACAAAAGTAATTTTGTTACGGAAAACATTAATCAGTAATGAACGAGTTTGAAAATGAATTAAGTCAAAGCAAGCCTGTCATCGTCCATTGAGCATAACCAAACTTCATATTTAGAATGTCCGTTCGAAAATGACGTTTTCATTTTTTAAAACAATCTCTCAAATGACAAAGGAAAGCGAAAGTAGTGCTCCACAATAAACCTTTTTGAAGCAAAGGTCAAAACTATAAATGGTGCTCTTCGTGAACGATTTTTCATTTTGGGATAAGTATCGCATTCAATTTGTGAAACCAACCGTGGTTCGTTATTAATATCGTGTAGCTGTCAAAATAGACTTATGTAAGTCTTTTTGTTATTGTCGGTTTCCTTCACATTTTTTGTGCAAAATTTTTTTTTTCATTCATGTTTCGACAACTAGTTGGTTCGTTGTCGTCGCCTTTTATTGACAATCACTCATTTTTATAGCTCAGCTTTCTTTTATAGCATGTTTTCTCCAAGAGTCGACAATAGGACGTAAAGACGTCGTATGTCATCGATGTATACATACAAAAGGTGATCGGGGAACTAAAAACTGCAGAAAATTGGAGGTCACGACTTGACAGCGGCAAAATTTGCCATTTCACAGCACTATTGTTGTTTTGAAGTTAAGTTGGCCTCCTTTGCAAAATTTGAGGGTTACATAACTATAGCTTATGGGCAAAAATATGTGTTCTGGTACATCAATAGAATGTAGGAATGAAACAAAAAGATGTTTTGTATCTGTCTATCAACACAGAACTCATGAATTATTATTATAAACATAAAATCCTTATACTAACATAAGAATGATTAACCATGAATTTGCACACATCCATAAGCACGTCTGTAAGACATGTTTAGTTCTCTATGCCTAACCGTTTCCTATTGTATGAGAAACAAGTATCGTTATAAAGGTCAGCAAGTTGATAACACAATTATGTGGAAATGGACACTTGTACTCGTACAGCCTTCATCCGTACTAACTACAAAACCAATGTTAAGGTCATCCAATTTCTCCCAATATACCAATCCCTTCCAATTTCAAATATTCGCGCCATATTGACACGAATGACAGTTGACGTTAGTGACATATCGTGCACAGATAACCATAGAAAACAAATAAAACAATCCATTGGTTCTGGTTCTACGCCTACCATACTCAATTTGACGGAGATATCAATGGAGAAGTCACACTTGTAACAGGTAATCTATGCAGTCTCTATCTACTAAAACATCACCTTTTTAGTGAACCAATAAAGTAATATTACACCTTATAAACGTAGCAATAAAATATATTTTATACATCTGAGATAGCTGTAAAACCATGGTCCGGGACAGAGACGGCCCTACAGGAAACTGTGTCAACAGGTTCGTGTGGTCGACCCACTTCGAATGAGGCTATCTCTGCACACACGGTTACACGTCAAGCTAAGCAAAACCAGTATAAACTGGCCGTCAAATGTGTGGATTGATTATAAAAAGCGAGACCATGATAAAATGGTTGTATAGTTTACATATATTTACTTATGTATAGCTTTATACTACTTTGCATTTCGTTTCTGGGCCGTCAAGGTGCCCCAATACAGATTATATGCAATTTTGTGGACCAAAGATAAGAGGAGTTTCATTAAGAAACTCTTTGATTGTAGATATGTATGAATGTGACCGGTGACCAGTTTATTGGGATTTTGAGACTGTCGTTCATGAAGTTCGAGGAAAAAGTTCTGATAAATCTTGTGTGTATTTTATGTCATTTTCCTGGTCGTGGTTAAATTTTTAATTAGTTTACACAGCGGGAAATACGTAAGTGGCAATAGGGCACAGTTATAAATCCCAAACAATCCTTAAAATTCCTATTCACCAAAAGGCCGGTAACGCACTTGTAACACCTCTGGTGTTTCGGGTGTTCATGGGCGACGCCGATTGCTTACCATCTCGTTTACCATGTTGTTCCATAAAACAAATGTAAAATAATGGCAAAAATGACCCAATCTGTAGAAACCTTTCCTCTGCAGTGGGTGGATATAGGTTAAAGAAGAAGAACAAGACACTTAGGTAGCTAAACTACAAATCTACTTTTTTTGGTATGGTAATAAATTGGTGAGCAACTGCTGGTACTGTCGCTGACTGGAGACTATCACTTTAGAAGGCAAGATATACAAAATCTTTGTAGCTGTACGTGATTGTGGGTTTATAAATCTGTTTAAGAATAAAACACAATTGATGTAAACAGAATTGCTTGTAAATTATTACTACATAGTATAAAACAAAGTCGCTATCCGCCATCTGTCTGTCCCTATGTATGCTTAGATCTTTAAAACTACGCAACGGATTTTGATGCGGTTTTTTAGATATAGTGTATATTCTTCGGGCTGGTTTATATGTATAATACATGCATATTGCACCCGTGCGAAGCCGGGGCGGGTCGCTAGTATAAAATAATACGAGAATAAAAGCCTACAAAAGCGCATCTTACAATGTATGCAAATAAAATGAACAAGTGTAGCTCCTACTAACCCTACCACAGCCAATTAACTGGCAACGCATCGAAGCCTGCGATGTAATAAAAATGTAAAAACATATGGAACCAGTCCTCACAATGACTTGCAAACGTTGGAAATCAACGCTTTAATGACGTCACATGGACGCGGGATTGACAAGTAATGGCAGACGATAGGCGTGTGCGCATCTTGCAGGGTTGAACGGATAAATTCAACAGTGACTTATTTTAGTTTTGTTTTGTATTTGGTATGTTGTAGATATGTTAAAAATTAAAGTGGTTTCCTAAAAAATTGAAACGAAGAATAAATATTCAACTGTATTGTTGATCTTGAACGGAAATTAAATATGTAATTCTACAAGGACTAAGAGTCTACTTGGAACTCAGCGTATCCAATAAATCTCAAAAACGGTCCATTGGTCCTTTAGTACTTTTAGGTATCAGGCCATTTAGCCGTAAGACATACTTTTTTTCTACTCACGGTTCTTCCTTTGCATACTCTTCTTAATTGCCCCAATTCCCCAGTAGCACAAAACATTCATAAAAACTCACAACCCTGAACTAGTACAGAGTCTACAGAAAAGCAACAAATGATCGACAGTGATGGATGGACGTTGTCTTGGATAGGTACTAATTGGAGATTTGCATATCCCCACTCTTGACTGAAAACCTCGCTTAATTAAATACTAGCATCGAATCAGCTCCCATTGAAGGCCTTACTGTTAGATCTTGGATCTTGTGTGGTCTGATAGTGGGTTAATAGACCGTGATACAGACGATGCCATTTGGCATATCGTTAGAATGGTTAATCTTGCAGGTTAACTGTGCAATACTTTTGGACAAGAGGCTTAACGTCGACTTAAAACTGTAAACAATTTTGGATTCATACTTTGAGCCACTACTTCAATGATTGGAGGTTTAAATTGGTTTGATAACTAGGCAGTTACAGTCGAATCAACTGTAAAGAGGGTCTATTTGGATTATGCAGTGTTCTCACAGTATTTTTTTAATAAGCGGTAAACGAGCAAACGGATCTGCTGATGGTCAGCAATCGACGTCGTCCATGGACACCCGAAACACCAGAAGTGTTACAAGTGCTTTATTATGGGGATTAGAAATTTAAGGAAAATTGGGTATTCGAGAATTGGGGGATTGAACCTTACCTATACGACGAAACACAACGCAAGCGTTGTTTCAGTCGGTTTTCTGTGATACCGTAGTATCACTCCAGTCGAGCCGGCCCGTTCGTTCAGCATGGCTCTCCCACACTTCTGAAGGATGGATCTTACGCACTTATGGTTATAGGTACTCAGAAAAGTAGGAGGGTTCAGATAACTAAACCATAATGTGCCACTATTGAGGATCTAACACTTAATTTTTTAATTCAAGTACACATACATAATAATAAGTATAACCCTTCTATCTTCGTGTCAGACAAAACACAAAGTCAGTGGCGACGGTCGTTGCCCACGCGCATATCGTGACGTGAATTATTGCAACCCCGCGCATGCGCTCCACATTTGTATAAAGTAGAACGAAAGCTTTCCTGAACACTACAGAATGTTTAGCCGTTCAATATTGCATACAAATAATTTGATTTATTGTTGACACTTAAGAGCAAACAGCTAAAGGAGACGGACAAAGGATTATCCCTTCAACTTGTATTCTGAGTGATGTGTTTATTATGCACAAATGAAGCTTTGACATGTTTCTTTTGTTTCATGGGTATTCGTGATGTTTAAACTATTGGTTATGGTAAAACGAATTAGGTTATTACAAAATAGTTAGAGCTATGGACCTATCACAACTATCACCCTTAAAACTATTAGGTCTAAGGAAGTTCACTCATAAAAAAAACCATTAAAATGCATTTAGTCTCAACTGCTCCCTTGTACAACCTCGAGCACTAAATTGTAGACACTACCAACATAAAAAGGCTAATATTCATACATCCGGTCGTTTTGCGCAAAAAGCAACGTGTCTAGGCACTCGTATATTTCTTGTTGCTCCAACATCGCAACTAGCGCGCAGTTTTCTATAAAATAAAAAGCAAATAAGTATAATCTTGGCTCTCGAGAGGTCAGCCGTGCAGTGCCCTGCATTGTCTTCCTATATTCCTGGCCATAATACCCTTTCACAGCCTTTAAAATTGAGGACGAACAAAGCCGATGGGCGGCACACTGAAATTGACAATACGAGAGTAAAACTTATAGGTAGGTGTACTAAGCTATTGTGAGCAACCTTGTAAGGAAAATGGCGGCCAAGTAAAAATAAATTTGAGGTTATATTTGTTGGAAATTGCCATTGTTTAAAAGGAATCGTATTACGGTAGATTCTTGGCTACTGTTTAAATTGTAAGCTAGCTACAGTATATGGTTGTATGCTGTTTTACATAGAAAGAAGAAGCAGTGCGTTAAAAAATAATTTATTTTTAAAACAAGAACGAATATTTATGGCTGTAGGTAACTAAAGCGTTCTTTTTTTTCGCAAAATATATTATACTTTGCAACAAATATAAATTGTGTTCAACGACCTAAATAAGCGATTTGTTTACATTAAAAAGAACTGATAAAGGATTTAACCGTAATACGCAGAGAGCAAGCAAAATGTTTAACGAAAATAAACATTTTGTTTTTCGAATGTTGGTCATGGTTGGTAAATAAAGATGGCGGCTGAAGGCAGACTAACGGTAATAGCGCACCAATTAGTGCATGCGATACCAGGATATGCAACGATTAAGTAATATGATTATGTGAGACAAAATTATCTGATACAACAATGTATGATTTGGACATAGATAGCCATATTGTTCGTTACCTAATTTTTCTTTTATTAGGACGACACTTTCTGTTGTTTTATATTACGACACATAATAATGAAATAATGCAGGCATTGTTATAGCAATTTTTCCTAAGCTGGGCAGAAGTTTGGTGATTATTACCTACCTATGATTACTTTTCATTATTTACCAAGAAGGTTTGGTAAAGAGGTTGCTGTCAAATCATGTCGAAATCGGATGTATTTAATATAGCAAGGAAGTTTAGTGTAAAGGAAATATGGAGTTGTATTGGAAACCTAGTTTCCTTGTGTACAAGGCTATGAATATCTATGAAGAGAAACTGACTGATAACAGACAGGCAGACAACGTAGGTCGTATTATAAAGGATTTTGGATTGTCGAAGGTTCCAAGAGGTATAAATGTTGTGTAGCATATTTTGCAATGGAACAGATGAAATCCAGAAGAGTAACAAATGTGTTTCCAGCCGTTTAAACAAAAGTATTCTCTTTTCTTGGACGTTTGAATGATCTCTGATGATTCTCGGATCTAAAGGTGTTTTTTTAAAGGGGGGAAAATCATCGAATGACTGCTCCCGTCTGGGTGAGGCGGGAGGGAGTGTCCAGACTCTTACTGACTAAAAACCACCCCGTTCCTTCTCCTGCACGTCGAGCCGGAGCCCCGGTTACCCGTTAGGTTCTCCGCGACGGATCTACCACCTTACTAAATCAATATAAATCGAGACGTAAATATTTCCCAATATGTTTAAAAGCCTGTATATTACTGTGGAGTATGGAACTATGTGGAATTTATAGCATTAAGGAATTTTTTGAACATAAGTAATATAGAACTTAAAACTACGAGTACAAGTAAGTTAAAATAAGTTGTAAGTTAAAATGTACATGCTTTATTTATTAGGCTTAATTAATGATCTATTGTAACTATAACACCTTTGTATATCATTTGTTTTATGTAACGTGTTACTGAGTTTTTTAAAAATTCTCAGTAGTAGCACGGAGTCTGGAATTTTGCCCGGTATATGGCAATAGGCTCACCCCCTATTACATGGGGCTCATAACGTAAATAGTGAAAAGTGGGTGTTACATTGTACAGTGGCATAATGTGCTCTGCCTACCCCTTCGGGGATAAAAGGCTAGGCATGATATTATGTATGTTGTTTTATGCAAACAAAAGTCTTTATCTTTAGAATGAGAACACAACTGTAACTAAGATATACTTAATGTATGTTATATATGTATGTTACTTGATACACACAACCAAAAGCTTTGCGGCTTTTGATTAAACTGTACTCACAAGTACCTATGTAGGGCTGCATCACACTACTCATGTCGACTATAACTAAACCTCTGTTTACATACAAAATGTTCTTAATGCGAGATCATCTTATAATGGAATATATCTCATACTACATTATATCGTGAGTAGCTACTTCTTACTAGTACTTTATATCAACTGTATCGTTGCCTAGATACCCGCCACTCACTCTTTGTTTATGTTTGCATGCCCTACGGTCACTGGCAAGGGTAGGGTGGCTAGGAGTTTCAAGAATTGTATCCAGCTTTAATTTTCTCTGGTGAAAGCAAAAAATAAAATATACTAGGACTGTGTACTTAAGACCTCATGTTGAACTTGCCAACTAGTCAAAATCAATACTTTTTTCGAACTGTCAAAACGACAGTTTTCTATGTTTTTTTTTAAGGTATTGTGTTTTGTGACGTCACGTTTTTTTAGTGAAAATGATGTTTTACGCTTACTTAAAAATTTGCTGGAAAAATATTAAAAATAAGTTAGTCTCAAAGTCAGTCATGAAAGTGTGTTTATTTTTTAACATTTTATTGTATTGATCAGTCGAAATAATAAATTTTTGATTGAGGCAAGTACCCAAACATGGTAGATGTGATATCACCAGTTCGATACCGAACTTAAGGAAAGTGACTACTGGTAAAGAACAATGGCGAGATTATACCTGGATTGTTTTAGAAGCGTCTATAAACGAGACCGATGAAAAACGTAATGATGTAATTAAATTGCTTTTTATACGATTTTAGTTTCAAACGTAAAGGCCTCAGTATTCATATTGAGAAATAAGTTATTAATCGTATTTAGATCCGGTGCGAGTTTTGGTTGATGTTTGTTAAAGTTACCATTTTTAAAAAAAATATAAAATAGTATTTAGTCGAAAAAAAATGTTAACGTCGTATAAAAACCAACAATACCCAAAAATAAATCATTGTAATCTTAATAATCATGTTAAGTAACATATAAGAATTAGTTACATTTGTTATTTTATGAAAGAATTCGCGATTTTATATATTTATTTTGATTTTACAATCGTCATTAGTAGTAATTAAAAGAAAATGTAATGGCAACACTAAGTGGTAGTGTCAAATGTCATAAAAACTTCGTTATTCACAAAGCTTGCTTTGGTCTAATATTGTTCTTGTTCTTTTCGTCGTTTTTTCGTGAATTATCTTTAATTTTGACCCTCGCATTACCCCTGGACTTGATTCGCTGCCTTATACGACGACTTTTGCTTTCTCACGGACGATCTGCGCTTTACACTATTACTATTGCTTTTCCAAAACGGACTCGATTGTTTCTCAATTCTTTTGTGAAGATGCGAAGTAACAGGCCTACACGCATTTTGTGCGCGAATTGCAACATTTGCGTCAATACCCTTCGGCGATATCGGATCTTAGATCAAAACACAAGAGTGTGCACCATGATCTGCAACTGGGTTTATCCACAAATCGTAAGTTTTTAATCAATAATTTATTAGTAATTACCTATTTAATGTAAGTGCAGTGAACTTGTTAGGTTACCTACTGTGTATTACATATTTTGGTAGTGTCAGAATGAATATTTCGTAGCTCAACTTTTTACTACAGAAAAACCATCTTCAGATCGTGTACAACTCAATAATTGACCAGTAATTTATTTGTACTGTTTGCAACTTCAGTAAAACTGTCTTTATGTTAAATCATTCTATTAGACACACAATAGTCACATTCATTTTTGTCAGAAAAGACACAGTAGCATATTTTCAAAGCTGTGTAAAATACTAGATAATTTATGGCTTTTTCTTATTTTTTTAGATTACTGATGATGATTATGTCTGTGAAGCATGTTGGGAACTGGCTATGGTTGCAGTAAACCAGAATTTACAACAAGATAGTAATGAGGCTGGATAATCTGGACCGAGTCAACGAGGACATATTCATGTTTGCCTTCTGTGTGGATGTTCATTAGTACGAAGGCAAAGTGATAAAATACTTAAAGACAACCCAACAGAGCTACAACAGGATATGATAAATATTATTCAAATGAAAATAGAACCACGGCAGGCACGTAGTTCATATTTAATTTGTATTCATTCTACCCTATTTACCGCTTGAATACGATATATATGAGACACAATAGAAAATACATTGTGTCTAGTGTAGATCAACGTTTAGACACATGAAAAGTTAAATTAAATTCACATTATAACAATATATGGCAATAGGCTCACCCCCTATTACATGGGACTCATAATATAAATAGTGAAAAGTGGGTGTTACATTGTACAGTGGTATAATGTGCACCTCTGCCTACCCCTTCGGGGATAAAAGGCGTGATGTTATGTTATTATGTTATAACTTCCCCTAAATATATAAAAAAATATATAAAAAATACCCTATTTCGTTTTTTTTTTAGTTTTTAGTTTGTTACCCATCACAAAGATTGTTATAAATATAATAATATTACTAACTTTACACTTTTAATTATAATAACTTCTTAGATGTTTTGTAACTGACATTATTTTCATTCCGTTACAGCTAACATCATCTGATAAGGTGTGTCATGCCTGTTGGTTGCAAACTAAGAGAGAAGCTCTTCGTATTAACCATGTTGATGAAATGAAACCACCTGAAGCAATGCCCCAAACTGAAAATCTATTACAGGATAATGAAGTTCATGAGAATCCTCGAGCTGCAGACACTGGTCGGTCAATAGATAGCATAATATTACCAGATTATAAGAGGGCAGCCAACACTGGTAATCATTGTGTGTTTGTTGAATGCACTAACATGGGCACATTGCATGGTATATCGGACCAATTACGTGCAATTATTTTAAAAAATCACAAATATTATTTGCCGAGATTAGTTCGAGTTTGTGAGGACCACTTATCTCGAAATTCGTGGACAGTTTATATGAAAGTGAAAATAGCATAAATGCATTCACAGCAGAACAAGTGCAACACATATTTTCCTTTGTAAATGCATTCAATCCTACCTTAGATTTCGAAAATATACAAGAAATGGATGAAAGGATCTTTGAATATTGGGTAGGATTTTCCAAGGAAAAAATCAATATTCTACTGGACGAAATTCCAAGAATTCAAGAAATTCGTCGAGGAAGATTGGGTCTTGTGTCTTTGTTAATGAAGATGAGAACAGGAGACTCTGATGAGCGGATAGCAACTTTAGTGCAAAAACCACGTCGAAGCTTAGAAACCCTTATGGACCGAGTTCGAGAGGTGCTCGTACAAGATTTTGTGCCTAGATACCTAGGTATAACAGCCTTATCCCGAGAACAGTTATTAAGCCACAGTTTAACTATCCCAAATGGACTATATGGCAGTGAAAACAACGTCTTTGTAATATGTGATGGCACATATATATACATTAACAAAAGTTCTAATTACATGTTTCAAAAAGATACTTATTCGCTTCATAAGTATAGGAATTTGTTAAAACCATTTCTAATAGTTGCTTGTGATGGCTATATTGTCGATTGTTTTGGTCCATACAAAGCCACAACCTCAGATGCTGAAATAATGACATCCTTGTTCAATAATGAAGCGGCTCCTCTTAGGTTGTATTTCAGAGAGAATGCTGCATTTATCTTAGATCGTGGATTTAGAGACAGTATTAGTCTTTTGGAAGAATGTGGTTATCGTACCTATGTGCCAGATTCTCTTTTGGAAGGCGAGCAGCAGTTGACTACAGTTCAAGCTAATCGAAGCCGCTGCATCACTCTTTGTCGATGGGTGGTAGAGGTCGTAAATGGGTACTTCAAAAGGGACTATAAAATATTAAGACATGAGTATTTTCATAGATCTCTACCACACATGATGCAGAACTTCCAGATAGCAGCGGCTTTATTAAATAAATTCGGCGCTCGCCTACGAAACAATGAATACGCTAATGAAATATTAAATATTATAGGTCAAAGAATAAACCTAGAAAATAATCTGGCAAATATGGTAGATAATCACAATATGAACCGACGATATGCCAACTTCCAAAGTATTACAGCAGACCGAAACAATGTTTTGGTCTTTCCTCAATTAGAATATAGAGACCTAATTTTGTTCGCCTTGGGAACGTATCAAATACGTCAAGCTCGATCGTACTATGGCGAGCATATACGTTTCCATGGCGGATATAGGATTGAAGTGTGCAATGAAAATATGAATTCCTCTGAATACAATTTACGAGGCAGTGAAGAAATGATTTTAATAAGAGGAAAAATAAAATCGCGTCACATTTCTAGGAAGCAGTACTATGTTTATATTTTAATTAATAATAGTACCGGCCGATCCGGTATAGTGGAATACTGCTGTAACTGTTTGGTTGGTCGACGTACTGTAGGTTGTTGCGCACACGTGATGACCCTCGTGTGGTATCTTGGATGGGCCAGACATCAGAACAATTTATCAGCACCGGCAGGGTTCCTAGACGATATAGTAATACGTGAAGATGAATAAGAAACATAGATCCTAAATAGCCACATCCCTATCGCGTGTTATAACTGTGATGGTTTTAATATTATCACGTTTTAACGTGGATTTGAATCAATCTAGGTATACCTAACGATATTTATTTTCACATCGCATTTCTCATTTTTGTATCAATGCATTAGGTAGGGCTACATTAACTTTTGTAGTCTACGAAGTTACTTTTACAGTGACATAACCTCAAAATATAAAAATGTTCATATATATTTTTTTATAGCCTTCTTAAATTAAAATTCTCGATGATTATGCTTAAGTAATAGATCCCCTATGATTTTAATATTTTTTCGGACATAGACGCTTCAAACCGATTACAGGTAAAGTGTTGTATGGGAACTTGCCATTGTTCTTTGGACGATATTTTCACTATAACAATATAATGTCTGACACTTTAGCATAGTGTTATCGGTGGATGAAACTCATAACATACATAAAGGTGAATTTCCAAACATCGAAAATGAGATTAAATCATTAAAAGACTCAAGAATACAACTCCCACTGTTTCTAGTCTGTCATTGCAGTGACTGCAATGACACACTAGAAACAGATCAACAGACGAGTCAATTTCCCGCCAAACAAATCCAATATGGCGAACCTAGCAACCGTCCCTAATAAGAGCTATAAGTTCAATGAAGGTAACCCAAGCAATTTATGTCTACAGCAGATTGCTTTGTATAATCTGTTATACGGGGCCCGGGGCCCGGGCTTCATCATAAATAGGGGCCCCCAGCTACCCAGCAACCATGGGTTATCCGATCTAGTGAAGTTCAGTTAGGTGCCTACTTCTGTTACTTAATATTACGTTTTGTTTTGTTTTTTATGGAGTTCCATTAAAGTAATGTGGAGTTTAGATATTTTGTTTCGCGTTTAATCTAATTCTTTGTTAGCTACATGATCAATGTCTATATTAATTTATCTAAACAATGCATCCAGAACATATTAAAATGAACAAAATATGTTACTGCTAATACTGTTAAGAACTCCATGATACTAATCAAATGTAGTAAATGCTTTGAATAAAAACTTTCAGTGCTGCACTTAAGTAAAAAAGACCCTTAAGAACTTAACATGAAACCCATATATCATCAGAGAACTAGTTCAATTTCCACATAATTTCGAACGCGACACGATAAATTGTCGCCGACCATCCATCATGCGCTTACGCGCGCTGAAAGCGACAAGGCCGAGCAGCGACGTTTTGATTTACGCATCACTTTCATCCCGATACCGTTAAAGCTTTTAAACCGGCTGATATCGAGGAAAGTCGGTAAAGCAAGACGGATGGTGCATGGCCAGCTCTTGCTTAATTTTATGCTAATGGGCGCAAAGCGCGTGTGAAACGGAACAGAGCAACGCACGCGCATTGTCGCTAGGGATTTATGACGTAGGTACAACTTTCGTAACAATCTCTACTATGATGAACGGAGGAAATGCGTTTAGTTTGTTTAAGTGGGCACTTAAGATGCATTATTTGTTATGGTCGTGTATAATGGAGCGGTCTCGCTCGGTAGTTCATTTAAAGAGAAGTTGTACACAATTTCACGTGTGATGCATTGTTAAGTAGCTTTTTCTGATTGGTAGTACGCAGAGCGGTTGTTAATGGTAGTTTACCGGATTATAAACATAAAAATTAGATAGGTAGCCATTTTCCACCAGAAGAAAAGGAACTCCCATCAATCAGCAGTAACGAGCCAGCAATTGTTAGGAGACTGATAAGAGTATCTGGAATATGCGACAATTTATTTGGTATATAGCATAGCTTTGATACATTGCAGGTCGTTTGGAAGGTCACAGAATATCTTCTATCGTAATTTCTCTCACTCCTTGAAATCAGGTTAAAGGTAAGGTACTCACGTTGCCGAGGAAACCGCTACAGGGTTGTATCTGGGGCGGGAGCGGCGGGAGGTCGGGAGAGCGTCGCGCCCGCGGACTCGTGCGAGACGTCCGAACCGGCTCCGACTGACCCATTGCTCAGTTCATGTGCATCGCTGGAACAATATGAATTAATGAGTACAGCAATAACAATAGATCACAAAAATAGTCAAAAACAACCAGTCCAAAGACATCTCCTGCTAAACAAGTCATCCCTTTGCAAGGGTTGTTTGCATTTGTACGCTCGGTAAGCGGTTTGGAGATCGTAGTTAAAAGGGCACCTCTTTAGAGATATTGATGCCTATCCGTTGTGTCTGATCGCAATGTTAGGATACACTTAAGTCTACATAGAGCAGAAATATTCAGTGTGCGTAAGTTTTTGGTAAGTTAATAAAAAATATGTCAATTATTTATCTAATTAATTAAAGAATCCGTACACAGAACATCGGTGACCGCTGAAAATACTAAAGAAGATGACGGACTGAGAGCTGCGCTATGCATCCAATTTGGAAAAGATAGTAGGTAAAGAAAATACATACCCCAAAAAATAGAAATTGCTAAAAACTAATAAGTTTTATGGTTGGCTAAATACCGCAATATATTTGAAAAGGATTTTATTTCGCCAATAAAATTAAAATTCTAATTTGGGCTAAAAGGTCATTCAGATCTTCCATCTTCCATTAGATGGACGTTTTGATATTAAGGGTCACCGTAATTAACCTGTGAAGTCGTAAATCATAAAATTAGCCACATTTAGGATATATTTAAAATGAAATACCTAATATACTTTGGAAGTAAAACTTTTTGATTCTTATAACATTACAGCAATAATGTCGGCACTTGACAATACAATAAAGATATCATACCTACTTCGTTTATTTTATTAAGAACTTGATGGTGGGCTTTTTAAATGTCTTGCTAAGAACCTAAAGGAAGGGATTCTCCCTAAGGGTACCTATCCTTGTAAATAGGCTCTGCACAATGAGAGCTCCGGAACTAGACTAGTAGAGGTTTTTTTTTAAGGGGAGAAAATCATCGAATGATCTGATCCCGCCTCGGTGAGGCGGGAGGGAGTGTCAGACTCTTACTGACTAAAAACCACCCTGTTCCTTCTCTTGCACTTCAAGCGGGAGCCCTGGTAACCCGGTTTTTCGCGAGACTAGTAGAGATCTAGAGCCCCCTTAAACATCCTTGGTAGCAATCGGTATGGATTTGGTGAAGTAAAAATTCAATATTCCCTAGATTGGAGTTAAACCCCAGAAATCCTGTATTCCGTAGAGTTTCTCCCCAAAGATAAAGCCTGTTTGAAGGATTCCTCCTATAGCCAAAAAACTAACTACGTGTTAAGATCTAATTGTAGAACAATAACAAATGGTTTTTCTTTCTTTTTCCTTTCTTTTATTAAAAATTTTGTGAAAAAATGGCGTGGTAGCCCAGAGGTTTAAGACGCCCGCTTCTCATGCATGAGGGTGCGGGTTCGAAACCTACAGTCAAAGTCAAAGCATTTATTTCAACAAATACAAAATAAATATTAGTCTGTCAGTCAGTCCGTCAGTGAAATTAGGTGAAGCTAGGTGCTCATTCCAAAACGTAGATTCGAATGGAGAAGAACGAGCAAGAAACTCCATTCGTTACTCTTTTAAAAAATGTATGTTCTACAATGTCTCTGATACATATTTCAATACTGTACGCATATGTAAGAACAATGCAAAGACACGCTTGACGCATTATAATGCGTCAAGTTATTGGTATAGGTACCAATAACTTACTAAAAAAAAAAAAAATCTTAAGTCTAACATGGTGCTCACATATGCATACTGACAATCCATAGAAATAGTGCTTCTATACAAGAAAAAGGAAACTCTTTGTTTCAATAAAGAAAAAAATGCTACCAACGGCAAGTACCAATGTGACTTTTTCCGAGTTAGGTTAGTTAGGTTTCCTATATGTACTTTTTAAGATTATTCAGACACCACTGACAAACATCGTGAAGAAACCTGGGCTTATAATTATTAATTATAAGTTTGTAATCGCCAACCCGCATTGAGCAAGCGTAGTGATTATTGCTCAAACCTTCTCCGTGTGAGAAGAGGCTTTGTTCAGCAGTGGGCATTTATAGGCTGTTGATGAATTAAAAATTTAATTTGCCCGCAACGGTTTGAATCTCCTGTGATACCCAGGCAAGCATTGATTTCTGCGAAAGAGTTCAAAGTTCGATTGATGGAAATAGAGCAGTTCATTTCTATCCATCGAACTTTCTAGCATGGTTTTATTTTTAGCAATTCAGCTTTAGCAATCCTTACTATAATATTATAAATCTGAAAGTGAGTTTGTTTGTTTGTTTGTTTGTTTGTTTGTTCCGCTTTCACGCCGTAACTACTAAACCGATTGCTTTGAATTTTTGCAGACGTAAAGTTAGAAGTCTGGATTAAATAATAGGGTACTTTTTGTCCCAGAAAAATTTGATATTCCCTAAGGAAAACAAAAGTATTGGTATAGATGGCGCTGTATGTATTGGTATATGTCACATAGGCTACTTTTATCCTTTTGTGACGCGAGCGAAGCCGCGGGTAAAAGCTAGTAATCAAATAAAATGCTATTGAATTCAAATATTATTTTTTTATCATTCACCTCATTCTTGCTATCTTAATTCTCTAGTTCAATAGCTTTAACGATAATTTCATCTGCTTTAATAACTTTTTCAAATAATATACGTTTGTACCTAGTTCTAAAATAAGAAAAATATGTTGATATATATATATATATATATATATATATATATATAGGTAATCTAAATTATGTTAATTTATGAGAAATAATTAAAATTTTATAATGATTATAATCGGATGTGATGAAATAAAGATAGAGCACGCTGGCCATTTTGCACATAATTTAAAATAATCTGTATTTAGAATGTTTTCATTAAAGTTATTGTACCTATTTGTTTAGTTTTAGAGTGGTGAATGAATTGTATTTCATTAATTATTTTAGTAAATACCTAATCAATGTAGCATGCATTTGTATTGAAACAAGTTTGATACGTATGAGAAGATTTTATTTCAAGTAAGACGACTGGCGGCTTGTCACTGCAGGGGGTGCCAACTGAAAATCAGTGTTGGGTGCTCATTGTGCCCGCTTTATGCTGAGTTGGTGACCCATTCGGATTGGGCATGTCCGCCAACACCACGCAGTATGTTGCACCTGTATTATTGGCTTGTTTTAGTTTTATAATTTACCTGTTATCTTTTTATTTTTCTGTTTTTACCTTATTATATGTCTTTTCTGGCTTATGCCGAATAAACGTATTTCATTCATTCATTCATATTTTTTAATATAAGCTGTAATTGATATTTAAATTTTAACTAAAGCGCCTATATGTACCTATATAAATTGTGTCACAAACACCCTATCCCCTACCAAGTAGGTAAGTTTGTGTCCTCTTTTGCTATGAATTTTTCACATCATCGTTATTTATACCACTGATGGCATACATTCGAACTTCTATCGGCTTCCAAAACGATGCACTCGGTACAGTTACCTACTTTTTTAGATTAATTGTCTGTAAACGATGTCCATACATTTCAAGCCGACACACAACACGACATTTATCACACTAATCATTTTATTTCACATCCAATATCAAAAACTCAATTAAGAAACTAGTGTGTCAAATCGGCTCCATATCTAGCTAAAAAAGGGAGGTCATCTGGAGAAAGTATAAACAAATCTAAGCCATAGCACGTAGAAAATAGAGTATAAAATCTTTTGTTTGTATAGGTAGATATAGTTTAATTTTTGTTCTTGATAGATCTAACGTTATTTTTATAGTGAAAACTAGAAAAACACGATTTAGTGATTGCGGATGTCTGCCTGCCTAGTATATATGGTGACGGTTGCTTGCCGAGGTCGTTTGTTCACCTCTCGGCTGCTTACCATTATTTAATAACTCGATTGATACTCGATTGTCAAACGTGGAAGAAGATACCTCTACAATCGTGTTAGTACTATTAATTTTTATAGCACATATGCTGGACTGCATATCGTCCAGCAGTCGACGGAACGGGATGATGTTTTTTATGGGATATTATGGACAGACCTGCTCCATCGTAGACTACAACATCGCTTACCACCAGACGAAGGCATAAAAAAGACAAGCAGACATAGATATCAATGTATGACAAGCGAAAACTTAATGATGCTGATACGGTTCAATGAAGTCCTTTTCATCTTCGTCTTCACCAGATTCTGCTCAAAATCGGCATTTTATATGGAGCGATAGATGATATCATTCTTCAGAGAGAAGCCTTAAAGTAGATCAATTAATAAATAAAAATAGAGGAGGTTTTACTATAACACTTTGCAGATATCCAAATCCAAAGCGAATACCTTGACTTGGGTTATAATTTATTATACCACGCCCTCACAGAAAACCGACGTGAAACAACGCTTGCGTTGTGTTTTATCCTCCCCCTTCCCCAGTCTCCCCAATCCCCAAATCCCCCACAATCCTCAAATTACCAATTCCCAAAAGGCCGGTAACGCACTTGTATCGCCTCTGGTATTTCAGGTGTCCATAGGCGACGCCGATTGCTTACCATCAGGTGATCCGTCAGCTCGTTTACCGGCTTATGCCATAAAAAATGGTACAATGTGTTAGTAATTTCAGAACCTAAGTTTCATAAACCAAACGTGACTAACGTCTTTAATAATTGTTACAAATTGAATTATAATACCAACCTGATAAGCTATTTATTTTCATTTGCAAATTATCATAATCATAAATTATTAATCAATTCCGTTAATATTTATTATGCCAAATGTAAAATCGGTTTTTTGTGTTTCAAATAAATCGATATTAATTTACTGAGCGGCTTTTTATATAAAACAAACGTTAGAAACTAAAAATTACTATAGGTACTCTGAGCACATAATAAAGACTGCCAGAAAAGGGGGTTTTGGAGTTTAATTCCTGATTTGGCCATCTTATTTTGGAGACCCACTACTGATTAATTAACAAAGAGGCTGGTAATATCCCGGTTTATTACAATAGGCCACTCTCTTTATAGGTATAGAGATTATGGGAATCAAAACATAAGTGACAAAAAGGAATTAATGTTACATTGTTCTTTAATTTGGTTTCTTTACGATGAAATATGGGCAATGTTAAAAGTAGCTTATAGGTATGTTATTTCATACCATAAATTACCCCTATCCAAATTTCATGTTGCGGAGAACCTAACGGGTAACCGGGGCTCCGACTCGACGTGCAGGAGAAGGAACGGGGTGGTTTTTAGTCAGTAAGAGTCTGACACTCCCTCCCGCCTCACCCAGGCGGGAGAAGACATTAGATGAATTTCACCCCTTAAAAAAATCCAAGTTCCATTCCGATTCCTTCAGTCGTTTTGACGTGAGTGAGTACTAAACATATACACAACCTCACAAATTTTCGCATTTGTAATATCAGTAAGATAAAAAGTAATGCTAGGTAATATTCCTCGATAAACCATCAGTTTTCACAATAACTCCCACTTACAGTTTCATTTTCATCCGATTACCGGAGTTAACGAACCTTAGTTGACTGATTTCATTTATTCATGAGCTGGTTTATAAATACAGACAATGAATTATTGCTTACGTTTACTTTTGTTTTATGTAATGATATGGTAATAATTATTTTAGTGGTTTCTTTATAACTCACGACGGCTTACAATTTCATATTTTTAGGACAGAAAAAATTGGAAATTTTGCAGAGGTAGCAGAGGTGAATTTGGACTAAATTTGAATGATCAAATTACAAGATTGTAGGAATATATTGCAAAAAATACCAAAATTTAGCTTAGGGTTTCGTAATGAAATTTCTATTCATCTGTGTTTTATAATAACTATCGTGAGACATACTAAATTAACTAAAATCGCGGGTTACTCACGTGAATATACTGAGAAAAGCCTGACGTCAAGTTATAAAAACTTTTTTTATAACTTGACGTCAACATCAACAACCTATAAGTGGCAACTGCTGACCAAAGGTCTCTTCTCACATGGAGAAGGTTTGAGCATTACGGCACGGTTTTGGTGCAGTGGCTGGACAACTGGCTGCCGCGCAACGTGTCACGGGTTCGATTCCTGCACAGAATAACTCTGTGTGACACGAAACAATAATCCACAGATTGTTGTTTCGTGTCTGGGTGTCATGTGTATGTGAACTTGTATATTTGTTGTGGGTACAACACAGGAGAAAATCCTAGTGTTGGGCAAAGTATAAAAAAGAACCTTAACTTCACGTAAAAGGACGTAAATATAAACGCCTATAACTAAGTACATAATTATTATCGTGTACTTATTTACAAATGTCGGTCTTTGGTGTACTCTGTAGTCAAGTTGTCGAGTAGTTCAAGTAGAACTAGTCAATAGTCAACCCATTTACTTCATATAATGTCAAATTATTACTTCGTTTACACGCTAAGTATCTTGTACATCGGTATTGCAATATCGGAATATGGTTGGCTGGTAGAGAATGCCATTCGGCATTAAGTCCGCCATTGTATACAGTTGTACATAAAGTGTTAAATAAATAAAAAAATAAATAAATAAAGTTCTCGATGTAACTGAATAATTATGCGAGGTACAGGTAAAGACTTGTTTAAGATGGACGGTCTTTGCATATTATTCAAATTCCATGATGTTCACCATAGAGATGAAAGATCTGTCATATTTAATTTTAGTGTTTGTTTTTTAGGAATAATAAGGGAAATTTTTTCTATCATCAATTAATTCTTAACTGTAGAGGTAGAATAAAATTGACAGTTGACAGTTTTTAGTATGGAAGAATTGTCAAATATTCTAAGTTAATTCTCAGTAAAAATTTGGCGTTGAGAATATTGGATGTTAGTATTTTGCAAGTTGCCATTTGCGCCTGTATGATTCGATGTATTAGTGATAACGTGATGAGTAATCTTATACTCTTATACCTTATATACCTTATACTATTATATAAAGCGGAAGAGTTTGTTTTTTTGTTTGTTTCTTTGAACGCGCTAATCTCCCTAACTACAAGTCTGATTTGAATAATTCTTTTTGTGTTGGATAGTGCATTTGTCGAGGATGGATAAAGGCTATAAAACATCACGCTACAACCAATAAGAGCAGAGCAGAGCGTGTGAAACCGCGAGGAAGTAGCTAGTATGTAGCTACGAACCTTGACGTCCTCATCACGGAATCACCGAGAAATATGGCAATAAGTAATGATTAGACCTCTTTCGTTCCTATGATTATTTCAGAAGATGTACAAAGTCTACTATACCCAACTGTAAGTGACAATTATGATGAATCTCTACGATGTGATCAGGCTCAAATGACAACGGTTGCTTATTGCTTTATTACCCAATATTTTTGTGAATTTATTAACTGTTTACCCACTCATGAGTTTATTAGCTGACAGAGTGATTTAGGTTTCCTGATTGTCTGTCGGTTCAACGTCAGTCTATCAGTGAATGAGTAATTTAGCACTTATTATGAGGAAAACAGTGTAATGTATTGCTTTTTACAGATATATTTGCTTTGAAAAAAGGTGGTAGAAGTTTATCGCTTAAGTATTTATTTATTTCAGTGACTTGCGTTATTAAAAGACGTTACTTGTCCACTGAGTCTCTGTTGATTGTCTCTACATTCAATTTTTTTATGGCATAAGCCGGTATACGAGCTGACGGATCACCTGATGGTAAGCAATCGGCGTCGCCTATGGACATTTGGAACACTAGAAACATTACAAGTGCATTACCGGCCCTTTGGGGATGATATCTCAATATTAGGAGTCAAAAGTCAAAATCCGTTGATAATAATTTATTATAACCTAAATTCTAAACGAATTATAAAATTTATCAATCAAGTCAATTTATAAATATAGACAAGCATTTTCAGTAATTACTTATGGCTTTGAAAACTATAATTCCTCAATCTGGACGGCCACAAATAAGTACTTAAAATAGATGACTTTTACAAAGGAACGTAAAAAGCTAAATTCTCATTCGAATTATCTGTGAAATAAATGTTGAGCGCTAGACACGCCGACACCAAATTCCAATCCTTTATTTATAAAGGGCCGTTGCGCTAGCGCAGGCTTAAATTATAGAGGGTGAATCGTCTGTAGTTAAACGAACCACGACTCATGAAGTTGTTGGAGCTTTTTGTACTTTTTAGTGGCAGGCATTAGATCGCAACATCTCCTCGGCCATTATTAATGCGTCGATAAAGACCGAACGGCTTCGGCTGCGCTCGGACAATTGCGCGGGCGTCGATCCATAGACAGCGTCTCTCGCCATTATAAATTTATTGATTTATACTACTATGTGTCTCCAATACACCTATTTTTATTATATGACAAAATTATCAACGATCTGCATAGTTGCGCCCCCGCAGCCGGAAATGGACTTGACAAAATTAATTTACTTACCCAACCTGATTCTCATCCATATGGCTTTTGTCGTTTGTGGGATAACTAGTTCCATATGTAATTGCATGCTTAAAATTCAGAATTTAATATTTATCGTTCGCTTATCCGTGACATCTGTTGGCAATAAAAGTTATTTAAGTGTTTCAATCGGCGTTTTATAAATGTGTTCTGCGAGTCACGACGGCTTGCCATTAAGGAGACGTAATGTAGCAGGAACTTCGATACTTAGCGGGAGCACAGATGTGCACGGAGCGTCATTACCTACCTCGGTGGTCGCGCCGTCGTATAGGTGATAAATAAGTGGTTATCTGACCGGATCGACGCATGCGCCGCCCGCCGCGTGGGAACTACGCCGTGCTTTCAAAACAACGCGCCCGCACTTATGTTACAAGCCGTAGGTATAATTGTTACAAGTGATACTAACTTTCTAAAAACTTGTATAGAGTTACTCGTTTTATGATAAACTTACAGGTTTCTCCTGTCAATACGCGGATCTTAACCGAGTGTATCCCGATGAGCAGTTGGAAGGTTTAGAGATCTTTGATGTTTTATTGGACAGTCGAGTCGATACGAGCTTACAATTTAATTTTAAAACACTTATCCATTTTTCGTCATAAAAACTTAAAACGAAAGTCAAAAACATCCGAAAGCTCTAACGTTCTCCGAGAATTCAGAACATGGCATTGACATTTGAGTCAGCACATTTTAACAAAATATAAGTAGATAAGAACTATTTTAACAAAATTCTCAAGTTCGTTTCTCAGAAAACTCGCGCACGATTGTTTTCAAAGTTTTTATTACGTTTATATTTCGCAACAGAACGCCGTGAAATGCTTCGGATTCTGTACCGCACGAGTTTTGACGGCGCCCGCGCCACTGAGACGAATAAAGCTTTTTGCCGGTTGACCGACCACAAACCTCTGTTTGTATTGTTCTGTTAGCATGCACCTTATGTCTTTAAAGTAAGATCGAATATAGTGAAGATCGGAGGGCATCTGTGTTGATAGAGATCAAGTTAAACTGGTACCGTAAGCCAGCGGTTTGACAAAGGGAGTCAATTTGAACGTAGATATCAGAGGATCGTTCGTGACTCATCTGTCTATGGTGATTATCTCGAAACAATATGGCGGCGTACCGGCGAACTCGTGAGGTTTGCAGTTCTGTCGTGGAAAGAAAATTGAGAATAACTAGATGAGGTTCTTGATCTTTTATTATTGAGCTTATCAAGTTAATTATCTTTGAGCGTCTCATTGAAGATGCCACGCTTCTTTCGCAAGATCGCAAGACTACCTATTTGGAGGGAATGCAGACTACTCATTGTTTACTGGTTTATATTCCTGTTCCTAAGAAAAATAGGTATGTATTTTCATTCTTACACAAGTGTGGACCAAATTTTCGCAACTGTAGAGTTTGGAAAGAGAAGTCTTTTTGAAGCCAACCCTCTATTCCTCTTTATTTTAAAACATTTTTGATCAAAGTTTTGAATAGAAAGTTGATCTTGCTATTTAACTCATTTTTCCTCCACGAAGGACATGCAAAAAATTCAATATTTCAAGCTAGGTAGACAGCTAGTAGGTAGCATCCGTCGACATTTGTAGAAATATGAATCATAGCGTTTTTCTAAGAGCTGCTGTCTTGGGAATACTCACGGTCTATTCAGCCAAGACATCTGATACGAGGACGAAATATAATACTAGTGACAGAACTAGTGAGACGATGATTTCTAGTGAAACTTTATCTAGTAACGTTAGTCTAAAGATTGTAGAATCTACTTGATTACTAAGAATAACCAAGAGAGTGTCAGAAAACACGAGTGAATTTGCCAAAACATAAACGTTAGTAAAGTATAAAACTAAACGAGAAGTAACCATGAAACGAAACCGTCACTTTAAAAGATTATCTATCGGATAAGTCTTTTCTGTTTCGGACAAAGAACTATTAGATTACAATAGAACAGTTTGACCTACACAATAAAGCAACGTGAACTAGTCATCAATATTTTACCCGCATATAACAACCGCCTCAAACTCAAATAAGCTCTTTAACACTGCAAGAACCAATTACTTAAACCTCTTAGGAAATATCAGAAGTACTTGTAACGAAACATGATCATATATTGTTAGCCTCTTAGCGACGGAATGAACTAACAGTGAAAGGATACCTTGGAAGTTTGAAACGAAAACGATATATCTAATGCCCAAAACACGAGCGTCTTACACAAGTACCAAGATCTTTTGTTCGCTGAAGATCCTCCGATGGATATCTACACAAAGGTGTTTCAACTAAACTTGATACTAGATGTTTAACATTGACAGGAAAATAGATCGTGCTTACGAAATTGCTGTTTGTATGCAAAATTTTTGCGAATGTTCGCAAGACTGTAATGTGTTGAAATACTAAATAGAATATGCGTTTTATTTTGTTGACGTATGCGCTGTAGACACGTTTCTAGACTTGAATGAGTATAATGTGCGTGATATGGTTTTCTACGAAAAGATATAGTCACGTTTGCTGAACATATCTAGGTAATAGGTCTACCATGCCCAGGTATTCTTCCATATACGTTATTATTAGTTAGGTGTAAGATTGTCTTGTGTAGAAGAGAGGGCAGGACAGAGGGGGAGTGTGGTTTGTTATCTAATACCAAGCACAAAACCCTTTGCTTTTGGTCTAATATACTCGGCACTCAGATACCTAGATACTACCTTATAGAACAGAAACTTTACAATTCTACATCTCATCATCACTGTTATTCTTAGTCATACTCTTTAAAAGTCTAGTAAATTACATTGGCATCCAAACTTTATAGCACCCGCGATTGTTAAGTTGGCATTGAGCCTTTATAGCAGGAACTTAAAAAAAAACACCAAAGCAATCCTCCTTTATTTCCCTCGTATCGAACCTCGCGTGAAAAAAACCGATATCATATCTCAGATCTTAGATAACATATGAGAAGGATACACCGCTGTTTATGGCGTACCGTGGACAATGGGCTGGTGGCCCGGTAATTACCAGCACTGCGCGTGGGTAGCCGATAGTGCCTCCAGGACTATTGTGGCTATCTCGCCATCTCACCCTACTAATAAGACTGGCTGATTTGTGCCTCTCCTCAAGCGTCCATTAAAAAGGAACTTATGCTTTGTTTGTTTATGTTTTATAGCACAAGTTTAGTATTCGTGGTGAATTAGCTACGTAGGACTACAAAATGAAGCGGTAAATGATACAGAAATGTGGTAAATAAAGCGGGCCCCTTAGAAATATTAAGTGGGATATTCACTGCTCGATTAGCAACACCAGGGAAGCTACATTCGTAGCTTCCCTGGTGCAAACTTTTTGTGGTGGATCCATTTGGATTTTGCATGAATAAAAACGATTAGCCATACAAGAACCATATTTGGACAATAAAAAACAGGAATACGTTCAACGTTCATGGTAACTAACGCTGATATATTCAACCGCCACTCAATTGTAACGTAGTTTTGTCACTACAAATTCTTTGCAAAGTGACACAGATGGCGCGATATTTAATTAAGTAACTTAAAATTGAGTAAGTAGCCTTTCAGTATTCGAGCGTTAATGTCACAGAACAAAACTGGACAAATCAAAACCAATCAACTATAAACAGGTGGCAATGAACAAAGTAAATAGGTACCTAACTACCTATACCTAAATACCTATTAAGAATGTGAGAATACTGAGTAGAAACCTTTGAACACCAATTCTAAATACATTGTATCTCTATGACTCTTCGACCAATAAAGAAAGAAAGAAGAAAGAAAAAGCATTTATTTGGTAAATGGCACACAAACAAATATTATGAAAATTAAAGATACAGGTACTTACATAAATACATAATAAAAAAAATATCAAAATATAACATAATAATTTACATACAATACAAAACAAATGCAATGAGTTTTTGATATAAAGAAAGATAAATATTCGAAAAAAAAAACTAAACATACCGGTTGAGATTTATCTTATTTTCTTTCAAGTATTAGAAGACCTGAAATGCTATAATACCCGATCTTTACGCTTGGTAGGAGGTAGTTTGAGTCGCAAGCAGATGCGGTGTATGGAAAAGTTGAGGATGGCTGCTTACCCTGTGATGACTGGACATAATTTTCGGATGCCTAAATGTCATCTGTCATAATCCGACATAGGAAGCTATGAGAAATAAGGAAAGTTGGTCTCTTTTGTTTTTTACATGTTAGTGAAGTTGTTCAATGCAATTGCACTAATTAATACATTGTAATTGCTATTTGTCGTAGTCTAAGTGCATATTTTAGCTGTTCAGACTTTAAATTCTTCTGTTTCTGTTCAGACTTGTACCTACATGCGTGCTATATCATTATTAAATCAACCTGCATAATTCCTTTGACTGTGAAATCTTAATAATAGACAGGGCAAACCTCTACACGACTAGACCGTCCAATACGTCTTCATGGTTATTATATTGAATTACAACTGTGGAGTCATGGACTGGCTTATTTTAAGAAGCAATAAAAAGCGGTTAGTTATAACATCTCCGCATCTATTATGCAATAAAATAAAGCGAAAATCTATTGAATTAAAAGTATGCAGAACACCGGTACCCACTTACCAAGATGTTAAATTACTTACAAGCGAAGGAATTTTAGTAATTTGAAATTGTATTATATTTAGATTTAGAAGTATCTACCGATACCAATGTTCAAAATAAAAGCCAGATACTTGGATGGCTTTATATTTTTAATAAGCCATGTTTTATTCCCTGCCCTACAGGAGTACCTTACCTACTTATTTAAAAAAAAGGAAAGGTGGCCAAATTTAGCATGTAGGTAGTTCGCTAGTTCGCTTTTGGTCTATTTTGCTATGAATTCCAGCCATAAAGGTATTGTAGTAGAGGCAATGTAATATCTTATTATCCTTGAAATGTAGATAACTATTCAAGGAATTTTTCTGTAGGACGGTTTACCTGCCGCGGAAGGCCTAATGGGTTGCCGGGGCTCCGGCTTGAAGAGCAGGAGTAGAAACGGGGTGGTTTTTAGTCAGTAAGTCTGACACTCCCTCTCGCCTAACCCAAGGCGGGAGAAGTTATTGGATGATTTTCACCCCTCATAAAAAGGACTATTTTCCTAACCTTAGCTTAGAAGGTTGTAACTAGAGGTAATTACTAAAAGCGATTACTTATGTTCAGTTTAATTGTCTATGAAATGATTATATTGTACAAGGTTTTGTAACATCCGTTGAGTAAGAGAATAAATAACTAATTACGTTCTGAATATTCCAATGGTCAGTTAAAACTATCCAACACTAGACTGGCTAAACTAAAACACTAGGTTGAAGTATGAACAGTATCAAGGTACCTGTGGACCAGTGCTGTGGATGATAAAGGTCACTTATCAAGGGTTGTCAAGTATTCAGTGTCGCCACTGAATACTTGTAATATTAGGGACTACCTAGTACTTTTTATTAGGTACATTTTCAAACAAATCTTTCTTTAAACATCTTGAATACCTACAGAAATCAGGTTCTTTGACCAAGTACCTACCTATACTCATTTTACCTACAAATTGTTCTGTGTATTGTCCCCAATTTTGTCATTCCTATTTTACTACCTAATTTTATAGGTAGACGCCGATTGGCTGCTGCAATTTTCAGTTCAGGATTCCATATAAGGGATTCGAGGACATCTACAGTAAGCTTGTTTAATCTGACGGTACCTAATACTGTTTTATGACCTGACTTTCTTGTTTCTATGCTGCAAAAAATATAGTCATCGCCGACTTAGGTATAACGGTTCCATTACAGATTTATTGTGATATTTATTTACCCATTAATGCTAGCGGAATCAAACAATGTGCGAAGTCAGATAAGGCCTAAATAGGTGCTTACCTGTTAGGTTACTTGTTTAGAAGGTTCATAATCGAGCAGCACCCCTATCTTAGTTTGTGTTATAAATTAGAATATTATAATAAGAATCTCCTGGAACAACTCTTTAACAGAGCCATTCAACTTTACTTGAAAGATAAATAAAAGTTCTTACCTTTCTCCGAAAAACAAAAAAAATATACTAGACGTTGATTACAACAGTTCAAACACTAACAGCGTCCAATACACAATATCACACGTGAAATCTGTTCGTATCACTGTAACGTCCGTTTACTTTGAGTTATTATTTTAGTTCGATAAGACCGGACGGTTCACTGTTATTTTGAACCGGCGTCTCGCTCGCAACGAAGCACCGCGTGCATTTCAATGGATGAAAGTGTAAACCGTGGTTTTTGTATAGCGCCTTCTCGTTTTCGCCAGCGAGCGCGAAAAAGACAGAGAAGCTGTACTCAAGTTAGCTTTTTGAGTGGAGCGACAACTTCGCCCACTATTTTATTGTTATTCTAATTCTTACATCTCGAGACTTCTTGGAGGTTCCGGTAACACATGTTTACAGAAGACTCCAATCTATGGATGTATTTCTAAATTTAAAGGTAAGGTGGTGTAAGAAATAAAAAACAAAATGTGGATCGATCGTTTATTTTTATTTTCTTCCCACAGGTGGCAAGAACCAGAGTAGCGAGCACAACCTAACGTATTAATGAAAATGGTAACTATTTTCAGGGATAATCACTTCTAAATGAATTAACAATTTTCGAATAGGAATTTTGTACAATCTAATTTCGAGTTCATAATTTTATTATGTAAGATAATTGTTATCGTTTATTAAACTATACTTAACTGCAAAATAAAGGTGCCAATTTTCGCAATAAGTAATAGTTTGTAAATGTCGAAAATTCATATTAATTATCCGTGAGAAAAATCGTGAAGTTAATTTTTACAGGTCTCAATTTGCGGTGCAATTTAAGTTAAGTGATCCAAAAATTAAGATGTGTTATCCCTTGTGTACTGCTCCTACCCCGGCCTATAAGATATTTTTTTAATCTCTAATGATTTTACGAAACTTCAAAAAAGAAAATAAAATGATATAAATTGATATGAAATGTAAACAAATATGCATGTAACCAAGGCCACTTATTAGCTATCGGTTACAAGCCGACTTGTCTCTGTGAAGAGAGCATTACAACAAACTTTGGATTTTTTTCTACATATTTTTTTATATTTTTCTTCAAGTGTGCTGATTTGCTACGTGTCCAAATTACATTTACACAGAAAAAACATGTTTGCTCTCGATAAGAAAGATACAGTGTCAAACAAATATTGGTTACTTGCAGATAGTAAAATAGTTGAAATACCAAATAGTTACTTATTTTAACGACAAAGTTCTTATGCCACTTACAAATGATCATGTGGCTCATAAAAAGTATTGTGATGGTCGGGGACCAGTCCACCTTTAGGAGCACTTGCCTCAGCCGACCATTGGCTCAGCGTTGGAATAACATGATAAACTTCATAAATGTTGAAGCAAGTGATTCCTAAGGCTCGGTTGTAAAATGGGACATAGATAAATCTATCAGACAAGTGAATATCGGACAGGTGTTATGATTTTGGTCGCGATAGATTTATCAATATCTCATTGAGTATTGAAGGAGCTAGCGTAGGTCTGGCTAGTCAATGATTATAATAAGTCCCCGTTACCAAATACCGTAGCTAGCTCCTTTTGTTTTCCAACAAGCATTAAAACATTCCTTCAACACTCGTTGGAAAACAATAATCATCCACTGTTGTTCTGGATAATTAGACAATCAAGTGCATAGGCACATTACATTTAGATTAAGAACTAATCAAACATAATATTTTATGCGAACTTGAATCTATACTTTTTTTTTACTTTTTCATACATTTTTTATCGAGGTATCCTTTAGCGAATATCGTTATTGGAATAAGTACAATATAATATTAACTTATGACAGAAAAAATGACATACATTACGTGACACGAAAAAAATGAATGTGAATTAATTAGTTGAATGAGTTTAAAAATACCCAACCGCTCTATTAACGTAGCTTTAGACAGTACATGAACATTTCAATATCTGAAACATTGTAGAATCGTAAACTGATGTACGTGTCTACCCGCCAGAACATAACAACAAATATTTCAGATAAAGAAATTGACAAAAGAATTAGCGAACATATAATGATACATCATTTAAAAGAACTGAAAATGACTATACATTAATTTCACAATATACTAAATATATACAAGGATAGCCTTCCTGATGTAATTTTGTAATGATATTTTTTTTTTACATTTTCCGTTTTCAGTTATTACAAACAGAAGTAAATCACACTACATAAAAATAAATATATAAAACACGACACATAAAATAGAAAAGTATGCACGAATATTAAAGTTTTATATGAAATTGTAACTAGGCAAGGCTTTCAAATGAAATAAATATAAGTTGTGGGGGCCGTGCACAGAACAAGTAAAGGTCGGCGCAGCGGGCGCGGGGCCGACTACTGGCTGTACACGCGACGCGACGGTAGCACGTCGTCACCGAGCACCCCTTGTAAAATGAAAATATACGAAAATATAACATATACACTTCTTATGTTTTACATGAACTATAATAACAGTTACGCCTATATGAACTGTTACAATCCATACATGGAGCTGTAAATTATGTTACAATTGATGGTCACCGCTGCTCACCGTTCGACGGGCCGCCATCTGTAACGCAAGGCCTGCCGATACATCTTATAAAAAGTTAAGCATTCGTTTTCTGTAGAAAAACGTGCGTCCGCAAACGGTGATCAGCGGCGACCAGGCATATATCAAAGAAGAGCACGACACTTAGTTCATCGCATCCGACGACACTCCAGGGGGCTCCCCACTAACATAGTCCAGCTTCATACAAAACTGCTAACACCTTGAATTACCACTATCCGGCAGAATGCAGCGGGCCAACACTGCATCAACAATGAACACTAGCCGCGTCGCGTCTGCCACCCTACGTTATATAATACGGCAAATCAATAAAATCGCCGCGTGTAAAACTTATCAACATGGACAAAACGTAACTGTCCGCTCCGATCTCGTTCGAACCTCGGACACAAAGCCGCATCTCGACATGTCGGCTTGGAAACAGTTGCTATACAACGGTGGGTACATCTTTCGCGAACAACGGCCGAAAGGCGTACCCACTGTTGGACATCCGGAGATGCGTCTAATCATCTCCTTACATTAATGTTCGCGTTCAAAAATGTTGCAAAAGAAAACAGAACAATTTACTTTACGATATAAAATTTTGAATGAATTTAGATCGCTTGGAAACGTAAACGAAAAATACTAACAAAAATAAAATACCTGTTCTACTTATATTTTATATTAACAAATTATTAAACAAGTCGGGACGATATTATTGTAAGAATTATATTAGAATCGTCCTATCATGTTTGCTGTGGAATGCGATCGCCTCGTTTTTCGTTAATACGCAATTTTTGAACTAAAACAAATAAAATATATGTATATTTCCCAACAAAACATTTTAAAAATAAATATATAACGTGCTGAATGCTGCTGATCACCTCAAGGCCATTATTTTATGCATAATTCCATAACACTTTTTGCATAGAAGTCAAATTTCGTCGAAGTCGACAATGAAGCGAGAGCATTCCATCAAACATTCCTACATCAATATGAAATCTCTACAAAGAAAACATTGAACTAAAATTAACGTTACAATATAACTCCTCCTTCCCGTCAATATCTACAATCATAAGATATGTTAGCACTTCTAGCCTTCCGCTTTTGTACCACAACAACCCTACACACTCGGAGAAAGTAACGTTTAAGGCTTCGCTAATTAATCCTATTACTATTGTTAACTTTTTCATTCTAATGCCACTTGCAAGAGCAATCGAGCCACAAATGACATCATCTCGATACCGATTACGGTACGTCGTTTTCGAATATGAAAAGCTGGCGATTCTCACTGTTGACATAAAACAATACGCTGGAAGGAAACAGGGGCGGGGGATATATACAGAGTGCAGCACGGATCGGGGAAGGGAACTACCGACAGAACGCGAGGTCTAACGCGTGAGCGGGCGGTCGAGCGCCAGCGTGCAGCACGGCAGGAAGCGAGCGTGCGGGTGCGTGCACTGCGCCGCGCAGCGCAGCGCCGCCGAGTGGCGCCGCTTGCGGTCCGCGCGCGCCTCGTCCGCCGCCTCGCAGCCCGCGCCGCCGCCCGCGCCCGCGCCCGCGCCCCCGTCCGCGTACTGCGCGTGCGCCGCGCTGATGTCCGACAGCAGCTCCTCCCACTCGCGCGACAGCTCGTCGGGCGGCGGCGCGGCGGCGGGCGCGGGCGCGGCGGGCGCGCAGCGCTGGCAGGTGCGCTCGCTCCAGATGGAGCTGGCGGCACTGGGTCGCATCTTCTTGGCCGCGCGGCCGCACTCCTCGCACGCCGCCCACGCGGCTGCGGCCGCGGCCGCCGCGCTGTCGGCCGGCGTGTCGGTCTGCACGCCTGCGTCGCTCTGTCGCAACGGGAAGCGCAGTCGCAGCCCCGGCTCGTCGAGGTCGGGGCAGCGCTGAGCCGCCGTGAGATTGAGACGGCCGTAATCGATGCTGCGTGTAGCGCGATACTCTAGATAGCGTTCTTCCCCGGTGCCGAGATATAAGCCGCCAGACTCGCTCCGACGGAAGTCGACGGTGTCTGGATCACCACAGATATCAAAGGTGTCACCGTCGGCGTAGCGCGGTGGCTCGGCATCGTTCTCGCGGCGGATGGGGCGAAAATGAGTGCGCGCAGATGTGAGCAAATCCTCCCGTGGACGGGACGGCGGGCGTGGTGGAGGCTCGCGGACCACGCTGTGCTGGCAGAGGCCGAGCGCTCGGTTGCGGCGCGGCGGCACCTCGACGAAGCCGCTGCGATCACGGCTATGATTGATCGCAGTGAAAGAGCGCATCGTGTTGGCAACTGTGCTCAATGCATCGTAGATCTCGTCGCCTTCGTACAAAGCGAACGACTCGAGCTCGCGTGGTTCAGACTCGACGACGTCGGTCAGGTTAAGCGGCCGGAAGCGGTCGTGCAGAGCGTCAGCTATACGCGAGGGTGAATCCCCGCGGTCGAGCGGAGGCGGGAAATCCGCAGCTTCGGTAGACCAAATGCTCTCAGTGAGAGATATGAGACTGCATTTCTCGGCGGACGGATCAGCGAACAGGCGGTCAGAGGGCGATGACAGCAAGTCTTGGAAGTCTATCGGAAGGTCCTGGTACTCATCATCAGGAGTGTTCTGATCCTTAGACCACAGAGCTTCAATGCTGCGATCGAACTTAGCCTCAAACTTGGCATAAAGTTCCTCCTCCATGGGCGTACGGACACGCGGGTTCAGGTCCTCGGTGATGACCCACTCGGCGTCAAAGTCGAGGCTGTCGTCCCATTCAGGCACCATGTTTTCGTTCATTCTAATTTTGCCTTGAGAAATTTCTTTGATCTCGTCTGTAACAGTGTTTTCGCACGTCCCGTAACCCTCGTCCAATGCTATGGCTCTGATAAACTCTTTCACCGGATCCTGTGTTTCCATATCCCAGACGCCTTCATGAGTTACCCACTCTGGTAGAATCTCTTTACTGTCGAAGGATCTACTGTAACTGTTGCAACGCTTCTTGTTATTCTTCTTTTGACCGTGGTATGAATTGCGACGCTCCTTGCCCGAGGTTAGTTTCTTGTTTTTAGTATTCCAATCTTTAGCTACTGATAATTCGCTTTGCATTTTGGTATTGGAATCTGGCGCTGACTTACGACACCACGCCGGCGGTGGGAGATAATATGGTAATGGCGACTCTCGACCTTTCTTTAAAGCCGGAAACGCAGCGTAATATCGACGAACAGCTTCTGTTTCTTCTACGGAACACGTGGGCATGCCTACTCGTGACGAACTTTCTTGATCTTTGATGTCCTGAAGTCGTGTGCACAGCTGATCAACAATGTTGTCAAGATTAGGTTCCTGGAAATAATTTATGCATGATGTCAAAAGAAAGTCAAGTAATTCGCGTGAACTAATGTAATGGATAAGTACAGACATCAGCACATGATTTTTCAACAAAAAAAAAACAAATTCTATTACAAAAATCATACAGATTGGGGAATATGGATGTGCTGTAATCTATAAATATGTCTAATTCATAAACTGATATCTAATATTCAGAAATATTTAACTAAATACAATACATACATTTTCCGTGTTCTATTTAACTACTTTTCTAAAGTGCTCCAGTTTGGATCAAAAATGATGGAAAGATTTTATTGGATTGATCCATGTATGATACAAAATATAATAAAGAATGCACATTTCAAAAGTACTGAAAAGAACTACTAAACGATATAACACCAGCTGTTCTATAATAATATGGATGGATAACACAACTGAGAATGAAAGAACTTAAATGTGTGACAGACTAAAGACTATTGAAAAACTTATCAAAATAACAACAAAGGAAAAGTAACATTGCACAATAAAAAAACTAGTAGGTATTTTCATGTTTTATATGGATTTATCCTGCATACACTAAAAATATGATGTTGCAATAAATAAAAAATATATGCAATGATAATGCAAATAATTATTACAAGTAGCTTTTAACAATGGAACAAAGGAAGAATGCAGTGATGCTCCTAAAGTAGTGTGCAAACCAAGGGGGACATCAAAATACAGTGGTGCGGTGCTTTCATAGGCAACAATCATTTAGGAGCAAACTTCCTGTATAGTCAGACATGTTTTAAAACAAAACTAATCACTCCCAGAAGGAAAACACAAAATAACATTTTGGTTACAACTAGCAAACCAAAAAACAATATCATGTTGCCTATAAAAATAACATATAACATTGGAATAGATGCAAAACCGACCTTTTTGTAAGGATTCTTATAATTGTTAATTGTCTTCATTTTTACATTCCCACTGTTATGGTCACTTTCCAGTGTTACTGAGCACTGCATTTCCTCTTGACAGTCGAAAAAACAATAATTAGTGCAAACTGATTATTATTTGATCACTAACAAGTTCACTAATCACTATTTTTCATCATTAGTTTCATTACTGGGTATGATTATTTATTTAGCCTATCATTTATTTACTATCAATGGATCATGGCAAGATACTTGGTGATGCAGCATATTATTGGAGATGGATTCTTTACAATTACATACTAATATAAAGGTATTCACCGGCTGTTCGTAATATCTGTAGCGCTTTTAGAATCTTGCTTTATTCCTGTTGCCCAAATGTGAATACAATAATGATAGTGACTTTACAAAGAATATTTACATTAATTGATTGCAATGATGATGTTCTGAGTAGGTGACAAGTGTAGAGTGCGGCTTACCTGTACCAAGTGTGGGGGTATCAGATGATGGAGTGTGGAGTTTGATGAAGTTCTCTCGATGTGGCAGGCCAGCAGGCAAATGCCTGACTCTCTCTCTTATGCTTACGCATCCTGTCCTTGATAGTGTCTGCCGTTATCAAACACCATCATCTTGTACAATAATCGTGAGTCCATTTTACAATCGCCGTGGGCCGTGTGATATAAATCGATCCTTAAATTCCTCCGTTACTAATACATCCTTAATTTCTTTGGCCTATTCTTTGCTAGTGGGTCAGTTTTTTTTTCCTAATGCAGCGCTTGCTTCAATTTTTATGCAATCGCATTGTCACTAGCTAATAACAAATGACGCACTACGTGCACCCCTTGATTCTGTAAAATAAAACGATTTACTTTTACTATCATCTGTTTTGTTACAAAGGTCATTGAGATATAGTAAGCACAAAGAATTTCGTGTGCCGTGAGTACCATGCCCGCCCCGCCGTGCTAAATGGGTCGATGGCGCCAAAACGTCACCCGAGCGAGGGTGAGCGCGGACGAAGCCTCCTAGCATTCGCAACGTCACCCGAATAACACTTTTTGCTATACATCAACAAAGAGTACTATCACGCGCGCCACGGTAATTCTTTCATCGTCGTTTTACTCTGAGTCATACTTTTACTACTCATTTCATCTTCGATACGATGCAATTTCACAAATAGACGGCGATGTTACATGATGCACTTTCACTAAGGACGCGCCATGAACTTACTTCCGCATTGACACATAAAACAACAAGAATTAATGAAAATTACTCACCTGTAACAGTTTATACGGGGTTAAACTATCATGTTATATCAATACACACACACCCCACATGAAAAAAAACATGGCAGCCGCAATGAGTGAGTGAGAGTCACAAAATTATTTTATTTTGCGCAACTCCGTCAAAAGATTGGTGTGACGTCTCATTATTGACCAATCGCATAGCTTCGCTTTTCAATATCATTCAAGATGGCGACCGGAGAGCCCGTGAGTACATTTCATACACCTTGTGATTCGTTGAAATACAACCATTGGCTAATCTCGTAAAACGATGTTTCGTATCAACCAATGAGCTTCCAGTATTTGCAACCGGATATGTTAAACTTTCACATCGTCAAGACGCGGGAATTTTAAAATACAGATATTCAGACTTCGTTGGAGTTACCAGTACAATAAGTATAACAAGGTCAAAGTCCAAGGATTGATATTGATCTATCTTAAATAATAATTTATTTTCCCTATGTAAGTTTTCTCTATAAATATTAGTGCCGGAATAATTTCGTAGGTATGAATAATTATCTTTGAAGGTCGTGGACCGTGCTACGAAGCGACGAAGGTGGATGTAGGTGAATAAAACAATAAAATAATTTTCATCGATCTCTTTATTCTCTTACTCTTTATAACTTTATTTATTAGTACATCGAACAGAAGTATATCAATGTACTTAGCAGTGACTCGTTGGAAGTTACCAATACTGTTAGTACCTAGGGTAAAAGGAAATTGGGGCTACATCTGAAAAGCAGAAAATTGATTGAATATAAATATTATATGGGTACGAATCATTCATAAGGTAGTAACTCTTTTAGGAGTTTATTATATTCAATACTTGATATACAACATAAATTATCGTACAAATGTAAGTTAAAGCAATATTCTGAATGTAAACTGTTGTGAACAGCACTCTGCATTTACAGATAATATACATAATATACACATCCAAAATTACATAATATATTAATCAGGTATCTAAAAAAATTACCAGTATTTTGTAATATCGTATCTGTTCATTCCAATTCAAAATTGAAAAGAAGTAAGTGTTTCGCTCCACAATTTGTGCGCAACATTTTTGATACAACCACTAAAATAAACTAAAATAAAACTTAAACTGAATAGCGATCACAGAAATGCATCAACGTAATACAATACATATGAAACAAAAATAACCAGGAATAAATAAAAACATTACAAGTTACAACAAACAAACGACTTTGTACGGCCTGGAAAGTTTAGGATTATATCGTAACATAATAAAATAATATTTTTTATAAAGTAATACGTTATTTACATATTCGTGTGTGATTGATTACATGTTACAAAATGCTTATTGTCATTAGGGTAACACATTACATCAACGTAATTATTTATATTTTTTTCTACATCTTTTTGATGTCGTTACTCTAGTACAACAGCTATGCTATATGTGGATATAAGATGCCTTCAGGCAGTGCCACTCCATGAACTGTCTGCTATATCGTTGTCTGGGTGAAAATGTGATTGCACGTGCCCGAACGCATCTTAAGTTTAAATACAAACGCCGAACGCCATCTTTGCCAATTTATCGTCACTTAAACCAGCAGGAAGGCGTAAAGATGAGTAAGAACATTCCACTAATTTTATTTACACCTTGACTAAGTAGATCTGTATTACTCAGTGACTCTCGGGCCGTTTACTGCTATCTTCAGGCTTGGTGACGATACTTTCGCTCTTGGCAAGAGCCTCTTGTTCGGCGGCTTTCTTCATTTCTCGCCTCTTTTGAGCTTCTCGGATTATGTCGAATAAACTCTGTAACAATAGAAAACCACTTTAATGATAGGTAATCAAGATTAACTACATCGATTGTACCTTTTACCTAGTGTTGAATATTGCAAGTATACTAAGGTCCCAAATAAATTGCGTTGATTTAACAGTTCATTAAATTGAGAATGTTTATAAAAATGTGTATTAAATTCTAGCACATACTTTGACCTTGCTTGACACAAAACACTGTTATCGGACGAGTGGCCTTTCCTTATTATATTTGAGAACAGCTGACTACTAGATAAAGTTTGATGACATCAAAATGCGCATTCAAATATGAAATGACGCTTGAGATAACAGTATATAATCTGTTTTGTAGACTAAAATATTTCACAATAATGCCTACAATGACCAAGCAATAAGATTATGCTTAAGAATCTTTTTTTTTATTTAAAGTATTCACATGCCATCTATAACATTCTGGCAATGTTTGTCTACGTTATGGTTAATACTTAATACAAGACTATAAGATGCCTGACGTCGACGTCGAAAAGAGTAAAATTTGGATCTACCAAGGAATTCCTAGTTACAGACTCAATTTCAAAGATCAAATTACTTTCACAAAACTTTCAATCCAGATTACATTTGATAGTGTGGAATCGGTAATTACCTTCCCCTCGGAGACGCTAGGTTTGTCCTGTTCTTTGGCGGCTAACGCTGCTTTGTCGAGCGCCTTCTGTATCTTGCTCTCCACTTCAAGGATCTCCTCCTTGTCCAGCAACTCGATCAGCTCAGCCATCTGCTTCTCGGATAGGTTCACGTTTTCGTTTCCTATTATTTCGAGCATCTGTAATGTGGAAAATACATTTAAAATACAGAATTATACTTAATTCATAACTTTTACAAGAAAACCTTTAAAATTAATTGCGTTTGATGCTGCAAACCTTTTAAAATCGGTTCTTAGCTAAAATTGTAACACCTATACATATAAAACAGACATACACCCTCACAAAATATCTATGGCTAAAACTGTTCTTTTTAAAAACGTTACAGACGTCATTCTAGCACAAAAACGCGGCAAACCAGACAGTCTAAAGTCTAGAACTAAGATTTATTTTTGACTGAAATAGCGAGCCAACAGATTTTTCCCTCAAATCCACGTATATAATAATATGCACATTAAGTAGCTACTTACTAGCTAGTACATGATCCAAAACTATGGTCTATAATAACACATGTAAGTAGTTACTTACTAGATAATACATAATAAAGAAAGAAAAAACTTCAATTCACATGCTAAAAAACAAGTGACATTTGTATAGATATGTTATTCTATTAGTAGGTAGTGATGGATACATGTTGATGTCTCAAGTCAGCAATGAAATGAGACCAGTTCAGTATGTGCAAGACAAGGTCTTACGCCGGTACTCTACTGGGCCCTTAACTGACTCGCGGACGAACAAGCCACAATTAGACATGAGCAATTTAAATTTTAATTAAACAAAGAAAATAATGTAATCAATATAATCTTCGAACCCTATATCGCATGCGTAATTACATACTAACTCCACAAAATATGTACATATTATTAACTTCAAGGCCAGTCTGTAATTTCAAGTAATTGCAACTGATAAACGAGTGATAAGCGACATTTTATTTACTGAAATACCTATAAGCAATTATTTTAATAGCCATTGTAATTACTAATGTACATTTTTGTCCTTGCAGTGTACTAAGAAAAACATTATATTATTCTAAAACAATTATAAAGATTCGTCTTGACAGGAGAATATCGAAACTAAAAATATGAGTAGGTATTGAGAATTGAGATGTCAACGACCTATGCAGACAGACGTCCTGTCCTGACCTTACCACGTTTAAAGAGTCAATAGCCATGTTTGTTTACATAACATCTATGTATTCTTGTTAGGTATGTATCTTTGCGTATTAAAATGGGAGCTATTTTGATTGTTTAGAAGAAATGAGATGATCTTTTTTATTGTTTCTGATAAATATAGATTTATCATAAAACATGTGCAGACATATGTCATTAGTATGCTTATTTTAGTCTTCATTTTTATAAATCTTTCAAATATGTCTTCAAACATCTCTATTTAATTATTTTGTAGCATTTAAATCTTTAAAACTACTCTTAAATCTGCATTTTTTGTTACATTACCTTGACATTCCTCAACAACAAAGCCAGTATAGTCTAATGTTTAAGTTTGGTTTTTTAAATCTTAAGCTGACAAAAAACGCAACCTTTCAAAGACATAACGCGCTAGAATGTCATCAAGGAGAGGAAAACTAATATATTTTTAATGCTGACCGTGAAGATTATTAATCTGTGATAACACGGAAGTTTCGCGTTCTCTGCAGAAAGAGGTCACATACAACGTTATCGCGTTTATAATCACCCGCGAGGAATTATATGCGGCCAGTCACGTGTTTCACATCGTGGAAAAAAGAAACGGTGACCTTGACAATACACTAGGTCATTTCGACACCTGCCCACCACGTGGCGAATTGGTAACATCGGAAAAAGTACTTTATAATATTTAGTTTGTATGCATTTTTTGGCGAAATTCCTATGATGAAAATTTTAAATCGAATGTTTTAACGAAATTAACGTATTGCTATCGGTCTGTCATTCAAGTCTTAGATTCAAGATAAAAAGCATACGCCTTTATTTTTACTATTAGGTTTGAGTGACGTCCAGAATATTTTAGAGTTATTTTGCTGTTTATGACAGAAATTGGACCATTAATATTAAGACTTCCTGTAGTGAAACATCTGGTAAAAACCACAACTTGTATACTGATGTATTATGAAATTCCATTATAGCTTGCTTTGCGGATGGAACACGTCTAGAGCTGGACAAAGGCCTTCCCCTTATTCCCCCACGTAACAGACAGCTACCTTAGACAACATTGGTCATGTCAACAACCTCACGTAGACGCTGTGGTATCAGTTTTATTATCATACCATTCCATACGATATCGGGAGTTTGCAGAAGAAAGAAGTGCATCGTAAGGACGAAAAATATCTTTAAATATTTATTATGAAATGTATTAGGAATTTGAGGATCGTTGGGATTCAGGAATTGGGGAGATTGGGGAAGGGGAGGGTAATTGGGCCTCCGGTAACCTCACTCACACGACGAAACACAATGCAAGCGTTACTTCACGTAATTTTTCTGTGAGGCCGTGGTATCACTCCGGTCGAGCCGGCCCATTCGTGCCGAAGCATAGCTCTCCCACACTGCGTTTCAATTAAATATTAGTTTTACATACCTTCAATACGTCATCAATCTTCAACTGCCCGTCGAAGTCATCGTCCAACCTTCCTAGCACATCCTGGATGAGTTTCAATTTCGCTTCATCAGGTACTTTTTGTAGGCTCTTAATGGAATGCATCAGCTCATCAATTTGGATCAATTGTTCTTTCGCTTTCTGTGGTTCAGCCTTGGTTTGTTCTAGTGTGTTCTTCAGAGCCTTCTCCTTGGTTTCCAGCATCGCTAGAGCCGCATCCAACTTGCTTATCATGTTATTGACTGCCTTGTATAATCTGTAATAAGTTTATGGATTACAAATATGTTTCTATTTTGGCATAGATTTTTTATGGTCAAGAAGCAAACGGACAGATGATTGTATCCAGTCAATACCTGAAGTATTAATGATCTGTCGGCCATTTTAAAAGGACTACGCTTTTTTCTTTATAGGTTTCTTATGTTTTTAAGTATTGTGGCAGTGTAAAGTTAATGTTAAACCTTTTGTTTGGAACATAACATAACATCACGCCTTTTATCCCCGAAGGGGTAGGCAGAGGTGCACATTTCGACACTCAATGCCACTGTACAATGTAACACCCACTTTTCACTATTTATTTTATGAGTCCCATGTAATAGGGGGTGAGCCTATTGCCATATACCGGGCACATTTCCAGACTCCGTGCTACTACTGAGATTTTTAAAAAACTAGTAATACTTGTTTTTAAATTTTTTTCTTTGGATGTACAATAATTAATTATAAATGCTTTTATTTTGAAACTAGTATTTTCCGTTTTGTATTCGTTTTATTATTTACTCTCATTACCTCTTTAATGCACACAAAAATAAAGTACATAAGGCAGACATAATGCCATATGACATTTTCTCCCAGTCAAGCTTTGGATTAAGTAGAGAATCATTTTGATACAATCATTGTTTGTATTTATGAATTGGCATAGCAATAAGTCGCATTCTGACTAAAACAAGCTTCTGATTGCAATTACACTTAATAGACCTGCTAAACTATGACTTTAGACCACTTCTTAAGTGACAAAAGGACTTTATCGCTATTCTAAATCTACCCAATGCATGTTAGCAACGAAATATATTTTTGGACATTACATTAATAGCTAATCGATCAAGCAAATGTAATCAATAAAGATAAATGTCACAGAATGTAGGTAACATTGATAATAAGAACATTATCTACTATAATATAATAAATAACGAAATCCCCTTTCTTGATGACGCAATTAGACGATGCAGTGATGTTACTCGTACATGAAAAGACTTGCATCAAGTTTCATCATGTTTTCATAAAAATTATAACATGTTGTTACCCGAATGAGGTATGACTGTTTTGTATGTATATGTAGTAAATGGTGACATCTAGTGGACAAAAGAGAATACTACTACAAATTTCAGAAATATCATTTTAAGAGCTGTGTTTGTGTGTGTGAAGAGATTCATACTGTTGTTCCAGCTCATTGGCACGCTATTCGATAGATCTATTTGCAGCTGAGGACGGGAACTGGATGAAGATGATGGTATTGTTATGAAAATATTCAATAAAATGTAGGAAGGATCCTTATTATGGGAAGCGAAGAAAATTATGCCCAATAAAAAATCATCACCACATTATCTTTTTTACAGTATACATACATGCAGTCTCCATATTTTAACATAACATAACATAACGCCTTTTTATCCCCGAAGGGGTAGGCAGAGGTGCACATTACGGCACTTAATGCCACTGTACAATGTAACACCCACTTTTCACTATTTATGTTACGAGTCCCATGTAATAGGGGGTGAGCCTATTGCCATATACCGGGCACATTTCCAGACTCCGTGCTACTACTGAGAATTTTTTAAAAACCCAGTAATACTTTGCCCGACCCGGGATTCGAACCCGAGACCCCTTGCCCGGCAGTCGCACTTGCGACCACTCGGCCAACGAGGCAGTCTCCATATTTTGTTTATTAAAATAATGATGCATATGACGATGTGATTATATGGTGAATCCAGTGTAAGAGACGACTAAGGGATTACACAGCAGGACTCCCTGACAAGCTTAAACTTTTTTAGCCACGATCTCTAACCCTTCTGCTAACCACAGAGATACCACAAACGCCTATTTATTTTTTATTTGCAATATGTCGGCGTTTGGCCACTATCATTGCTGGTGGCCTGATGGTAAGCGATGACATGGCCTATGATGAAGAGATAATGTAGAGAAGGGCTATAATTCAGCGGTTTTTTTTGAGGGGTCACGTCATTTAATGGCTTCTCCCGCCTTTTTTTTTCTAAGAGGGGAAAATCATCAAATGACTGCTCCCGCCTGGGTGAGGCGGAAGGGAGTGTCAGACTCTAACTGACTAAAAACCACCCCGTTCCTTCTCCTGCACGTCGAGCCGGAGCCCCGGTTACCCGTTAGGTTCTCCGCGACTCCGAATCAGCATCGGCCCTATTGGGCCCCATCTGTGGTGGTCTGATGGCTCTTTGAGGCGAGCGCGAAATTCGACGCGCCGTACGCTCGGGTCTGTTTCTGATCGGACGGGGAGCCACCCATGCTCGCCGTCCGCAGGCCCGCGCTTGCGGTGGCCGGAGATCGTCCCGCGATCCCCGACGCCCGGTGTGTCCTTCGCGATGGCTGGGTTGCGAGGAAGCAGCGCTTCGCTGCCTCACGCGTCCCGCCTCCTCCTTAGCTAGCATGACTGCTTCGCAAAAGGAGGAGACGGCATCCCAGTCCCCCTCGCTCCGCATCATGCCCTGCACTAGGCCCGGACACGAGAGGTCGCCATCGCCGATCATTTCCCTGAGGGCACGGCGGTGCTCAGCCCACGTAGGGCATTCTCCCACTGTGTGTTCCACCGTGTCCTCAGGGTGGTCCTCGCAGTGATGACACCCGGGCGTTTCTTCCCGCCCCATCAGACACAGGTACCTCCCGAAACTTCCATGTCCAGTGAGGACCTGCGTCAGGCGGTAAGTGAGGATGCCGTAGCGTCTCTCAAGCCACTCCTCAAAGAGGGGACTTACCGCTGCAATGGCAGCGAGCCCAGCTTCTCCCGCCTTGGGTTAGGCGAGAGGGAGTGGCAAGACTCTTACTGACTAAAAACCACCCCGTTCCTACTCCTGCTCTACAAACGGGGGGCACCGGCAACCTGTGACGCCTTCGGGGCTCCATGCATATTTCATCAGTGGGTTATCACGAAGTGTTGATATGCTTGTTATAATTATTACTTGTACATGTAAAATACCTGAGAGCACCCTTAGATAATTTAAGATCTGCCTGCTTCGTCTTCACAATTTCCTGCATCTCTTTGACGTCCTCATTGTAGTCTAGTAGTTCAGCCTTCAGCTCCTGGATGCTCTCCTTTTCAAGAAGTAAGGACTTCTTTTGTTCAGCTGTAAATAAGAAACAAAGAAAATTGTATTAATACATCTAATTAAATTGTATTTCTTATGTATTAGATCTTATTGTATAGTTAAGAACTCAATGGGGTGATTTCTAATTGGATCTACTAAAAACTGAGCCAGATAATAAGGTGGCATGTTTTTCATTTTTTTTTTTAGTGTTTTGGTGAATCTGTGGCAGGCGAGGCTTAATAGCCTATAAGCTACTTATTTGAATATTAAACGCCTATAATTTATTACATTATTTTAAACTCTAACACATTTCCATATAACTCAGAAAGAATATACATACATACTTATTACATTTAAAAATTATAAGTGTGTTTTTATAAGTATGACGTAACAAACAAAACTGATGGACTACATGAACTTCGGAGTACGGATTGCGACATAACATAGCTATAGAACTTTCACGTATCTATGTATAAAGTGACGCAATCATAGAGAAATCGTATGTTTATTGATTTCATAGTTATGTACTAACTATCAATAGCATGTTACCGCAAATGGAAGCCGAAGAATAAGATGTGAATAAATGTTGTTATGTAATTTGTATTTAAAAAAAAAGTTATATTTGTTTATTATGTGCCTTGTACGAGATATTTCAAACGCATTTCCTATATAAAATACCAAATAAATGAATCGCATTTTAGACTTCAAATAAATATTTTGCATTTAGACATTAACAAACCATAACATCCTGATTTATACTTCACAGAAATCGTAAACAAGTCATTATTTTAAAATAAAATTCCTAAAAGAAAATCTGGCACTGAAAACAGTATTTTCCAGTAATTCAGAGATGAGATGATAGTAAATACGTAAAATGAAAGTAATGAAACGTCAAATCAAAGGTGAATGGACGACCCCAACCAGTGTGACCTTGCCAGTGGTCCAACGCTCCCAAACTCCCGACACAATGGCTAGGTACTTATAGGGAAAACCCATTTCAGATAAGGAAAATATTACAAGCATCTTTATTTAGGTTAATATACATATTATTTAATTGGAAAAATTCTCGACCTTCTGGTAAAGTAAAGAGAAAGGAAGAAGACGATCACAATTGTAATTATTTATGAAATCGGTAAAACAAACAATGTAAAAGAAAAACATGTGATGTAATGAATTCAGTTAAAATTTAAGATGTGCTGTCCTCAAGGGACTGAAGAAAGGCAAGAAAAAGTCAAGTTTTAGATTGGAACTGAGTTAGGTCATGTCTATACCAGTCCAGTATCAGTTAGTCAGTAGAATATATCCATATAGTCTAATGGTTACTGAAAATATTTATTTCAAGAAAGACTTCTTTCATCTCTATGGTGTTACATTAATCAATATAATACCTTAATTTAAGGATGATAAATCTAATTGTTCCTGCAAATAAAGCTGTTATTTATGTGTATGCAGTAATATTGACATCATAAAACAAACTTATGATACCAGATGCCAGATATTACCTATCTGTAATGTATGACATTGTTAGATAGACAAAGTAAGTCACTAGGCAAGTAGGTACAATATTTCCGTCATACAATAAAATACAGCTCTATATCGCCTCTATTTACATATAATCTAACGTTTGAGAAATATTTGTGTACATATCAATATTATACCTATACCTACTACGTATGATTCATCGTCTGCCATTGCAGTGTACTTACAAGTTTTCCGATACAGTACTAAAATATCCAGATTATTTCCTAGAAATTTTGGTTTGTGTTGCCAAAACGTTATACTTATGTAGTAGACCACGGCTTTGGCCTACAAGGAGTTTCATTATCAATTATCGAGTTGCATAATACTGAAAACACATACTGATTATCGCGATTTATCATATGCACAATGGTGCAGTTAACTAATTTTGAACTTTATTATTAATGCCATAAGATCGAAAATATCGGAATTTTCGGTTTACTGTTCTTTTGCTCCTCCAGTTATCTAAATTTGAACTTTATAACTACGAGACATAAGAACAAAAATGCCGGAAACTGATTATTTTTGCACCTATTCGTATGGTTGCCAAATACAACTGAAATGACTAACACATTTGATTTGAGATGTAATGTAACGTAAACTTATCTATTTAGTAGCACAGTTTATCGATAAGGAGATAATTGAACCAAAACCGTATCAGATTATTTACCTTCAACAAAAGAGCAATTGTTTATAATTCTATTTTAATGTATCTTACGTAAATTATTGTAAAACAGGATATTTCCAAACAAATTACAGCTGTAAAATACTATAAGAAACCAATTCTTTACAACTCATTATGCAAGTTCTAGGACCATTATCATGTAAAACATTAAAGGGAGCAATGTGCATTTCATATTGATAGAGTATAGAACTAGTTATAACCGGATACACGTTGCAGGCGTTGTCAACCGACACAGATAAGGAAAAGGCAGATCTGTATCGCAAAGAAAACAGATTGAAAACTCCATACAAAACACTATGACATGACGTACTAATACATTTTGTGCACATGTCCTACACAATTCTATTAATACGAATGACAAAAACGAGTAAAACACGTAATTAGGAGCATTTGAATATGAACTTGAACTTCCGTACCTTGAAAAAAAGTGGATTACTGCCAAAAAGAATCTTACCTAATTTCTCTAAAGCGTCTTCGATAACTTCGATGTCTTTGCCAGATAGTCCTTCCTCAGACTTCGGTTTGCTAGTTTCAATTACAATCACAGGTGCCGGGTCTACCATGACGGGAGGAAGTTTAGTGTCAATGATGGGAGCTTTGTCTTTGAGTTCTTCTTTTTCTCTCTTTTTAGCTTCGAGGATCTGTTTCTCTCTCTCTGCCTCCTGCAACTCCTTCATTTCTTCCTTGATCTTTTGTTCTTCCAGTTTGATAGCTTCTGCTTTAGCCTGGAATTAGTATAAACATGCCTTAGTTATACATAATTATAGAAAGTGTTAGGGCCTTGAAGATTGTACTTTATGCTATATATTTACTAACAATAAATGTACCTTCTTAAAATTTATTTTTTAATCAAAAATATTGATTGTTTTTAATTAGTGCCAGTACTTAAAACATAAATGAGTTTCATGTGAGAACAATGGATAGTACTAGTGCTTTAATATGCAGTTATTGTTAACATTTAAGCATGTTGTAAGATATTCAAGAATAGTTAAAATACTCAAGAATGTTACCTTGAAGTCCAGTTTGCCTTCCTTCTCTCCTATAGCAGCCTTAGTCTGAGTTGCTACTTGTTCTGGTAAAGCAGATATTGTCGCCTTGAGTTTGTAGGTCGTGGGTACATGTTCTGGCACCATGAGGGCTCTAGACAACAACAGCAAAGATGGTGGCACCTTCTCATTTAATGACAAGTCCAGCCAATTCCTCAACTCCTTTCTCAATCGCTCTTCTGACACACCATAAGCCCTCATACCCCTAGCCCTGCAAGCTTGTTGCAGCTCACTAAAATTTAGACTCTCAACACCCTCCTTAGCAATCACTTTGTCGTCAGCGGCCAGTGACCTCAGCTTCATCTTAAGATTAAACCGTAACATGGCACTCGTACCAATCGTTGATGCATTCAACACTTTGCACAAAGCAACTAAATGCGGCCTCTGTAATGAATCTAATGTGATCTCATCTTCAAACAATTTTGAGAATTTCATAATCTCCTCACTGGTTGCAACATCTCCTGATGTCCTGATCCTACTGAAGAAACTAGAGAACTCTCTAGCCAACTCTGAATGTCTATTACTGGCTTGTGGAGCCATCTGATCTAATGTCTCTTGGAAGAACTTTGCAATTTCCAATTTTACTTTAAAATGTTTTTTTAACTTGGCTTCTTTCTGATCCGTACTCTCAAATGTGGATGGCAATGCATTTGGGAACAGTTTGATATAAAAAGGCAGTGCAAATTCCAAAAATGGAACTACTATAAATACAATAAATGGAACCATTCTAAACAGATCACCAATAGTGGTGACCAGCAGTCTATGCTCCCTTCGAGTCAATGTGTAACCTTTTAAGATTTTGAAAAATAGTGTCGATGAGATCCTTACTTCTATAAAGAGTAATCTGAAGCCATGGTAGTAATGTCGTAACTCATTCATAATGCGCTCCTTTAAACTCTTTTTTTTCTGCTCCTCTTTTTTTGGAAGTCTTTCTTGTTCATCAAAGCCTTTCTTTATACTTTCAACAGTTGCTTCAACTTTTGAGGAAGGCTTTAATGGTTCTTTGTCAAAATTATATCTGCTTGTGGTAAAAGTCCTGATGAACCCAGGATGGTATAAGATCCTTGTATTGAATGGTTTTTGTGAAACATCATGATGGGGTCCGATAGGCTGTGTTGTATAATATGACAATGACCTTGAGAGTGTTATATATGGAAAGTTTTGATATAATCTGTTTTCCCATAGTATTGCTGGAAAAATTTACAAATATTTAGTGAAAATCACAAAAATTTACGACATAGGACCTTTGTTAAAATAGTACTTGTAGACATCACAAAACACAAGTAAAATCTACTAAGAATAAAATTATAAGAAGCCTGGGGAAGCTACAATCTTGACTGTTTGATTTCTGTAAAACATTTCACCTTTGATCTATTTTATATCTGAAAAGAACCTCGGAAACCATGTGACGGTCATGACGAAACTTAAAATATAATTAGATAATATTGTTTATGTTGTTAGTTCTTGTCACATCCAATTACATACTTCCTATTTACAAATAACAAAGCATGGTACCATTATGTAAAACTAATATTTTCCGCGATGAAGTCATACGAAGATGTACATAATAATCAATCAAAATCCGCTTCACTTTAGGTTAAGACATAGTTATACGACATTTCCTGCTAAATATCATTTACTTACTCGATTTTTTGATGCATCGACATTGGTTAATAATTATTCTGTTCATAATGTTCGCTATTCGTAGGCTTTATCTACTGGAAATATTGAAAATATAACAAAAACAAAATCAACCCTTAGTACACCATGACAATCGAGAAGAATCACAGTCCAGAGCACAGATGCAAAATATAGACTAGCAATGTTTACATTTTTTAATTTTTCCGATCGAGTTCATTATTTATGGGTTCATGGAAACTGTGCAGTTTACACTGTACCACTTAGATGTTTTGTCTGTAAATACATGAAAATCCCAACTATTTAGCACTTTTTTAATATTATGCAGAAATTTATACAAGATTCTAATAAGATTGTTATAAAATCCGCTGCCAAATCTATAGGTCTACAATAGTGTCATTGAAATCGAGTCTAGTAGGCCACAAAAAATTGTACTCCAATAATCATAAAAACGTAATTTACAGATCGAACAAGTTAACTTTATTATTTATTGAAGAATCTTAAATAAAGCATTAATTTTTTTAAGATTCTGTTTTAATTTTGTTGAGGGGCGTACCAATTAGCTATTTTTTTTGGATCCTCTTTGCCTCTACTCTACAATCTATGCTTGCTACTATCATGTCAATCAATTAATGAATGTCATTGTCACGTTTTATTGATTTGAATTTTGAATTTTGGTAAAACATAACCTGGCTCTAATGCTAATGGTGCTAATGGTCCAAAAAATATAAATAAAAGTAGTTTCTTTAACCATAACAGGAACAATAAATGAATATTGTACGCTGGTATTTGAAACCCAGTTTTGTTAAGCAATTAACAAAACCAGTCGGGCTTCGTTCAAACAGTAAGTTTGTTTATGCTCCATGCGTTCATTTCATAGTAATAATTACTTTACTTATTTATTTGTCGTATATAATCAGTAGTTTATAGTCCTGGATTTATGAGAAATAGTGCTGAGTAGTTCACATTTCCCATTGACGAGTGTAACAATTAGGTACTAACCTCATTTATAATAGAAAATAAAATGGATATTGATTTTCTTTTAGAAAACTCCCAGAGAGGCTTCAAACTTACGAAAATAATGTATAGCACGTGGATGGGGCTGTCATAATTGATTTTACTTGTCGAATGTATGCATATACATGCTTAAAAGTGACATAAATTTATTTCCAGTTGTCACCATGTCTTCATCGGCATTTAGCAGTGCAGCTAAAAGAATCGTATGGGTAGACCTTGAGATGACAGGTCTTAATGTGGAGAAGGACCATATTTTGGAGATAGCCTGTGTGGTAACAGATGATGACCTGAATATTGTGGCTAAGGGACCTAATATAGTCATCAACCAGCCAGATAGCATCCTCAATGAAATGAATGACTGGTGTATTGCTCAGCATGGTGAGGTATTAAGTTCTTCTGTTTAATGTGTATTCTATTTACTTTAATGTGTAAGTTCAGTGAAAGTTTGATACATGAACACTCCCAAATTTTTTGCCTTGATAAATACAGCCTACTAACACCCACCACCTATTGCTATTGCCCCTTCATTTATTACAAACTATATACATTTATTATTTTAATACTGTCCACATACATTGATCTCATAAAACACCAGATGTAACTTTATAACTACAATGCAATTTATCTAAACTTGGAGTACTTCCCTAAATTACTACCGAGAGGTGGTTGTTTTGTACAATGAATAACTTTTAACACAAATATTTCTCAAATTACAGAGTGGACTAACGGAGGCTAGTCGGCAATCAAAAATAACTCTAAAGGATGCAGAGCAACAAGTTCTGGATTTTGTAAAATCCCATGCACCAGAGAAGAAGTGCCCTTTGGGCGGCAATTCAGTCTACATGGACCGTTTATTTTTAAGAAAATATATGCCGGTACTAGACAACTATCTTCACTACAGAATAATAGATGTCAGTTCCATAAAGGAGTTAGCAAAGAGGTGGTACCAAAAAGAGTATTCACTCATGCCTATGAAAAAATTCAAACATCGATCTATACATGACATACTGGAAAGTATAGAGGAATTGAAGTATTTCAAAAGGCATATATTTAAGGTAACAGATAAATTGCAGACAGCAGTTTAAACTGTCAAACACCAAGCGGTCACCGGTGACCGCAACCTATTGTTCTATAATTGTGTCTACAAAACCGGTACTCGACGAGTTAAAGTTAAATTATGCATATTATTATTGCATAAGCTTATATTACAAATGTTAGTACAGTAATTAGGACATTTGACAACATTATCTACAATTCGCTGGCTGGAGAGTAAATACTTTTTGAAGCTGTATATCAATACTAATTTATTTTTCTGTTGTCAGTCACAGATAACTAATCTGTGTCCCTAATTGGTCCCTAAGTATTAGTCTCTAAGTATTAGGTCAAGTAGTAATATAATTCCAGAATAAATGTTAAAACAATCTGTCATTTTGACTATAGAAGCAAAAAGTAATACCGAATAACTGATAAAATGTCCAGATTTGGTCTGCAAGTAGATAAATGAAATGTTTCATGTGATTTCTTAGTTCAATTATTATTTAGGTTCCTATCTTAGTTAATAATCTTTATATATATAATTCTTCTGTGAGTGTGTATGTCACTGAACTGAACTCAAACAACTGGACCGATTTTGATAAAAATTTTTGTCTGTGTTCAAGCCCGGCAGATGGCGCTGCAGTCAAAGTTTAGGTTATTTATCCTAAACAGCTGAACTAATTTGAATGAATTTTCGTTTATACATTCAAGTGGATATGCAGGACAACGTCTGTTGGGTCCGCTAGTTATCCTTATAGTTTTCGAATACTTTCACCTTATAAAAACTACAAGGTGCAAGCTAGTTTATGTTTTACAAGCAATCTTATAGAATTGTTACGGGTTTAAATTATGGAAATATTAAGTTTATATTCATAATATCATTATACACACCTAATTGGTATTCTTATTATTAAATATTTCAAACTGGACTGACTGTAGTGTAATAACTTAATAAGATATCAAAACATTGATGGTATGTACATGAAATAAAAGTATGATAAAGTGTGGTCTTTTTTGTAATGATTAATTATAATTTGACCACAGAGTGCTGTTGCTTGGTCTGCAGTCAATAATCCTGGAAATTAAATAATCCAAAATCTTTTTATTGCCCTGTTTCTGACAGAAACTCCATCCACAGCTAAAGTCGAAAATCGATCTTAACTGCTCATTTCCCAAATGGTCACCATTGCCGCTCTCCACTAACTCCATTATAGACCTTATTTTCGATGTTAAGAGACTACTTTTGTATGAACAAATTTTGGGCATTTTCGGTATGATATATCAATGTATTAAATTCAAATATTTTGGATTATATTAGTTAATGATTTTGGTTATTAGTTGCTCTTTTCACACTGCCGATACCGCGATTATTATGATTTCATTAAAAAAATTTAATTGTATTACCAAAACATATTTAACAAAATATTTTTTTTTCTGTGCGTGCAATAAAGTATAAATAAATAAATGGCGGTTGTAAATGAGAACTCCTTTTTTAAAAAAAAAAACGTTGCCCCACATGAGGATTGTCTCCTGTGTCATGGGTGCGATGGCGTTTACAAACACATGACATCCAAACCAGATTTCATTTGCATAGAACTCAGTTTGAATTCTAGATGCAAATGCAAGTTCGCCACAGTCAAATAGATTTGCCTTTTAAGTGGGATGGCTTAGCTGTAGGATAATTGCTACCCTGTTGCCAGTCGGTGGCTTTGTTACTGTGTAGAATGGAAAGTTAGCTGGGTTTTTGACGAATAGAATAGGTACCTATTTATTTCGTAATATTACAATATTTTGGCTGTCCAATGAGTTTTCACAAGAATGGTAACTAAGGCCTTAGTACGAGTTTATTTTACGTTTAAAGTAATCGTAACCAGTACGCTTTCGGTGCTCTGATTGTTTGGTTCATTGGCGCTGGCCAATCAGAGTGTCGAACGCGTGCTCGTTACAAATATTTTAAACGTAAATGAAACTCGTACGAAGGCCTCTGATCAATTAAACCAAGTTCTACTTTTCGATTTGGAAATTGTCACAAAATTAAATGCCGTAGTCAAGGGTTTACCTGTACGGTAGATAGACACTGGATCGTAGAACAACATAGCGTTACACTTTTATTAAAAAGGTAGGTATAGGGGGTAGGTACCTACATACATATGCCTACTCTCTCCATGAGTTCCATGGGTCTGTGCCTATTATTGAACATGCACGTACACCGGATAAAATTCTAGTCTCTGTGTCTGATCGTATCGAACTCGAGACTCGTTACTAGCCGTAAACTCATAAACTACCTATAACTGGATTTAATATGTTCAATTTCATATCCTTACAAGCCGATACAGTGTTAAAAATCACTGCCCAGCAGTAATATGTCGTTGAATCACTTTCCAACATTCATAATAGCTCGCCACTTACTAAAACCCATAATCAAACCGTAATACAAGACCATTCTGTATAGAAAAATGAAGACATTAATTTCCGAATAACCATAATAGTAAGTTAGAAGGAAATCGAACGACATTACTCTGGATGGGCAAATTGGGGTCGTACAAATTAACCTTGGACAAAATGTCCTGTCTTCAGGGATAACGAAATTGTCTTGGCACACTCAACGAATTTAATTATGATAAAATATGAAGTGTTTGGGACCCCTGGTAGACAATTTGTTCCGTGTGTGGCAGGGATGTTTCCTGTCGACGTGTCAGTTTTATGTTTTTGATCCCTGTGTTTGTAGAGTCAGCCAGTACCTAGGGGTCTCCGTTTGCATGATCTTGTTAGTGGCAGTCATTAGTCAAGACAAGAGTGTTGACTAGGATTTATTAGACCCTTGCTCATCGCTGCGGTTTATCACCTTATTACTTACCTTATTTATGCTAACCTATGTGAAATCGAGAAAATATACCTATTGTTGGATCAAAATTGAAACTGAAATATGCTTATACCTACCTTTTAAATTCATAAATAAGTCATACGTAGGTATCAACTATGTCGAAGACCATACATTATTACATAAACGAGATGTTAGCAATACCTAGCAATAGCAAGGACAAGTTATCGTCTATTTTCATATTTAGAGCTTTATCTAGAAATGATTAACAGCTTCTTATCGTCCTGGAACATTAATAATAATCTAATGGCTAGTTGCAGTCTCTGCAGTAGTACCTTAAAGGTTACCAACCTGATACCGAAACTTTCAACAGCCAATAAATAATTTTCAACCCATAACAAATGGTTTATTCTAAACTTTATGATGGATCGTCAAAACTTGGAAACGCTCACAAACTCGCAACTTAGGTACCTATTCAGTAAAATTTGGAGAAGAACTTGATGTGAACTTTCCCTCCGTTTTATTGACAGTTGTAAAAGTCGTAAATGTACAGAGAGCCACCTGTCGCGAAAACCACGAAATTAAACGTTATGGGCTAAGGGCTATGGCACTTGGCATGACGATGCCGCAGCGGTTAATCATAAAATATAAATTCGCTTATTCGGAGTGATGCCACGGCCTTACAGAACACCAGACTGACGTGAAACAACGCTTGTGTTGTGCGTCATCGTGTTTTTTCATTCGATCACCTGAGGACTTAGTGTAAGTTTTTTTACGTTTAAAGTTATCGAAACGAGTACGCGTTTGAATCTGCCACTCTGATTGGCCGGCTGCAATGGACCAACCAATCAGAGCACCTAACGCGGTCTCGTACTAATGGTAAACCATCGGCGCCGCCCATGAACACCCGAAAAACCAGAGGTGTTTACAAATGCGTTACCGGCCTTTTGCCTTTGGGGATTAGGAATTTGAGGATTATTGGGGATTCGGGGATTAAGAAGATTGAGGAGGGCCTCTGTGTGAGTAAGTTACCGGGAAGCCAACCCCCAAACACAAGGCCGCAATGCATTTATATCGAACTTGCTATTTTTGGTATTGTCCATGGGCGGCCAACGAGCTAAGATTACAGACTTACGATCAAGTGAGGCGTCTGCTCGTTTGCCACCCTAGGCTCTATTCCAGTCCAGGTGCCTAAAATGGAACTAAACATACAATCCCTGGTTCGAAGCACTCTTGTTTTATATCAATTTATAATTCATTTAGAGAGTGTTTCATTTAGATGTAGAGTTTATACTTATTAAACCGTGTTATACCTAAAGCTAGTTATAAGCCGGCGACGGCTTAGTTCGCACTTACGGATTTCAGTAATTTACAAAAAAAAATAGGTATTACCTACAATTTTATTTTGATTCGGACTCAGAATTGATAGCCGAGTTACCTCTTTGTCTAACCATTCAACGTTGCTACCATCCGTGCGTCACTGCATGGGTGCCCACTGAAAATCAGTGCTGGGTAACCTGTATATATGCCTGGCTTACACTGAGTGGGTGACCCTTTTAGCATAGGCATGTTGTCAGCGTCTCTTTTCTAATTCTTCTGTTTCAATTTTTCAACTCTTATATTTTTATTACTTCCACTGTCACACCTTGATTGTCTTTTTTTTTATTTTCTTTATGCTACATCGTGCCTGGTGCTAAATAAATGTTTTTTCTTTCTTTCTTTCTTTCTTTCTTTCTCCTTGAATATATCTCGTTTTTAAATCTGCATCCTGATTGCAGTAGGAATAGGAACACGTCTTAGTAATTACCTACCTATTAAAAAAAACCGGCCAAGTGCGAGTCGGACTCGCGCACCGAGGGTTCCGTACAAACCTGCAAGGTTTACAAAGTTCGTTCATTACGACAATCGAGTCATAACTATGGTATTTTTATTGCAAAATGAAATTCATAACATTACAATGGGGAAAGATGGAGGAGCATAAATTTAAGACAAAGATCTCTTTCTTTATCGTTTAAAAATCCTTTATTTTATATTAACACATATCATTTATCTATAATATAACTGAAACACTTATACTAGCCTTGCAGTAGACTTGCGAAAGTTCTTTTATTAAAGTTATTTATTTACTAAGTTTTTTAGTCACTATTTAGAAATCTGGTTCAAAAATATTAATTAAGTATTAAATTTGAACCAGAACTGTAAATGGTGACTGAAAAAGGTATGAATAGTACCCACATTGAACATTGAAGTTCGAAAAAACGTTATCAATAGTTGTACAACTTCATGTAGTGCTACTGTTTATTAACGGAAATATGTTTATGAATGAAAAATATGTGGAAATTCCATTTTGGGGATTCATTCTAAAATCTATATTGAAGTCTCCCACAACAATCAGACGAGAAGATGAAGTGTACATATTGAGGTTGCTGCCGAATATTGTTGTATTTATACATTCTATTGCAACATTAATTGGACATTGTGGTGACCTATATACAGTTAAGGTAAATGTACGTAATTCCGGAGTACTAAGGCATTTTTGCCTTTCCTAGCAATTTCCAGTAAAGCAGAAAAAATCAGCGTATTGATTTTAGTTTAGTCGTAAAAAGAGGTTTTCAGAGAAGAGATTGATATGTAATACTAATGTAATTAAACTATTTTATAAAAGTAATCGTAATTTTTCTGAACCTCGTAAATGTCCGTTATTACGGTATAAAATTTGACTCTCCAGGTAATTCCGTAATGGGTGCTGGTAATTCCGGCATATGCAGAAAAATGCCGTTTTTCTGCAGGATTACATAAAATATAAAGCATAAATTTAATGTGACGTGTTATAAATAAAACAACTTTATTTTATAAGTGTAGAAAAACAGTTTATTAAAATTTTTAGGTACCTACTAATAGTAACTTTCAACTTTCATGAGATCAAATTGAACTTATTTCGACTTACCTACTTCTAACACGTTTTAGTGAACTATATTATATTCATTTATTTATTAATATTTATTTATATATGAAATAATCCGTTTAAAAGTCTAAAATTTAATAATCAGTCTATATTTATAAATTAGGTACAAAGTAACTTTGTACTATAATGAGATCAAAATGAACTTACATCAATTTAAGTTGGCAGGGTTTAGCGAACTATATTATAATATATTATAATATAATTTTTTTATTTATTTATCTATGAAATAATCTGTTAAAGTCTATAATTAATCATCACAGTCTACGCTTTGGATAGAAAATACGCCTCTTTTATTTACCGCCGTAGGAGGCTTAATTTTTTTAAGAACTTCTTTAGCGTCATAGATTAAAATATCATCTCTTTCAGGCCAACGCCAATTCACTCGCCCACTTGGCTCGAAACCGCTCATGGTCATAGTTTTTATTTTATATTTTATTTCAGATGCAACCTGTATGACTTCAATTACTACACTCGGAAAATTTTCACCTTCATAAATAATTATGACATAATCTCCTGGACTTATTTTCAACGAGTTAGAATCTATCCTTTCTGAAGCTATGGCTGGTGTTTCACTTTCTCTATTTTTTATTGTTGGACCAGGACCAGGTTCATTAATTTGATCTGGAACTTTGGAGGATTTCTTTTTGGTTTTTTTTACTATATTCTTCGCCTTAATTTTTTCTTGGGCTTTATTTTCACGGTCTTGTTTTCTTATTTCTTTTTGTTTTAGCTTGTCTTCTTTTTCTTCTTTAAGCTTCTTTTCATATGCAATATATTCATCAGCAGTTCCTATAATGGGAGCAAGTTTTTTTTTAATAAGTTTTTTACCTTTACTGGTCGACGGAGTTTCTGGCCACAACAAAGCATTTTTGAAGGGTGTGGGAAATTTCTTGGAATTTTGAGGATTTTCGCTTTGATCTTGTGTAGGGGAATTTGATTTAGGAACGGAATTCTGAGTATTGCTAGAATCTTCATATTTTTTATTATTCTGGGACGTCGAAACCGGAGACGATTCCAATGTATTATCAGCAGATCTAGTAAGTATCTTTATAGGTGTTTGGTGAGATGAAGATAGTTCACCAGATTTGGATGATTTTTTTTTAGTCTGATTGTTTGGGGTTACGCATTTTTCGTGTTTATCAGCACCTATATTCATATCATTTTGTACTACAGATGCTATTCGAGAAGTTAGTGCTTCCTTGGAAATAATAGGTTTGCTATTTTCTACTATTCTATTCGTTTCATTAGGTGGTGAGAATCTTTCTTGAGGAACTGGCGTAGTCACAGAAAAATTTGAATTATTGGTTGGTAATGTTCCCGATGGCTTAAATAATTTATCGTTGTCTGTATTTGCGACTTTTTCTTCGGGAGGTATGATTGTAGGAACATCACCAAGGTCATTTTGTAGTATGGCAACTGAGGATTTTTCCAGAATAACTTCTTGTGCGAGAAGTATAGTTTCCGGGGGCGGTACTATTATTACGGGAACATTACTAACGTTATCCTGCTCGGATATTTTCGATATATTACCGATTATATTGCTTGAACCATCTAGCAAATCACCTGCCGCTTTAGAATTTGTTACCAACTCTTGTTGCGTCTCTTGAAATGTAATGGTCTCAATAATACTTGGACTTTCAGGAGTTGAACAGGGTAAAGCACTGGTCAAAGTTATTTCGTTAAGAAGAACCGATTCAACTATCGTGTCTTCATTGATCCAATTAAGGTCAAGATCGGCTAACGTACAGTCATTTTCCTCAAGAGTGGTGTTGCCTACACTCATTGAATCTGGTGTTGGTGTATGGCTCGTGCAGGTCTGCTTCCAGAAATAGTACAGACTGTCGTCTTTTACATTGCCTGTCCATTCTCCAGAACATTGCCGGAACTCATTTAATTTATGAGCATCTAAATTCATCTCGAACCACTTAATAAAATCTTTAGATTGTAACTGCTTGCTGCTTTCAAAAGAGTTCAAACTTGTAGGTGTACTTGTGCCAGAACTTGACGCAGTTGCCGCAGAAGATTTAGGTATTTTTTTATAATCAACTGCATTTTCGTCGAAGGGATACAAGCCGGCCTTTCGAAAACCATTTTGAATAATTTCTGGTCGTAGGGTCGTTTTGATGGCATTTTCAAGCACGGGACCAAAATCTTCTCGCTTCAAGCGTCTGCCATTATTGTCCATCCTCCATGTATGTACTGCTTTACTCCAAGCGTTTTTGAGGCTGTGAAATACGGCAACGTCCATGGGTTGTAAAGCATGTGTGGCGCTAGGCAACAGAGCTATCAGAATAATGTTTTTTTCTTTACAAAATTCGCATACTGGGAGCGATAGATGAGAGACGTGTCCATCTAGGAACAAAGCTACAGGTCTTGTAATATTTTCTTTCGTCAAAAATGGCTCAAATTGATTAGCCACGTACCTACTCATAAAATGCCTCTGATGTCATCCATCCCGAGTCAGTACGTCCGATGGCCCAATCCTTTGGATATTTCAACAATATATTTTGTGGTATCCTTTTATATGGAAATAATGCTAATACCGGCATTAGTTTCCCGTCAGCTGACGCGCCGAGACAGAGCGTTAGATTTTCTTTATCATCATTACCAGATCGGCAATGAACATTTTTTACCCCTTTTCTAGCAAGGACTGGTTGACCTTTCGGACACAAAAAGAAGGCAGACTCATCGCAGTTGAACACGCGTGCAGGGTCTTCCAACACAGCCATGAGATTGTTGTCTTCGAAATATGTTCGGACTCGTTGAAACCAGCCCCTTATTTTTTCTTCAGTAGCGTTTACACGGGTAGTAGTCAATGCTTGACATACTCTCTTGCTTATCATTGGGTTTCTTTTCAGAAAGGCCTCGTACCAATGTCTGCCAGGGACTCCGTCCTTGAATGGATTTTGTCGTTTCAACCCTATAAGTAATTTAGCTACTGAGTGTAGCAGTTGGTCTTTAGTTACTGGAAATCCAATTTCGGCCATGTGCAGTACCCATTTTACCAACAAACCTTCTTCTGTCGATGACAGGACTGTTGGAGCTCCTGCTGACTCTTGTTATGTGTATTTTTTCTTAATTTTATCATGCAAGGTCTGGTTGGGTATGTTATATACCTTCGATGCACGATATATGGTCATAGTTCCATCATTTATATCCTCTAAAGCTTTGGCAAGGTCCTCGTTGGAGTACTTTTTGTTTGACATTTTGACCTGTAAAAAATTAAAATGCAGTAGCTCACTCAGGTACTTTTATACCGTAATAAGAGACTCAGCCAAAAACAGTGTAGGTACCTAATTGCGGTAGTCAGTTTAACATAAATTTCTAACGAGTAACTCTTCTTGACAACATAAAATGACTTGAATTGTATAGGAATGCAATCATGCTAGTAATAGGTATCAAAAAATATACTAGAAAATACAATAAAATTAAACAAATTAATGATTATGTACCGATGTCACTTGTGACGAATCTGTTTAAAGTACAAAAAATGTTTTCTCTTTACACACGTATTTCATAACATAGAGAAATAAAATAGTAATACGTAATTTGATTCCAAGAAACTATGTTATATATTAGACCTGTAACAGCGTTTATCGTTTACTTATCCCATCTCATTCCTGACAAATTACAAAAAACAAAACCGCCTTTCTTTCCTCTATTCCGTAATTGTTACGTAATAATGTACACGGTTGGTTTTTGGTGTAGGTAATTGCGGCAATCAGAAAATTTCAATTAACTCGCTTAAAACTAAATGAAGTAACTAGAAACGGTAACCAATTAGTTAGTTTTAAAATCCTTAAAAATAATAACATTACAAAGTTATGAAAATACTTACATATCATTCACTCGCAATATCCTTATGAAAATCCGCGCGGTAGCTAACGCGTACGTAACACACACACTACCTTTATGGCGGTTTGGCGCAGACTGACCGAGGGGGACGTGACAACTGAGCCGAAGATGGTTACAGTTCTTTTTAACGTATGTAATTGACGCTCTATTTTACATACTTAATAGATAATTTTATAACTTTTTGATACAACTACAAGTTTTCTTATTTTTAGGCCTAAACTGAAAATTTACGGAATTACGTACACTTACGTAATATGGTACATCTACCTTATCACTCTGATATTACTAAACATCAAAATGCAAGCATTCACAATGGCCGTTTGCAGCGCCTGGGTTATTTAAATAATATCTTTTACATGATCCATCTGTCACGGCATCCTTAAGATTGCGACGTACATACGCGATAGATCCCCAACTTGGATTTGCATTAGATACAGCTGGACCATCTACTCTGCACACCTCATCAAAACCATCAAGTTCAAAATACAATCACAATTTTTTTGGTGGTATAACTGCTTAAAATTTTAAGCTTTTCGGAATTTTTCTGTTACCTGTGCTGTAAGCTATTGCTTCTTACCAAATTTCGAGATTCTATGTCAACGCTTTAGGTTTTAATTCCCTTGCGTGTAGTTGCGAGTTTCAAAATATGCGGTATCAATGGTTGTACTTTTGCGTTTTTGCGTTGACTTAGAATTTTTTTTTCACGTGTTAAAGGCAATTAGATCTAAGTATTTGATATGAATTTCAACTTGATAGCTCTACGCGTTCATGAGGAAAAAAGTAATAAGTTTATATTTATTAAAAAATATATATTTTGTAATGTAACTAAAAATTTAAGGTTTTCGGCATTTTTCATTTATGTGTGCTATAAAACGTTGCTTCATGCCAAATTTCAAGATTCTAGGTCGACTGGAAGTACCCTTTAAGGAGTGTCGAAAATTTGCGGCATAAACGGCTGTATCTTTTGATTGCGTTGGCTTAGAAGTTTGATTTTTTCACAGCTTCAAGGGACAGTGGACCTGAGTAATTGATATAAATTTCAGCTTCATACCTCCACGCGTATGAAAGAGTCTTGACAGACGGACGGACGGACAGACGGACAACAAAGTGATCCTATAAGGGTTCCGTTTTTTACTTTTGAGGTACGGAACCCTAAAAAAGATGACGCGTGCGTCTAATAATGTGGGCGGGGACTGTAGATAAAAAGCGTCATAATTTTTTTTAATTTTCACACATTATTTTATGTAAATTAATAATCCTGTCTGAGTTATGACTCCATTAAAAGTTTAAAACTTCGTGGTTTAATGATATAAAACCCCGTTTGTTTATTCACGCAGGATTTTTTTAACCCGGTAAGTAAGTAGGTAGGATAATAAAGTCTAGAATGAGTTGGTAGGTACCTACCGACCACTTATCTAGGTACATAATATAGGTAGGTATACCTGGCTATTTAATGTGAGAGACGTGAAAAATGTCAGAGGTGGGTAGAGGAGCGCGTGGCACTATTTTTACCATCTGGTATCTACGTATCTACGTAACCTATCATAGAAAAATAGATATTCTTTTTTTTTAAAAAAACTGCTCCACACTAGGAATTTTTCCTATGTCGTGGGTGCGTTTACAAACATACAATTTCACATACACATGACACCCAGAACCGGAACAACAATTTGTGAATCACACAAAAAGTTGGTCCGTGTGGGAATCGAACCCGCTACCCATTGCACGGCAGCCAGTTGCTCAGCAACCGCACCATCCGTGCAGCCTATCTATACATCTATATGTATAATAGAGTGTCTGTTTGTAACATTAAAATAAACGTTTTTTACTATATGAATATACTGCCTCGACTGCCTCGTTGGCCGAGGTCGCAAGTGCGACTGCCGGGCAAGGGGTCTCGGGTTCGATTCCCGGGTCGGGCAAAGTATTTTTAAAATTCTCAGTAGTAGCACGGAGTCTGGAAATGTGCCCGGTATATGGCAATAGGCTCACCCCCTATTACATGGGACTCATGACAACTAGTGAAAAGTGGGTGTTACATTGTACTGTGGTAGAATGTGCACCTCTGCCTACCCCTTCGAGGATAAAAGGCGTGATGTTATGTATGTATGTATGAATATACCTACATACGATACACAGACAAAATTTTTAATGCCATATACCGGGCACAATTCCAGACTCCGTACTACTACTGAGATTTTTTTTAAAACCCAGTATTACTTTGCCCGGCCCGGGAATCGAACCCGAGACCCCTTGCCCGGCAACTCGCGACTCGCGCGAATCTATGACAATAATAAAGTTGATAAAAATGTAATTTAGAGAAAGACAGAAAAGGACATGACTGTACATCATATAGGCAGGTACGTACTTTACCACATTTGAACAACTCCGGTCACTTATTTCTGTTGTTGACAGTAACAAAATGGTCCGGCTGAATTACCAACTCGTGGCTCGTGGCAGACAGGTCAAACTCAAGCGCTCATTACAGCCACAACCACAATTATTTTGGTACCTACTAATTTCGATGACGGAGTACTGTTATTGGTACCTAAATATAGAACATTCGATGTTTTATTCATCCAATACTCCTTTTTAGTTTTCCGAAAATTCTCAGTAAGACCGTGGAGTTCGGAATTACGACATCTTAATTATATCTACTTACCTACGACACACATTATGCTTATTATACAACATCGATCTCTACTTATACGTATAAGTAGTCACATCACCAGAGATCTTAGCACGACTTTGTTTTAAGTTTAAAGTAGGTAATCGTAACGAGTACGCGTTCGGCGCTCTGATTGGTTGCTTCAATGGCGCCGGCCAATCAGAGCGCTGAAGCGTACTCGTTTCGAATACTTTAAAAGTAAATCAAACTCGTACTAAGGCCTCAGTTCCTGAAATTGTTCGACACGCTCTTGTTCTTCCAACAGGCAACTCACCACAAAGTTTGTCTCCTCACCTACGTGCAACGTAGGTACATATTAACACTTCATGACCACAATCTCGAGTCAAACAACGTCCAAACTTTACCTTTGAGAACATCAGTTTAACTTTCTGGGTCAAACTGTCACCCCTAAGCAAAATTATAAGTCTCAAACGAATAGAAACTTCTAGAACAGTTAATAGGAGTTCGAAGCTGCATTTGTTTCTGAATAATACTTACTCTTCTGAAATACAAAGTGGCTTATATGCTCACCGTGTTTCTTTCTTAATTATGACCACTCGTAAACAGTGCTGCCGTGGTTTTGTGTCCGGTGGCCAGTGGAAGCCAACCGTATCTCTGTGGGTACGCGTCAAAGTGAACTAGAGCTCAGCAAGGCTATCAAAATTATGTGACAACCGCCCGTTATTAAAATAAAAATTAAAATGGAAGTTGACTACTTACCTCTTATAATTGCATTTTTATATTTTGTTGTATTCGCATATATCTATATATTATTCTGATCGCAATTTTTCACGCACATGTACACACATATTCTGCAGAATTTTGTTTTGTTTGTATAATTTTATTATCTTTTATTATTTATTTTCTTTTCCTATTGAGGGGCGGTACCGCCGTCCGTGAGTCACTGCAGGGTGCCACCTGAAAACCAGCGTTGGGCAGGAACGCTCAACTATATGCTGAGGTGGTCGCCCTTTTGGCCTGGGCACGCGCACTTTATTATTTTTATATTTCTTTCCTTGTTTTATATATATAATTATACTTTTTTTTTTGTTTTTAGTTTTTTTTTTTAGTTTCGGTTATTATTCTAATTATATTTTGTTATGTTTTAATGATTTTTGTTCATTTCTTTTCTCTTTCATAAAATCTATTATTAATGTTTTGTTTTTATTTTCACTGTATTTTTTATTTGTATTGTACCTAATGATCCTTGTCTTCGTGTGCCAATGGCCAAATAAATGTATTTTCTTTCTTTCTTTCTTATAGACTCCGCTTTAAAAAGCCAAGATTCAATATCGATAATAGAGGTACTATTTACATAGACTGCGATCTCTCGGCTCGCAATAAAGTAACTAAGTCGTAAAACTAAGACTGACTTCCTTTGAGAAACTTCCCATGTTGATTAAAGACTTGAAAGTAATATTTCATGATACGCATCTAAAGTAAAACGCCTATTTATTTTGCTGTCGGAAAACCTAGTAATCCATTTCAAAGAAAATGTATTAGGGAAATGCAACATTTCCTTACTGTTTCGTGTTAGACGTCCATTTGTATAATTGTTATGAAGGTTAGTGCCTAATAATATGGGCCGAATCTAGTACATAATACCTCTATAGTGCCTAAGTATAGAAGTCAGCTAATCAAGGTTTCCAGGTCAGTACCTCTAGGTACACTATCTAGAGGTATAGTGTGGGCAATTTTCGGCAGTTCATTGCGTGTTATGTCGGCTTTCATCTGTCGAAAGATATTAAGCCCAGTAATAATCCGTTTGATATTGCTTGTCATGTAGTGTGTAAGCTCTGAAATTATCTTTATACTATAGTATTAGTGCAGGGAATTTAGTATATAACTCGAGGCTATCCGACATTCGGTGTGGAAAAGTAAAATGCAGTTCTTCTCAATACTATGTGTAAACTTTTCCTGTTTACAATAAGTCTCTAAAGTACTTTAATAAAATAAATTAGGTAGGTATCCCGTTGATGTTCAATATTGTGAGTAATTTTTATCTTACAATCTAGTTTTTGTGATTTGCGAGTCTTGCTTTGCAGGCTATACCTAGAGATAGCTGCTGCTGCTGCTGCTGCTAGAGATACTGAAGTATTTTTCTCTTCTCATCCTCGAACGCCTGCATCATCGTCATCATCAACATCATTTACAGCCCAGGCAGCCAACTAATATGATTATGGACCTTCTACCTTCTACAAATTATAAGAAAGACTTGCCATATTAATCTCGTTGAGACGTTTCGACAACATACCTACTGGCATGATATAATACCTCTATTAACCATGTATGTAAGATAAAACCTATAAAAACCAACCGGTGCGTCTGTGAAAATATTATGAAACCGCTGAGAGTATGCAATTTCCCTGACTTGCAGATTTTGACCATTTTGACCCTTCGTGTAAAAACCTTTTTGTGCCTTCATATAGCTAGCTTGGATGTTGTATGGAATATTAAAACAGTAAGCAAGGAGCAATCAAAAGAGATTGTTCAAAAATGTTCTTGCCAAATGCTTATACATTTTTCGTTAAACTATTTTATATTTTTATACTATACTTAGGTACTAAAGTACCTATATTTCTCAGAATTTTATGACTGGAGTTCTTACTTCGGAAATATACTTACCTATTATTATAATGCAGGTTTCTTCAAACCGGCGAATGTAGAATGTGGTAGACGTCTGTGTTCAGCAGTGGCCGCAGATCTATCTACGTTTAAGGCATTGGCTGCCAATAAAAAACTATTGAAGGCAAATCCTCCGCTAATGTCGATCACCGGTGACTGCCATGGCGTTTAACGTGTTAAGTAGGTACATATATCGGATACATTTTCCATTAACGTACCAAACTAAGTACATGTGTAGATAACTCATTTAGGTACTAGTGTAGGTACCTATGTAATCAACAAGAATGTTCAGTTAATATAGGTTTATTTTTATTCAATCAGATTAAACATAGGGATTTACCTACTTTAGTAGACCTTACTTTAGTTGGATCGCATTCAGTACCTACCGTCTTTACCATAAGGGTAATCGCGGCCCGTGTCCAGGGCCCCCATCCTCAGGGGGCCCCGAAGGACTCCACACATCTGCTACACGTCGTACGGCAACCGGCTGCCTCGCAACGAGTAGCGGGTTCGATTTCCGCACGGAGCAAATCTTTGTGCGATCCTCAAATTGTTGTTTCGGGTCTGGGTGTGATATGAATGTGAACTTGTATTTTTGTAAATGCACCAACGATACTCGTGTATCCTGAAAATCCTAGTGTGGGGAAACGTTAAAAAAATAAAAAAAATGAATAGAATCCAGAATTATTGTGTGCTCAAGGGCCCCAGCGTAGTCTAAGACGGTCCTGTAAAAGTCAAGTCAAAATCATATAATTCAATTAGACCAGGAAGGCACTTTTGAACGTCAAAAACAAAATATGTAAATATTAAATAATAAGAAAAAATGACAGTCCGCAGGTCAGTCCTCTAGTGAAGCTATTTGCTCGTTTAAAGTGTAGATTCCTATGGAGAAGAATGAGCAAGAAACTCCATAGTTAGGTACTCTTTTTCAATCATGTTCACAATACAATTTTTGGTTACATTCTTGTGTTGAGTTCAATTATGTGAGAACAATGTAACACCAATATTTAGTCAAGGATACGGAAAAAGAAAATAACATTAAGGACAACTCTGGAGCTGACCAGTCCCATTTGACAGCGCCCGTTCACGAACATGACACGTACACCTGCCACCTGGACGCACTTACAGGAAGGCAAACACCAACTCACAAGAAACATCAAGTGGAAAGTACTTACAGTAACATACATGTAGGTAGGTAATTTCAGCGGGTCTTAAATATGTCAGAAATTGCTTACTGAGGTAAACTCGATACTGTTGTGAGACTTGAAACGAGACCGGTAATAATTTTGAGTAAATATACCCTTAGAGTTCGTGATCAAAGGGGTATTAGTCCAATGAACCTTACAGGCTAGTGGGTACCCAACCACGGATATTGGTAGAATTGCTTGCGGATACACTTGAGCAGGAAAATAAATATAGTTATGTTCGTTGAGACCAGTTATTTACTGTAGGAGAGGAGAAATTATTTTTTGTTGCAAGTAATTTTAAATGTTTTTAGATTGTTTTAGTTGCAACATTAATTCTTTTTTAATGGGACAAGCCTTCCACAACCTCCCAAAACCTGTAAGCCAGGATTTAAAAGTAGATACAACCATGAAAAACAACGGAACATTGAAGTCCGGCGCATCCCAGGGACATGAATAACTATCTTGGTTGCCGCAACAAAATAAAATCAAAAGATATTACAGAAAGAGAAGATAATACCAAAAAAAAAACAGCATTCTGTGTAGTTCAATGCCGATAGTCACGGTCACTATTTTGAAAGTTGTAACTCAAAATCTCATACTCCAAATTAAGTTTGAAAGTTACCCATGGCCAAATAGCAATCCTGGTGCTTTGCTTACAAAGGTACTTATACCTACAGAACCACAATTGCCTTAATTACAAACAGCCCACACCTGGGAGATTAAACTTTAAGAAGGTATAATTAGAGTCACTTTGATTAATTAATATCAGAATAGATTTTACAGAAATAGCTTTGCCGCTCATGTGAGTTTCCATTTATGTATCGTCTAAAAACACTTGCGTAACGTGGCACAGGTCACACGTAAGAGCCTTTTATGTCACCGTATATCAGAAAATATACTCTGTGGTCACGGTGACACGTAGACATTTTGAGTTGGGTTAAATCATTTTTTGCATCAACGTAGGCGTGTTTGTAAGGTCATTTAAACATGAGTTGAGGGCAATAAAAATGCTAAGATAACCTGCATCAATTTTTTGGAAAGTAATAAATAATTTGATAGTTTATTCATCTCTAAAGAAGGGTGTCACTAAAAAATCTGCAATACAAGTTCTGGAATTGGACGACCTACATCTCCTATACCTTCATATAAATAAGCTGCCAATAAAACTACGCAAAAATCTATTTCCAGAAAGGATCCAATAGATAGCTAGCAGATTATTGAAAACGGGCGCTGGTGATACATACACGATACAGTGACGAAACGTTATGAATATACAAACAGTAACAGAACGATCAAATAGAAAGAATTATTGTTTAAAACAAACACGCACCACGTCTCCCACAAATACATTTTTTCTGAGAAACCCGTACTTTGAACATTGGAACATTTGGAACTGGCAATTCGTTCCGACTAGAGTATTTTATAGCGTACTACGTTTTCTTCTGTCAGGTATTATTGGGTAACAGGGGAATAAATCAGGCTTGATCCTTAGAATGACGAGGGTTACTCCTTCCTTTGTCGGTCTGTCTGTCTGTCCCCTTCCTCACTTAATTGTGCCGATGATCGACTTAAGGGCAGAGATTTCCTATGTATTAGATCCACTTAATATTGTTATTTTGCTAGGAGAGGTTCTTAGATTGTTATGATTGTGTCCGAATTATTAGTGGGACGGAAACTTGGATTCTCTTTGTTTTGAACATTGAAATCTGTCACTTAAACATTTCGAGTGGGCGTTCGCGATATAACACGACTTCCTTTTTCTTTGTGAAAGTTTCAGAGACGGACAAAATAGAAAACATCCACTAACTTAGAATTGTGTGCAGTTGTGGACATTAGCCACATAATGCAATGCTACAGAATTTGACAAATTCACGAATTTTTTAAAATCATTACTGTGACATCCCTGACGGTTACTAAGAATCGGTGACTTCACTTATTACTATACCAGGAAGATTATAAATTACACTAGAGGCATTTTAACAGTTTTTTTTTTATGGCATAAGCCGGTAAACGAGCAGACGGATCACCTGATGGTAAGCAATCGGCGTCGCCCATGGACACCTGGAACACCAGAGGTGTTACAAGTGCGTCACCAGCTTTTTGGGGATTAGGAGTTTGAGGATCGTTGGGGTTTCAGGGATTGGGGAGATTGGGGAAGGGGAAGGTAATTGGGCCTCCGGTAACCTCACTCACATGACGTAACACAACGCAAGCGTTGCTTCACGTCGGTTTTCTGTGAGGCTGTGGTATTACTCCGGTCGAGCCGGCCCATTCGTGCAGAAGCATGGCTCTCCCACTACAAAAAACATGAAACATTTTTAGAAGGCCTTTGACCTTCCAACCTTTACGAAAAGAGTGTATTCCTTTTTAAAAGGCCGGCAACACACCTGTGACTCCTCTGGTGTTGCGGGTGTCCATGGACGGATCGCTTACCATCAGGTGATCCATCTGCTCGTTTGCCTCCTATTCCATAAAAAAAGATTAAGCAACTGCGCTAAATCAAATCTTGAACCAATCTCAAAACAGACTTTATATCCTATCACACAAATCTACATCGATGCAAGCGATTGTCACCATTGAGTGCAAACAATAGATATGGGTCAGCAATCAGCTTCCTATGTATTAGGTAGATAGAGTCGTCTTTGTTCCATTTCTATGCAGGAAACTCTTTTATATCCCAGCGTTTGCAGCACAATACGTAGTCAGATATCAACTATTATTGCAGCTTGTTTTGCGAGAGAGAATGTTTTATATTGCTCTGAAGTTAATTAAACTCAGATAATATAAGCAATTGTATCTATACTCTAAGATGAGACGGTCTTATAGATCTATCTGTAGTAGGCAAATAAATCGACTAAAAGATAAATTATACCTGGTGGTTTGAGGTTCACAAAAGTGAAAATCAAGTGAAATAATTCGTATAGGTGATCAGACAGAGAACTAAAGTTACTGATGTAGCCCAAAGGTTTAGCAAGCTGAAATGGCAGTGGGCCGGTCACATTTGTCGAAGAACCGATGACCGCTGGGGTAGACGTGTTCTGGAGTGGACACCGCGTCTAGGCAAACGTAGTGTAGGGCGCCCTCCAGCTAGGTGGAGTGACGATATACGTAAAGTGGCTGGTAGTGGTTGGATGCGTAGAGCTGAAGACCGAGCTCAGTGGCGTGCCATTGGAGAGGCTTATGTCCAGCAGTGGACGAAAACAGGCTGATGATGATGAATTCGTATTCCGCCATGAAAATGGTAAGTCTCATAAATATTTATTGTTTGTTCAATTTAATTGATTAAATAGTTTCTATTAAACCTATGGCAAATCACTTTTAGTGCCCAGTTTCTTAAAGCTCCAAAATTTTCTCTCGTAAATAGTAACTCAGTGTCAAAGAAGGCCTTATTTACCTCTATTTTCGACCCGTAAAATATTAAACGGAGGCGTCCTAAAGAAACTTCTGTCATCTGTGTACGCAACAGGCTTGTAATTGTCTTGTTTACCAAAATAATACTTTATGTACACAATACATTTAGTAGAAGCCTATGTGTTGGGAAAGTACAGATTTGATGCTTGGCTCACAGTACAGGATCACGGGTTTTCGCAGTTCTTATTTGGTTCTAGTACAGCACCTCCACTTTTCTCAAGGGCCAGCTAAGAGACTGCAGGTATAATAGAGATCGAGTAGTAGCGTTCCCTGATCAATTTGAACATTTTATATGGTTTCTGACCCGCTTGAAGACGTGCTGTTTTTTGATATGTATAATATATTCAGATTTTAGTTTAATCAATAGAGCTACTGTTCTATTTCACTAACTGTAAGTTTTCTTAGAAAAAACTTCACCTCTAATTAGAGACAATAAGAAACTCCGTAAAACATCTCTAGGTACCTAATTAAATGGGCTCGCTGTCATTGCAGCGGTAAGTCCCCTCTTTGAGGAGTGGCTTGAGAGACGCTACGGCGTCCTCACCTACCGCCTGACGCAGGTGCTTACCGGACACGGAAGTTTCGGTAGGTTCCTGTTTCGGATTGGGCGGGAGGAAACGCCCGGGTGTCATCACTGCGAGGATCGCCCGGAGGACACGGTGGAGCATACGGTGGCGGTGTGTCCTGCGTGGACTGAGCACCGCCGTGTCCTCAGGAATGTGATCGGCGACGGCGACCTCTCGCGTCCGGCTCTGGTTCAGACCATGGTACGGAGCGAGGGGCACTGGGATGCCGTCTCCTCCTTCTGCGAAGCAGTCATGCTAGCTAAGGAGGAGGCGGAGCGCGTGAGGGAACGAACCTCCTCACGACCCGGCCGTCGCGAGAGACACTCCGGGCGTCGGGGATCGCGAGACGATCTCCGGCCACCGTAAGCACGGGCCTGCGGACGGCGAGCACGGGTGACTCGCCGCCCGACCAGAACCAGGCCCGAGCGTACGGCGCGTCGCGTTGCGCGCGCGCCTCAAGGAGCCATCAGACCACCACAGATGGGGCCTAACAGGGCTGACGCCGATACGGAGCCGCGGAAGACTTAACGGGTTGCCGGGGCTCCGGCTCGAAGTGCAGGAGTAGGAACGGGGTGGTTTTTAGTCAGTAAGAGTCTGACACTCCCTCCCGCCTCACCCGGGCGGGAGAAGTCATTGGATGATTTTCCCCACTCAAAAAAAAAAAAAAAAAAAAAAAAAAAAGTACCTAATTAAAAGATTAATTAACATTAAACTAACATTATAATGTAGTTTCAAAGCTTAGCCGCGTATAAAACTATTCACTGTCAAAAGTCCAGTAATGTTTAAAAAAAGCTAGACTTTTGATATGTTTGCAATTTGTCTAACATTATTTGGATTGAGACAGACTAAACAGTTACTGAAATAAAAATATGTATTATCTGTGGCTAAAATGTTTACAATCTGTGGTCATAACCGTCTTACGACCGTACGACCGTTAGCGACGGTTAAAAGATAAATAAAATAATTTTATTTTTACGAGTTAAAATCTTTTTGCAGTTAAACCTGAACTTGCTCTGTTCATAATATGGCTATGGTTTTACGAGCATCACTATTAAAATAGAACTTAATAACTTATTAATTAAATGTGAGAAAATTCCTATGAATCTCTAGTAGAAAAGCATACGAACAATGTAGGAATAGCTCTTTAGTTCTGTACTGATGCTTCCTTACCTGATCTCAGATTTAAAATTGGGTAATCAATTATAAGGTAAGTAGAATACAAGAAATAATACAAAATACATTTTTTAACTAAATTTATTCTCAAAACTATTCTTTTAGAAATCCTACAATAGTTTCCGAGTCCAGGTCCAACGCTGTTTTTTCTCCAGACAAATAAATTAAAAATATTATCATAAAAATAACAACGGAATCTTAAAGTTTCCGTTACATAAAGATCAAATAAATATATTTTTCATCTCACAGAACTAATTAATATAACAAAACAAATATATTTCAAACATAATTTTTGGTATATTAATCTCTACTTAGATAAGTTTATTGATTCTGGTTAAAATATAACTTGACTTACAATAATATTTTAATGAATAATATAGTAGATACAATTTGTAGTAGAAAGTTTAAAAATATTGTTTAAGTATTAATGATAATAATACGCCACATAATTAATAAACAGTTACAAAACGAGAAACATTTATTCTGAAAATGATGATTTAAAATGAACGAAATGAATCGGAATATTTTGGAAAGACTAAAATATTAGTCACAATATTTCGTTCAGCTGTTTATTTATTAAATACAATAATAATAATAATGGCAACTACTTATCTATTATTTATTATTATTAAGCGCATAATCAACGACTTACATGTTTTATGTCGTCACTTTTATCATTTTCTTGATACAAACGAGAATATCATACATACGCACATTCTGTATTGGTTTTCAACCCGTCATCCCATCATCCATTGAGGTATTTGGCTACGGTATATAGACTACCTACATAGCGGGAAGATTATTTCGGAAGTTCAGCTTAAAATATCTAATATAGGTATTCTAGTGATATGGATGTGATCGCTTAAATTCGACGTAGCAACATTAGAAAACTCAAGACCGCAGGAAAATATGGAAATTGAAACGTTAACAGGGATTACATAGAAATGAATACTTCAGTAAAAGATTAAAGTTAGCCGTGCGCGTGACAATATTTCCGATATAATTTTTATTCCGCGATAAAATCATAATTACCACTTAAAGTTTCTATATAAAAGTTTCAAGATTTTACGCTCTCGCTACAATCTTATATTTTCTTGAGATGTATAATATTTCAACTATTAACATACTATTTTTTAAGGTACATTTCACTCGCGCACAATTCCAATACTTGCTACACTTGAAATCCAATTTACTTAAAACTACATGACGAGGAAGGGAAACTTATCCATCACAATACATCACACGGTACAATGTACCCCGAAGTGAACAATTAAATATTTAACAAACGAGCCGAGTAACTCAGAGCTACTGTCACATCATTCATGACGGTCGTATCGTAATTTGGCAAATGTTTCATTTTATCAAAATCGATGGCCCACGCAGTATTTTGAAAATACATTAGACATTGATTTATAAATCGATATAAAATAATCTGAAAAACTTGATAGAAATAGGTACACAGTACACGAAATTAGCCCTAGAGGAGGTTATTATAAACTACTATTTTATATTTTTACATTTAACACTACCTATTTGTTACATGATTATAGTTTAAGTTTCTTTATCTACATAATAATTAAACATTTATTTACTTAAACTTTGCAATTTACTCACAGCTTATTGCCGATTCTATCATTCTCGTTACTGGCGACCATTCAGATGAGCGATGGTCAGGAAACCATTTTGATAATGTCTAGAAAAGTTTACAGTAAGCTTTATCTGTTTACGCAAATATTGCGAACGACCCACGAGAACTTCAACGTTACATTAGATTTTTCTAACTCCGGATACAAGAAAGATGCATTATAAAAATAATGCTTTTAAACATTTTCTAACGACTGAAATATTATTAAGCCTCACCCCGGTTCAACAGCAGATGATTATCACATTCTGAGACAGCGCACCATTACTCTCGCGTGAATACAAATTCGTTGTAGTGGTTCCAACGATTTTCTTCCGAGTCCACTCCTGGTTTGAGCTCGGCAGCCCCGCCAGCGGTGCCGCTGCCACAGCTCGCAGTCAGCTTGAAGCCATTCTCTTGCAGCATGTCGAAAGCTTGCTCAATGAACGAGTGCTTTAAGAAGAATCGTGATGTGTACCTGTCAGCAAGACCGTGGTCTGGATCTCGAGACTCGTTCAGGGTTTCTCCAAACACATCACGACACAGATTCACCTTTCCACAGACGAGGATACGTGACAACTTGCGGAACTTAACATCGGCCAGGCCGTCGCGACCAAATGCGAAGCTGCCTCGGTAGCCGACGGTGATGCAGCCTTTCTCGCGATTTGGGGGACGTGGGTCTGCATCCCGGACTGCGGTTTCTAGCCCTGGCAATCTGTAGTGTTTAGCTTCACGAGCAAGACGTTTATGTTCTCTGAAGCACTCTGGGAGAACGAGGCTGCCGTCTCGGAGATAATCCAAAACATAACGGAAGAGAACCCCATCGCGATCGAAGAAAATGCGTCCGCGGGCATCGCGCGGGTGGTCGGCATCTTGCAGCGCGGCAGCGGGCAGCGAGTCGGGTTCGCGGAGCAGCGTGTCGCGCGTCGTGGCGTAGTGCACGCCGCCCACGTTGAGCTCGAGAACTTCGGGCGGCGCGTCCGCCATGGCTGAGGGTTGAGGGCGCAGTGTCGGAGCGACTGCGCGTCCCTCGCTCCTCCCTGACCCACTTACCGCGCGTCTCGGCGCCGCCGCGCGAGCCCATCAATAACGCACGCCCGGGTTACTGACTCGAACGTAATTATTTCCTACCCTTTCGAGGGAAAACTCCTCCGTAAAAGCCTTCAAGGTCGACGTCTATTGTTAGCTAACAGATGGTATACCTATAATTCTTTGATTCGACGGAAGGTTATATTTGTTTTCACGCTTTAAGAACTTAATAAATTAGATTATTGTTATCCGGCTTGGTGCCAATACCAATTTCGTGTTTCAGCGCTCATATCGTGAATATTCAACATGGTAAAACATATTGGCAGCTATCAGTCATCATATCTAATGAAAGCGGTTCATATAAAATCCAACAGAGCATAAACCTTGAAAGTCTTTCAGGCGTTAATGGGATGCCTCCCAAGGCACATATTTCGCGAGAAACTTTTTCATTCAACCAGCGACCCTAGTACATTATTTTTAATACTTTCTCCCACGTTTATCGCGTGTTGAAAAAATTATAAGCTCACCTCTCCGAGTATCATAATGTTACCTGTAGCGTTGGTATGCTACATACTACAAAAATAACTCTATCAAGTAATAACACTTGAAACGATGAAACAAAACCACCTGTAGGTTCATCGAGTCCAGAGTTATTTTCGTAAGTCGATACTGAGTGACAAATAGCGTATTCTGCCGAATAAGACAGAGGCTTGCCGCTTTGTTTACTTTGCTAATACATTACGATCTACGTGTTTCACCTTCAAGGAATTTCGGTTTACTTTGACGACATAATTCTGCCATTTTGACCTTAGTCCCTCGCTCGTGAGATTAGATTGTCTGGAGTGGCATCAGCATTTGATAAAATGGAATTTACAGGGAGCTGAGAGTTTTTACTGATTACTTGAGTAATGAGTGAGTGGAGCTCTTTTATTACGGTCTCTGGAGATAAGCTTTGTTTTCTGCACATTTGCGAGATGGAGGTTGACGCGAGGGCTAAATGTAATTAAAAATTCCCGCCGAGTTTTTGTTCCATTTGCCATGTTGTACACGGCATAATTAATAAACTTTAATATATTAAAGTGTGAATGTTGGGGTTTGAATTAAAACAACTTGGGTTAATTCCCGAGTGTATTATAGTTAGTCTCAACTCAAATAAATTACAAATACGATATTATGGTCGTGTGTGTACGTGTACCTAACACGGCCGAGTATTCAAAATATCCCAACACATTATGATACAATACAAATATGTAATTATAAGCTTATCATATTACAATTTTAAATTACTTTGTAGAGTACTTGGAAGTAATTAATCACGATGGATTTCAAAATTATTAAAGGTGTAATCGTCGATATTTATCTGGTTTCTAAACTCACATTTTTCTATTTTGCTACTGGGACTCCCAGTGGTCTTCAGCCAGTGCATCCTGTAAAGACAGGGAAAATTTCTAGAAATTAGGTACGAGAAAACTAATTACAAAGTCCCTGAGTTTCATTTGCGCGCTGGTCTCCATTGTAATGAAACGTGGTTCGTATTCATTACGAGTTGCTAGGTTTCTCTCTGACAGTGGTATTAAACCGTTGCTGAACAAAAGTTAAACATTTACTGTAATACCTACTGTAAACGTATCTATTTGAACCAAGTTTCCAAGTTTAGGGTAACCGGTTGTTACTGTTAAATGAGTTTCACCGCAGGGTGTTGTCAAGCCCTTGATTGCATTTTTTGTCTGCAAAATTGTCCATGTCATAGGATTTTTAACAGTAAAATAAAGACATTAACCTTCTTTTTTACAAGTCATAATTGAAATTTTTACTCAAAATTTTTTCAAGGCTAGCAGTGGCGTCGTGAAATGCCTGAGTAACTCCCAATATTGTTTCAAAGCCATAATTTCTTTATAAGTGTTTAGTTTGGCTTTCAATCAATTCTGATGATAAGATACCTATTCATATTTAATATTTATTTTAATTCAACCGAGGTAGATATGATATGAGATTTTATAATCAAGAATTTACGACTTTTACTTCAAAGAAGTTTTTCTTCAATTTTATCACCAGACATTCTAATTCATTTATTAGTAACCAACTAACCGTAATTTATTTCGATTTTTTTTTATGGTATAAGCCGGTAAACGAGCAGACGGATCACCTGATGGTAAGCAACGACACCCATGGACACCGTACCATACCAGCGGTGTTACAAATGCGTTACCGGCTTATTGGGGATTAGGAATTTGAGGATTATTGGGGATTCGGGGACTGGGGAGGGGGTAATAGGGCCTCCGGTAACCTCACTCACACGACGAAACCCAACGGAAACGTTGTTTTGCGTCGGTTTTCTGTGAGGCCGTGGTACCACTCCGGTCAAGCCGGCACATTCGTGCCGAAGCATGGCTTTTCGGCACTTAAAAAAATGAAATGAGAACGGGAAAAGTCTCAGTTTCTTTGTGGGATATTTAGCCTTTGATGCAGAAGTTTCGAAAGTTTTAATCTGCTCCGCCGCCGGACCCACGCGGTTTGTCGACAGATGTACCTACCTAATTCATTGTTATTTATCGTGTCATATTATAAACTAATATAGGAAGTAATTAATTGTTTTCAGGTTGATAAAATGGCCATAGTGTAAATTAAGAGTAAGAAATGCTTTACAGGGCCTTTAGCCAAACGCCACTTTAGCGCTTGTCTACAGAGAGTAGAAATCAAAATGTAAGGGGATGACACTGAAAAGTGTCAAAATTTACGTCGATTCCATATAATTTGGTTTTCTATTCTACAAGTAGACAAGCGCTAAATGGCATTTATTACAGCTACAGGAGCCGTAAATTCCATTCGTCACTAGTTAGTGCTTTCTCTCGCACTCTTCTATTCATTACAAAAACTTTAACTAACAACTTCAACACGAAATTGAAAAAAGAACAGTAGATATTTGAATGGTTTTACGAAACTTACATTGCCTCTACTTTGTCAGTCGGTCCCTGCATTCGTCCGAGCACTGTGCCTGTCGAAGTATTCTTGCACCACCCTCGAAGACCCAGCTTTTCGGCCTGCTCTTTAGTGTACTGGAGACAAAAACCATATCAGTATTTTAGTTGATTTCCTGATTTAAATTTTTTAAAAAATATTTTTTGTATTTTTGCTGTTTACTACATAGGTAAGGCGGCACTCCCGGGGACGACAGGATTAAATTTTTACCCATTCTCACAAAAAAAGGGTTTCCAGGTCAATTTTAAGTTTAAATTTCTCATGAATAATAAGGAAATTCTATAAGGACTAAAGATAATAAACCATAACAGAATTTCAACATTAAATTCTTAAATGATAGGTGCTCTTTGGTTTTCCCACAAAGGAAAGAAATGCTTGATAGAATCTCGACCAATAAGGCAATAAAACCAATAAGGCGATAAAAATAAAGTAATAAAGAAATTGTATATGTATAATTTGACTGCACGGTTAAAGCGGTGGCGAGACAACTGGCTGCTGCACAACATGTCGTGTGTTTGAATTCCCGCACGGAACAACTCTTTGTGTGATCCACAGATTGATGCTCCGGGTCTGGGTGTCATGTGTATGTGAACTTGTATGTTTGAAAACACACCCACGACTCAGGAGAAAAGTGTGGGGTAGCATTTTTTGTTTTAAATAACTCTTTGAAGAATAGATGCCTATATTTATTAGTCTAAAATTTGAACAATAACTAACTATGTATGAAAATAATATTTTTAAGATTTCCATTGTGGAGACAGAAGGTTGTTTAGTAAGTACAGGAAATTTCTTTCCTTGGGTAGACTAAGCTAAATTTCCTGGTCTAAGAAGAATGCAGGGTAAAAGGGCTATTTATAATCTTAAACAATGGTCTGTCACAAATGTGAGGCACATATAGTTTTCTTTTGTATAGAGTTGTAGTCTAGAAGTTAATTAATTACATGTGAAAATAATACCATTCGAAAATAAACTCCCTGAACTGTCCCAAATACTTCAAAATCAACTGATTGCATCACCATTTTGAGACTGCTATTTAAAAAAAAGAAAATTTTTACATTTATTTTATTGAAGTAATGATAATCTTTTATTATTTTAATATTTTATAATGACAAGCAAAGTCAGGAAATTGTCAAAATGATGGTTTTATTTCTTTTGAGAAGTTTAAAAGTAGGTTTTGTTCATAGAAAATTGTAAAATAAATGCAAATAATTACCTACAATAAAAGCAAATTATCAATAATGAATTGAAAATATTTCAATATGTTTGGGGCCTATAAAATTAACAATACACCCTGGCATACAAGGCCAAATAACATTTAAGTTTTAATCTATCAATATGTAGAATATTTTCCATCTTCATACACCTTGGATAGAGTAAAACATAGAAACCCAATGATTGTCCTTAAACCCCCACTTGTAAAGGTTCTCAAGTTATCTTAGGGTTCAGTACCTAATAGAAAATAATTGGTTACCTTTTTTTAGCAAAACAGACGCAATACTGTGTTGGCTGTACTAATGAAATGCTTATGGCTTAAACCTATACTATTATTAAAGTTTCATAAAGCAAATATGTTACAAAATGTAATATTATACAAACCTTTCGGAAGAAAACACCTTGGACCCGGCCAAATACTTCGAAGTCAACAGATTTAAAATTCATTGCAGCTACAGTTGCGAAATTGCTACGAAAGGTAGCGGCCACAACTGTTAAGATTAAGACACGTAACATTTATCAATATTTCCTATATTTGAAACACCACACGATATAGTATTTTGAATTTAGCGTTAATGAATACGACGAAAGGAAAGCTAATTGCTTTTCTGCAATGATGACATTTACGTTTCTTTCTTACATCAATACTTCTTAGTTCTGTACAGATATAACATAAATACGACTAAAAATATTCTAAAATATGACACACTGCAGAATCAAATTAATATAATTCTACTTCCGCAACTTACGCATTCAAATTTATTAATTAGATTTGTTTAGATAGCTGTTGAATTTCTCTTTAAAATCATGACGCGACTTAATTACTTCGTATGACGAAACGTGTTTAGAAAGTACTTGAAGTCCGTCAAAACGTTTCTTCTTACACTAAATTTTTATTCAATTTCCTAAGAAAGTAATAGATCTTAGTTCAAAGAGAAAATAAAAATTATTTTGTGTTTTGAGTAGACTATGAAATGTATTTATTTCTAATGTGTGTGTAGAAATTGGCGACAATTTAGCGATATTATAGCCGATAGTACCACATCGAAACGAAATAAATGAAACGTTCTGGACTTCACGAGGAAGTGTCAAAATTATTGTGTTTTATCTGTCAGTGTCAACTCGCTCAAATCGTCAGACTCAGTGGTGAGCCCAATTTGTTTATTTTTTTGTACTTCCAATTAGTTTTTCATGTAATTCTAAGTATTTATATCTATTACAGAAGCCTACGAGTGTGTAAAATAAATTACTTCGAATAAAACATGGCTTTCTTCAACTGCGGCAGGTATGTTGACAAATTATGTAACAAGGGTTAGGTTGCTGTTGAGTGTTGGCATTTGGAAAGGAGTTGTGCTCAAACTTGTATTGTTGTTTTAGATTGGGCAGCCGTTCACTGCTAGCAAGCATAAATAAAGTGCCTACTGTGCTTGGTTCCGTAAATTATGCCCAGGCTGCGGCTGGTGCTCCAAAAATTGTGTTCAAGAAATTTGAACCGCCCAAGATTGAGCACCATGATGATAGAAACGCTCGTCTCAAACGGCCGATGTCTCCTCATCTCAGCATCTATGCTCCACAGCTGACCAGCATATTATCTGTTACCCACAGAGCGACAGGTATGCACTTTTAGTTTTTGTGTTTTGAATAGTTTTGATTGCTAATTTAAACTTGATCACATGATTTTATAATGCTTGCATTGCCTGTTATTCAAGTAAAGAAGTATTTTTATGTTGTGCGATATTTGTGACAGAGATAGATTCCACTGTTGTGGTTTACCTGGAATTGAATATTTATGAAATTATTAAATCAAGATGAAATCAGATATTTTAACTTTTCTATGAAAAATAAAATTAAAAGTGGAATAACAGATTTTAAATTGTGCTAGACACTTCTAAATCATAGGTTCACTTTGTTTTAAATTATCTTTTAATGGTTTCTTCAATATTATGTTGACATTGTTGTAGGAATCATCTTGTCGGGTTACTTTGGAGTGCTGGGTATTGGAGCCTTAGTATTGCCACAAGACATCTCCCACTATATTGCAATTATCGAGAACCTCAACTTATCTCCAGCTACGTTATTTGTTGCAAAATTCTTGCTTGCGGCACCAGTTGGCTACCATTTTGCCAACGGAATCAGACATCTTGTATGGGACATGGCTAAGGGACTTACAATTAAAGAGGTTTACTCTTCCGGCTATGCCATGCTCGGTCTGACCATTGCAATCACTACGTTATTAGCATCATTATAATCATTTCTTTAGGAACAAAATAAAAAGTGAAAATTTTTTCGGTATTATTTATTTATTATTGTCAATATAAGTGATGAAATAAAAGTTATTTAATCAGACTTGTTTTTGAGACCTCCTCTTCTGTAATTTTTTTTTATTAAAAAAATTAGTAATTTATCAGCAAGTGAAATAGTTCTTTATTTTATTGAGTTAGTAAACTTATACCCTAAAACCCTCAATAAAGGGTAAGTAAGTAGGTATCTAATGCTTATGATAATCTAAGCGACACCGCAATTAGAAATGACGTCATGAATTTGCTTGAACTTTTCAAAGTCTAATTTCTCGGTTGTAGCTAGACCCGTCGCGGCGTTCTGAAACAATATAGTATTTACAGTTGTATACGAAACTTTGTTGAATGTTGAACAGCAGAATGAATATTATGAACAGTTGTTTTGAAATGGAAACTTACATTGAAAATTACATTGTTGTTCTTGAGGAATTCTCCATAAATGTTGAATAGGTCTTTTCTGGTGTCTAGTAGCTGGGCTAGACTGAGTGGTGTGTGGGCGATGGAGACGTCTGATAGATAGTCTTTAGCGGCCATCCAAGTTCTTGAGGGTGCCATTGCAATGTTGCATGTGCTGTACTGATTGAGGTTGTCGCGTCCTCCTGATTCACGGTTCAAGCAAAGTAGCTCATACTCTGACGCGTCGAAGCTGGATAGATCAGCGCCTGGACACAATGATCGGATGTAAAATTCATGCTAACTGCTTACATACAAGCCTTTATCAAAAGACTTACATAATAATTAGGTATTATAATATGTAGATCTATGTTTGTTCCATTGTAAGGCTAAGTGATGTAGGTTTAAACATTATGAGTGAGGTAGTCAGACACAAACGTGGATACTTTCATACCGTAAGAGGTATTCCCTATTTATATTAGGCCCAGTTACTGCGAAAAAGTCGATTTATGGCAGTAGAAACACTAACATCATAACATAACATCACGCATTTTTTCCCCGAAGGTATAGGCAGAAGTGCACATTATTGCATGTAACACCCACTTTTCACTATTTATGTTATGAGTCCCATGTAATAGTGGGCCTATTGCCATATACCGGGCACTATTCTAGGCTCCTTGCTACTACTGAGAATTTAAAAAAAAACCAGTAATACTTTGCCTGGGAATCGAACCCGAGACCCCTTGCCTGGCAGTCGCACTTGCGACCGCTCGGCCAACGAGGCAATTTGTAGAAACACTACCGGTCTTACTACAAATTTAATGTTAAATCTTCAATCGGACCATCAAATCGTCTTTAATACCTAAGAGGTCGTCTGTCAATAATGTGAGGCTTAATTAGAGAAGGTGAGTTCGACAAAAAATCACGAAACCTCACGACGGAGGACGGGGGTCTTAATAAAAAGTCAGTGAATTTATTTTTTTCGGGGTGTCTTGTGGAGTTTGCTAACACCATAAAAGTGTCACTATTAAATAGTTTTATACTTTACCAAATAAGACAATATTTTAAAGGTTTACTAGGTATCTACTTATACCTAGAAAATGTTGACCCACTTGTATTTTGTTATAAAAAACACACTAATTATTGTTAAGTGGAGGATGGGGGGTTAAACTCAATCTAGCAGGTCAAAAAATCACTAAAAAAACCTCAATGAAGAATGGACGGCCCCTAATTAGTATAATTTGTCAATTAAGCAGATTCAAGAGATTACCTAATTAATTAGACAGACAGATCTCAAACTACAACTAAATAAGGTATTGTATGCAATCTCTTGCTCTTTAATTACTTTCACTTTGAACTTTAATTACTTTCAAGTGACGTAAACAAGGAAAACTGGTATTGCAAACTCGAACTACTATTTATTGAAACACGTTTTTGCGGTAAACGAACTACGAAACCCATTAACTTGAATATTTCGCTTTGTAAGTACTTACTTGAAACAAATGCTACGTCACCGCGGTTCTCTTGAAGGCATTTCACCGGGCTGCCGTCTCCTGAACATTGTTTGCGGAGTCTTGTTACGTCATCGCCTGAAACAATACCAACATGAATAAGGAAGGTAACGCTTTTAACGTGTACTTCAGTTTCTTTGTAGTTAGGTACCCATCTATAGGTCCAATGAAAACGTGAAAATCATCGTGTGCTTGTTTATCTTAACACTAGCTACTTGCGCGCGGTTTCACTCACTCTGCTCGGCTCCTTTTGGTCGTAGCAAGATGTTTTATAGCTTATAGCCTTTCTCGATAAATGGACTATCCAACAAAAAAAGAATTATTCAATTCGAATCAGTAGTTTCGGAGATTAGCGCGTTCAAACAAACAAACAAAAAAACAAACTCTTCAGCTTTATAATATTTATCTTAACATTTAGAAGAGATTGGTAAAAATGAATATGAGATAGAACGATGAATAATGGTTAATAGGTCAAAATAACATGAGTAGATAGGTTAAGGAACACCTAAGATTATGCGTCAAACGTGTCTTTGCATTGTTCTCACATATGCGTACAATATTGGAATACGTATCAGAGACATTGTAGAACATCATTTTGTAAAAAGTAACGAATGGAGTTTCTTGCTTGTTCTTCTCCATTTGAATCTACATTTTGGAATGAGTACCTAGCTTCACTGACGGACTGACTGACAGACTATTATTTACTTTATATTTGTTGACGTTTCAAAAGCACCAAATTATGGTTTAATTGAAATAAATGCTTTGACTTTGACTTTATGATAGGTGATATTTAACAACATTTTGGTGTTCACCATTCTATAAGTGACACCTCACAGTAGAAACAAGTAAGGGGTTACAAGGTTAGTTTGGGTGCTGCATCACGTTAAGTAACTTTTAGTTAAGAGATGGTTTATGGGTGGTTAGTGAAAATAGTCATTAGATAGGTGCTAGCCTAGCTATCCATTTACGTAATGTACTAAAACTATTGTTTTTTTGAGCAAAATAGTCAATTTTTATAGAAAGCAATGAAATAAATGCAATATGTTTAGTACACAAGTAGGTAGCTACTAAATCCTTTTATCACGTAGCTATCTAGGCAATAAATCAGAACTTGGAATAAAGAAGAGGTAATAAATGTTTATTAGCCATTTGCAGCGAGCTAGTACCTAATAGTGACGTAGTTATACGGTTATAGGAACCTACCTCTGGGATTGTTTTCCGGCTTGTCGACTCCAGGCAAACACGAGCCTTCGCTGAAGAAATCGGCCAAGTTTTTGATGCACTGTCAGAACAACACAGGTATAAATAAGATAGACATTATTTATATTGTACAGTTATTGAATAAATATCTATGAAGAATTTGTAATAGCTTGGCATTTGATAAACGTAGCTGTATGTAAGTATTAGACCGTACTTTAACTAGATAATAAATGTGAATACAAATAAAATTTTTAACTATTAATGTTATGATTCCCATGTAGTGGTGGATATCCCACCCACTCGCACGAAGCGCTGCGCTTCAAGGTTCCTTGTGCGAACTGCTAAGGACTGGAGTTCTTTGCCAGAGTCTATGTTTCTTAATGGCTAGGATACCTACCTGGTTGTCTTCAGGGCGAATACGTTGCTTATGGGCAGACGGGCTCCATTGTAGACCGTATCATGGCTTACCATACCACCAGGCGAGACAATGCCCAAACGTCGACCAATCAAATAACAAAAAAAACATGGACTGACCTGACCACTGGAGATGACTTTCTTGTTGATGAGGTAATAAAGTGGAGCATCTAAACCGCTGAAGGTGCCGTAACTGTTGTGGCAAGATCTGAAAGTTCAAAAATAATGGAATATAACCTACACTCTTCATAATGTATACATGAAGCTGAAATAAATAAAACCTTAAATGATGTTATTAGGTGGCTTAGTATTAACAAATTAAAAATAAATATAGAAAAAGCTAAAATTATTAATTTTAAAACATTTAAAAGTAAAACTATCGAACTAAATTTAAGTTATAATAATACGCTTACTCAGCAGATTCATAATGCCAAATTTTTGGGTGTAACTCTTGACTCTCATTTCACGTGGAAGGAACATATTAACAACTTATGCAAGAAAATTAACAAGTTTGTCTTTGCACTTCGGAAAATAAAAGACGTAACATCAATTCAAAGTTCCATTATGGTGTATCATGCATATATTTGTTCCATAATACGTTATGGTATCGTCATATGGGGAAACTCCTCTGAAATCATGAGGGTCTTTGTGGCCCAAAAAAAGTGCGTTCGTGCAATGTTTGGCATGGGATGGTCGGATTCTTGCAAACCCGTATTTAAATCTAAAGGATTGTTGACTGTTCCTAGCATTTATATTTACGAAGTGGCTAAGTTTGTGAAATATCATAGTTATTTGTTCGTTGCTAACGATAATGCTAACAGACGCTTGATCACTCAGCTGCCCCTGAAAATGCCCATCCCTAAACTAGAGCTTTATAGGAAAAGTTGTGCATATATGGCGCCGCTCATATTTAACTGTCTACCCCGAGGAATTAGCGAGCTGCCATATAAACCGTTTTGTCGTGCCTTACAAAAGTGGTTGGTTCAGGAGAGTTTTTATTCTACCCGAGACTTCCTAAGTAACAGCAGCTGTAGGTATGCAGCTTTTTAAATCATTGTATCATCGTGCTAATCAGTGCCTCCATGTTTTTTGACCAAAATTAATTATAAATTTTTCACCTGACTTCCTGTTTTGCTATGACAATTAATTTATTGACTTTTTAGTATATTAAAATTTGACTACAATATCTGATACATAATTTCTTCATGACATCTTAATTTTATTGACATTCCTAATTTATTTTCTGACTTTACCTGTTTTAATTTATTTGAATTGTTATCAATAATAATAATACTAATTTTAATATAATTGTTCTTTAATTAGACATAAATTAATACTGTTATTACAATTTTATATTTCTACACCGGTAACGGTAGTATGTGTGGAACTTTGTTAATTTTAAGATCTGTGTGCACCATGTACTGAGAAATAAATGACATTCATTCATTCATTCATTAGGTACGATACTTTTTTTTAAGGGCGGAAAATCATCGAATGACTGCTCCCGCCTGGGTGAGGCGGGAGGGAGTGTCAGACTCTTACTGACTAAAAACCACCCCGTTCCTTCTCCTGCACGTCGAGCCGGAGCGGGTTACCCGTTAGGTTCTCCGCGACAGGTACGATACTAGGTACCTTCAACACGATAGACGATTTTATTTCAATCTAATTTCAACAAAGAAAACATGAATAATCTCTCTTAATAATTACGACAATTGTAAACCCCTAAAAACTAAGTATCAACGCTAACCCAAAATGCCATTGTTAAAAAGTTAAATGAAAAGGAAACGCTCATTAAAACTTGTTCGAGAAAGTTCGGAAAGAATTTCGATCGAATTCGTTGTCCCTAAAATAATAGGGATTCTGGGATTCAATAAGAAGCTTGTGTGTTGTGATTTGAGATCGACCTGTCAACAAGGGAAGGACATTGTGTCGATAGGTACCAAGTACTACAATAAACCGGTATATTGACGAAATTACTTTGTGTATTGGACCGGACGTAGGAACTGCTTATATTTTTTCCTTGGAAGCTGAAGAGCTTGTTAGGCGATCTTGTGAGTTTCATCGAGTTACTTTGTTGATCGATTTGTTTAGTTCGTTGATTAGGAAGGTGCTTGTTTCTTCTGGGTGGAAATGTTTTTGTCTCTGTTGTATTAAGTTAGTTGAGGCTCTGGGTTTATTAAGTAAGTATTTATTCCTTCAAGTACCTACTTCTTGCCCAGTTTAATTGCTTGGTTTACTTCAATAAATGCTTACCTACTCGATGATTTGCCAGTCCATTATTCAAATCAACACACTTCACCATTCAAATCAAATGGGACAAAATCTCTAAACAACTTTATTTATGGTTAATCAAAAAGGTTCATCATTCAACCCAGTTCAACCTACTAACAAAAAAATGACGTACCAATTTATAAGGCCGAAATCGGAAAGGCCCTACAAAACACTCATTTTGCACACTCATCCCACTTTAATCAATTTCTTACCTCTTGCCTCTCAAGTCTTGGATATTGTTAAACAGTGTGTTCTTCTTTACAACGGCTACAGCGTAGTTTGGGGTTTTGGCTTCACCGTAAACCTCATGGAAGACTGGATGTAAATTGTATTTGTTGGCAGCGGACGCTACTCTCATGTCGTCCACGCTTGCCAAGTCTGAGCCGTTGTCTTGTACCTGCGTGGATAGTTAGAATAACGATACTGCAATTCTGAAGTTTTCTTAAGTTAGTAGATACTTACTAAAGACTTCAAAACTGCAGTTCTTACTTTGGTATGCTGATGCACGATAACATGTGAGGAGTTTGTAGGCTTTTTAACTTTTGGGACTCTACAACCTATACCTAGGTATAACTTATCAGTAACAGCTATAGTTGTTACGGTAAGTGAAACAAGATGTTTTGAAGAATGCAGATACTTGTATTTTTCTATCGCTCCTGTGGTGGAGATTTTGACTGGTTTGTTAACAACATTATGGATTAGGTGCTTACCCTTAACCCACACCATAAATTCTTAACATAGATAAGAACCGCCAAACACGGAAAAGCAGCAACACCAACAAAGTTTAAATTCAAAGATAGGTACCAAAATTCAAAGATTCCTATTCAGAGTCATTCCACGAATAATTCGAACATAACCGAACGAAGTTCGCGGGAAAGCGGAAATTAAAATCAATGAAGCCCAAATATTTTCAAACATAACAATCGTTACGGCTAAACTTTCCGAGAAATGATCCAATTATAAAATAACTTTGGGTATTAATAAAATAAGCTTACAAACAACATGCATCCGAAATCAATACAACATTATAAATTCAATTTATTAGGTGCTTAGGTAATTAATTAAGTGATAAAACTAGTAGGTATCTAGCATAAAAATAATACTGTAAAGCGTTTTTCAAAAGATTTTTGTAGCCACATACTTGTCCTTCCGTTTTATAAACGAGACGTGGATAAGCCTCAATCGTAAATTACAGTGAAAATGTTAAAGTGGAAGAGATAAAAATACCTAAGTAGGTACTTGTTTTATACATTTTTCACCAGTGAAGCTCTTAGAAGCTAAAAATACTTACGCTCTTCAGGCAGTCTGCTTCAGAAGCCTCTTGAACGCAATCAAGACGCGGCCGAATGTCTCGGCTGAACGCAAACACAGACATCATGTGACATTTGGCGAGGGCAACGTTTGACGTCACGCATAACCTGGGGGAAAGTGGAAAAATTTTAACTAACTAAAGTAAGGTCATATTTGTTCAATAGACGGTAATTTTTTTACAGCTACAGTGATTAGGCAAACATGACCATTATGATACACTAGCGTCATCTATGCTATGGCTATGAGTCAATAAAAATAGCCCTCATTTACAAGAACTCTGAACTTCTTCTGATTCATACTCAAAGTTCGTGTAAATTACAAGCGCGGGGATCGATATGACAGTAAAGAACCTATTTAACCAGTTTTGAAGTTCTTGTAGCCACACTAGCCATAGCACAAGCTACAAGGATTTAGACCATCGTTTAACAGAAACCAAGAAGCAGACAGCTCTGAAAAGAGCTATATTATTCAACGTTTTTGACCACCTCTGTTAACACAGACAGCTCTGAGAAGAGCTATTTTATTTCACGTTTTTGATATGCTCTGTTAACACAGAAAGCTCTGAAAAGAGCTATTTTGCTGAACGTTTTTGATCCTCTGTCTACAAGAGACGAAGTAACTCGCCGACGCCGCTGCCAGTATCACGCGCCGACCAACGCGCGTAGGTATCGCAGCGCGGCACGGCGCACGGCGTTTGCATCTTCACGGCTCGACGGTCGCAGGAGGAAAGGACAGAGGCACGCGTTACGCAATATTTATAGCGGCGCGAAACTCAGCGCGCGGCGCTGCGGAGGCGCGTCCTCTTTGCACGGACCTCACACTCATCGACTATCTCGCTCTTTTATCGGCTATCCTTTTCTTTCCATTGTTCACGATGTAAACAAAGTTCTGTCCTAAATAGTGTAACGCTATTGGCTATAATTTAGGCGATGTTATTGGTGTACAAATATCTAAATTTTATTTATTTTTAATTTAATAGTTTTAATTGGTTAATGTACAGAATTAGTTGTAAGTAGCACTAGTACCAATTTTTGTATAAAAACAACCACCTCCGGCTAATAAATACATTCGTTCTACGACAACAAGTTGTTTCACTAATAACAACCGATCTCCAAAGTGGTGACCCCGAGCAAGAACAGCAAGAAGAACAAATCCCTGCTGGAAGAACGAATCCCTGCTGGAAGAAAATTAATTATTATCCAACATCAAGATGGCAAATCCCTGCCCGACGGAAGACCTAACCCACACCGTAGCGAAGACGGAAACAGCTGGCATATCCCTCACAATGCGCATTCCACCATTCTGGCGTGACCGACCACGTCTATGGTTCATTAGCTTCGAAGCAGCTACCAACGACATGAAGAAGGGACAGGCTCAGCTCGCCCAGATGGTCATCGCACAGCTCGAACGTCAAGACATCGAGCAAATCATGGACCTCTTATACAACCCGCCGGAGACGAATCAATACGACGCAATCAAGGAACGTCTCATATCTGCCTATGAAGAGTCCGACAGCCGACAGTTCCAGAAACTACTGTCCGAGATGGAACTCGGCGATCAGAAGCCTACGCAGCTACTCCGCCGCATGCGTAACCTAGCCAGAGACAAGGTCCCTGACTCCACGTTACGACTCATGTGGACCAACCACTTACCATCACACATCAGATCCGTCCTGGCCGTCAGCGAATCATTTAGCACAAAAACTGAGCTGGAAGAGCTCGCTCTCCTCGCTGACAAAATGATGGAGCAGTCCGCGTCAACTACAGAAGTCTCAGCAATACAACCATCACCAGCACAGTCCACGTCATCATCACACACCGATACACAATACCTTATCAACGAGATAAGAAAATTATCATTGGAGATCGCCGAATTAAAGTCAAGACCAGAATACAACCCCGACTACCGCCGCCGCCGTTACCCATCTCAGCAACGCACACGCAGCACGTCACGTTCACGGAATCGTGATTCATCATCACCGTCACCATTCTGCTACTACCATCGGCGCTTCAAAGAACAAGCTCGACGCTGCACACCTCCCTGCTCATTCAAAGCAACGACCTCGGAAAACTAAACCGAACGTTGGCGGAGGCGGCTACCGGCGTTCAAGAGAAATCACACCGCCTACACATCACCGATAGAAACACAAACTTATCTTTCTTAGTCGACACCGGAGCCGACATATCAGTGCTACCGAGAAGAAAAGGAGAAGTCGGAACACCGCTACCATTCAAACTGTACGCTGCGAACAACACAACTATAGCTACGTATGGCGAGAGAACACTAACTCTCGACTTCAACTTACGACGTCCGTACAAGTGGACATTTATAGTAGCTGATGTTTCAAGGCCAATCCTTGGAGCAGACTTCCTCAAACATCACCAACTCATCGTCGACTTAAAAAACGGAAGATTAATCGATGGCGTCACGAGCCTAAAAGTCAACGCCCCGGTGCGAGTGTCAGATGTACCTACCGTACGCAGCATCAATTTGTCACAATCATACCACGACATATTAGCACAATATCCCGGCATAACAAGACTAACATCAATGAAATTAAACTCTAACATCAACGTGCAACATTACATCGAAACCCGTGGACCACCAGTTCATTGCCGAGCTCGACCAATCCCACCTCATCGATTCGAAACAGTGAAGAAAGAATTCGAAAATATGATTGAGCAAGGACTATGCAGACCTAGCAAGAGTCCATGGTCATCACCTCTACACATCGTGCCTAAGAAAAATGGCGATATTAGAGTATGTGGTGACTATCGCCGACTCAACTCGATCACTATACCAGATCGATACCCAGTGCCACGCATCAAAGATTTCACTCACCACCTATCGGGGAAAACTATATTCTCCACGGTTGACCTCAACCGCGCTTATCAACAACTCAGTGTGCGAGAAGAAGACGTCGAGAAGACCGCTATCATCACGCCAATGGGACTATTTGAATTCCCACGTATGTGCCCCGGTTTGAAAAACGCGGGACAAACGTTTCAACGCTACATACATGAAGTACTACGAGGATTAGACTTTGTTTTCCCATTTATCGACGACTTACTACTTGCATCTGAAAACGAAACTCAACATCGAGAACATCTCCACACCGTATTAAAACGCTTAGAGGACAACGGCATTACCATCAACCCCGCTAAATGCAATCTAGGCAAACCTGAAGTACAGTTCCTAGGTTACACCGTATCAGCTGATGGAATCAAGCCGCCGCAACACAAAATCGAAGCAATCACTAATTACCCGAAACCAACGAACATCGAAGAACTAAGAAGATTCCTCGGCATGATCAACTTCTATCGTGATCACATACCGAACGCCGCATCGAAGCAAGCACCACTAAATGCCTACCTACACAACGTCAAGAAGCGCGATAAGACTCCGATCACGTGGACCGAAGAGGCGACGCAAGCATTCGAGCAATGTAAATCTAGCATCATAAACGCAGCTCTACTCGCTCATCCATCTCATCACGCAACACTCGCCTTATTCTGCGACGCATCAGATAACTCTGCCGGTGCCGTACTACAACAATACCTACATAATACGTGGCAACCGCTCGGATACTTTTCCAAGAAATTCAACGACGCGCAGAAGAAATACTCCACTTTCGATCGAGAGCTACTTGCAATGTACATGGCAGTCAAACATTTCCGGAAGATATTCGAAGGTCGCCATCTCATCATATTCACCGACCACAAGCCGCTTACATATGTGATGTCCAAGACTCAATCAAATTCCGAAACTCAGAGGCGAACAAGACAGTTACTATTCATCAGTGAATTTACCACCGACATTCGACACGTGAGCGGCAAAGACAACATTGTTGCCGACACCCTAAGCCGCATAGAATTCATCACATTCCCATCTGCAATCAACTACAACGACATAGCGAGTACGCAAGACAAGGACAGCAACATTAAACAACTGTTATCACAAGAAAACGTAACTTTGAAGAAAATACCTATACCTAAAAGCGACATCGAACTATACTGCGAAACATCGACCTCTTATGTACGCCCGTACATACCTAAACCATATAGAAAACAAGTATTTGACAGTGTACACAACATCAGTCATCCCGGTACACGCACGACTCGCAAACTCGTTACTCAAAAATATTTCTGGCCATCAATGAACGCAGACATCGGTTGCTGGACTCGAACCTGTATACTTTGCCAGAAAAGCAAGATACAACGACATACGCACTCGAACGTCGGATCTTTCCCGCCAACCGAGCGATTCCAACACCTACACATTGATATCGTCGGACCACTACCTACAACACCTCAAGGTCACAGGTACTTAGTAACGATGATCGACCGACTAACTAGGTGGCCCGAAGCAATACCTACCGACGAAATATCAGCTGTTAGAATCGCCGATATTGTGTACCAACACTGGATCGCCCGATTTGGATGCCCGACTACCATCACAAGTGATCAAGGTCGTCAGTTCGAGAGTCAACTATTTCAAAACCTAACTAAACTAATGGGAATCAAGAAAAATCGTACTACACCATATCATCCACAAAGCAACGGCATAATTGAACGTTGGCATCGAACACTCAAGACTGCATTACGCGCCAAACTCGCGAGCGCAAGTACATGGACCGACGTACTACCTACTGTACTACTAGGACTTCGAGCCGCGCTACACTCAGACACAGGTGTGAGTGCCGCCGAACTTACCTACGGCTACAATCTACGTCTACCTGGCGAATTTTTCACTACAAGTACCACCTGCACACCTGCTACTTTGGATTATACCTACGTTGACAACCTACGTAATATAATTCAACAAAACAAACCGCAAGTACCTACGAAGCATCACAGCAGCAATAAAAGCGTATTCGTGCATCAAGACCTACTCACGTGCAGCCACGTATTCATAAGAACAGATGCAGTAAAAAAACCACTTCAATCACCATACGAAGGACCCTACAGAGTGTTACAACGTACTGAGAAGGTATACACAGTACAATTACCCGAGCGTCAAGCAAATATATCAATCGACCGATTGAAGCCTGCATTTATACTCACCGAAGACATTCAAGATACTTTACCTCCAACCTCCAGTACAGTTACCTTCACATTACCTCAACCCAGCGTTACCAAGCAATTACCATTACCTTCAACCACCATTACCGAGAAAACCAGCAAGATTACCAAGAAAACACATGTACCGCAACCAACAGCGACGTCACATCCCGGCGATAAGAAAACTCGCTCGGGCCGTGTCGTCAAACTGCCGGTACGCTTCGCTTGAGGGGGAGTACTGTAGCCACACTAGCCATAGCACAAGCTACAAGGATTTAGACCATCGTTTAACAGAAACCAAGAAGCAGACAGCTCTGAAAAGAGCTATATTATTCAACGTTTTTGACCACCTCTGTTAACACAGACAGCTCTGAGAAGAGCTATTTTATTTCACGTTTTTGATATGCTCTGTTAACACAGAAAGCTCTGAAAAGAGCTATTTTGCTGAACGTTTTTGATCCTCTGTCTACAAGAGACGAAGTAACTCGCCGACGCCGCTGCCAGTATCACGCGCCGACCAACGCGCGTAGGTATCGCAGCGCGGCACGGCGCACGGCGTTTGCATCTTCACGGCTCGACGGTCGCAGGAGGAAAGGACAGAGGCACGCGTTACGCAATATTTATAGCGGCGCGAAACTCAGCGCGCGGCGCTGCGGAGGCGCGTCCTCTTTGCACGGACCTCACACTCATCGACTATCTCGCTCTTTTATCGGCTATCCTTTTCTTTCCATTGTTCACGATGTAAACAAAGTTCTGTCCTAAATAGTGTAACGCTATTGGCTATAATTTAGGCGATGTTATTGGTGTACAAATATCTAAATTTTATTTATTTTTAATTTAATAGTTTTAATTGGTTAATGTACAGAATTAGTTGTAAGTAGCACTAGTACCAATTTTTGTATAAAAACAACCACCTCCGGCTAATAAATACATTCGTTCTACGACAACAAGTTGTTTCACTAATAACAACCGATCTCCAAATTCTCTTCAAATTATTCAGAGGTTAAATTGATACAAATATTCTTTCATTAAGTAAATCTGAGGCGAAATTGGTTTTTTAGAGATTTCTATCAAGGATGCTGTTGATAAATCAACGTGGTTTGCATTATACTTATAAAAAAATTAACCTTTAATAAAACGTTTAAATCTTTCGACTTAAGTGTATCTGTTGAGGTTTTATGTAGGTAGCTGCGCCATAAGAGTTGTCGTTAAAAGTTGTAAAAGTATTTTTACGATCAACAATATCTTTTGCGCTGTTAGACGACAATTAAAACTAGAGTTCTAGACTAAACCAACTGTTATTGAATTTAAGACCCAAATGTGGATTCTTTACGATATAATTTATTTAAATGAGACTCAGCCATTATCCTAGGTACGATGCAAAATCAATCTCGTACAGAATAGAAAAATATTATGTACACACATCACATCAATCTATACAAAACCGATGTGTAGCCGTGTGTACCTAGTTAGATTTGATGAAGACAAACTAAAGATATATTTCACAATGTTTGATTAAATTGCTGGTTTGCTTAATTGGCACATATTTTGATACATTTTGTACGGAAAATTACGAGTTACTCACGTAAATATACCGAGAAAAGCTTTACTAGTTTCGAGTCACAGAGAGACTCTTCCTCATGAGCAGCGCGCGCGGTATCTTCGATGTGCGATCGCTATTTCATTAATTCAATATTATTTATCCATTAACTAGAGAAAACAAACTTATTTAGATACTGACAATAACTATATTTAAAACTTTCCTTTCCGTTCTTTGGGCTTGAACAACTTGGAAGCCAAAATAAAGCTTACAGCTTATATGACCGAATTGAAAAAAGGAATGACAGTGTTTCGCTTTGTCTCGCAAAGTCAACGCAAGCCGCTGTTTGAGGTTCTTTGAACGACTTTTGAAATGGCTGATCCAGTTAGGTATTCACTGGATTTAAGGATTTGGCTCTTTGATATTTTTGTTTTATGTACATGATACTAGTTTCTGCCAGCGGCTTCGTCAATGTTCCCGTGGGATAAGAAGTATCTACCCCTGTTCCAAATTTAATTTCGATCCCTTCAGCCGTTTTTGCGTGAAGGACTAACAAACAAACACACACATATAGGATAGAAGCTTATCTGTTTTATTTTAATTATTTTAGTGCAATATACCTAATAGATTTTTTAAATCTTAAATTAGTCACTTTGGTTGTCCTAAAAGCTTTTGACAAAGGACATAAAGAAACAGTTTGGCGACAATTTATAGAACTTAAGAGCCTATGTCTATTAGCTTTATTACATACTACCACAGCTACGAACATATCCACAAAACAGGCCACTAATACATTTCACCCCTCAATATCACCTTCGGGGACGCGTGACATTATGCATAAATAATAGGACATCTATGCACATTCTACCTCTATTTATAATGACGTACTTTACACGTTTGGGGTCACGCATTTTATGTACTAGGTCAACCTACCCGTTTCTAGCAAATTACATTTTCAACTTAAATGTTTTGATATAAAGTCCAAAATGTAATGGGAAAAATTGGCAGGTTAGTGTAGGTTGATTTGCTAGTACCTACAGCAGGTCAGTGTGTCAAATGTCTTTCACAGATGTAGGGCGAGCATTCAGCTCATGAGGCCGAGATTAAAAGGTAGGCTGTAGCTTGTAGGCTGAATTTCTTTTTTAAATTTTGCTGTGTGGGTAGTCACGGGTAGTGTATCGCTTTATTGTGCTAATGGGAGTATAGGTAGTCAGATTACTATTGTATTCATAAAATTTGGCAGCTATTGATGGATTTTTTTAACGTAAATGTAGGGTTTTGTTTGATATTGGTAAAAATTATACTTTTCTCGGTTAGCTGTGTAGAATAGCCATTCTAACTGCAGTATAATTTATTCAGACTTTATTATCTCTTATCTAAAACTAAGATGGATTGAATAGGTTGCAGCCTAAGTACTATAAAATGATTCATTGCTGGAACAACGCCGGGTATCTAACGTACATTTGTCAAAACTTTATTCATTAGAGTTATTTGTTCTATTAAACTAGAAACTGCACTTTGGAGCACAATTTGCTAAGATAAACCCCATTTAAAGTTCTAATACTTAGAGTTTAATTTCAGTTATTAAAGAAAAATTATAAATAGGCTGCAGAAAACCTTTATACAAAAATAATAACTCATTTCAGTCGTATTTCGTCCCCACATACAAATATAGACGTTATAGAAATCACATAAAACACCAATTCGCATTCTGATAGGATGATCTGACTTACAATGCGTAAAGCCGTTCAATAAATATGGATTATATTGGATACAGAAATTCCATTTTGGATATTTACCTGACGATCAGTTCGGGCGGTCCGTGGCCTCTCTCGATTACCTCGGTGTAGTTAGCTTTGTTCAAATAATCCATCGGCTTTATAGGGATGTTGTCGGCGACGTGGTATATCTTGTCCGACAACCCTAGCACTTCAGTGAACCAACCCGGCCGCGTAGTAGTGCCTGAATAGGGTTGATACGGGCTTAATTTTTAGATTTATAGCGGGTTCCCCTTTTTTGGTGGTAGTTGATAAATTATATTGAACTTAGGTGTTATCTTATTTGCGATCTGCTTGTGTTTTCTGTTTCCAGATTTTTAATTTCATCACACATAACAAGCACGACTCCGGCATGGCGTTTTTTGCTTTGGAAACAATACAAAAAAGGTTTTTATACTGACGTTATGAAATATGTCAATACCACATACGATTTAAAGTTCACATTTCAATAACAATGACATTGCTGGGTTGTCGCGCAGCCATGCCCGGGCCGTGCTTATTAGGTGTAGGTGTCCGATGATCTTTAGTTATAAATCGAAACATGCAGATTTTAATATTTTGTTCTCGCCAAAAAAGTAGCATAGGTACTTAATTGCTTTCTTATTTACAAAACTCTAATATGTATTAAGATTTAGATATAAGATTAACCTTATCTAACACAGTTTTAAGGCACGATAAAGAGTTCCAGCAGCAAACACAAACTGTTGAAGGATTACTGAAGGACAAAATGACAGTTGATTTATTCAAAAGCCTTCAAATCTAAATGTAGCCTTTAGATACTTAAATTGTGAAGCGAGGGAAATCAAGATAAAACTTTTTGTTCGCTAATCCGATCATAATTTTTTGTTCTTAATTTTTCCATTTCTCGAAGAACTTTTTATGTATTTTCCACAGTTCTGCGACTACGCAATTCGGCGTGGTTTCAAAGAAAATGGTTCTAAGTGGAGAGTTGTGTTTTAGTGAATTATTTATGAAGATAAGCACAACGAATCTTAAGCAGAACGCTTATATTTTAATCATTTTTTTATAACCATCTAAGGACATTAGGTTATGTTAGACTTAAAAGTCTTGTTTAACCTTCATCTCTATTTTTTTTTATACACGTTGCCCCGCACTAGGATTTCTCCTACCGCCCAGTCCAGAAGTCTGATGCGGGCGACAGTCACACCGAACCCTATCACCCCTGTTAGGGAGACTGTCGCCGCACCCAGGGTGCACCACGGGGAGGTCTTCTGGCACCGCATCCCCCTATGTCGCAGCTACATTTACAAAATACAAGTGCACACACATGACATCCAGACCAGGAACAACAATTTGTGGATCGCACAAAGAGTTGCTCCGTGCGGGAGTCGAACCTGCGACTCATTGCGTGGCAGTCGGTTCCCAGCCACCGCACCAACTGTATTGTCAAATCATTTATATTATATTCATTTATGTTAAAGATAAACTTACCATATTGAGACAACTGTCTGATCTTCTCTCTCAAAGGCGACAGCTGCGCCAGGACATCATTATGACCTATCAGTCCTTGCCAAGGTCTCGCTGCCCATGTACAAGCCTTGTCTTTAACAGACACTTTGGAACCATCCACACAGAGGTAACTGTATCCATCAGGGTTTTGTTCTGCAGTACCAGCTGGGATTTTGCCGTGTGATAGCTAAAATATATTAACCCTTTGAGTACCGTCATTATAGACACTATTAAAGAATAATAGGTGTGCGGACACCGGTGTCCTCGCGGTGTTTGACAGTTAAAGAAAGTGAATAGGTTGCATATGGGTCGACGTGCTCCATCGTAGACCACATCATTGATTGCCACTAGGAGAGATAGTGGTCAAACGTCGCCCCATCAAATATAAAAAAGGTCTCCGAGATATTTAATTATTTTATTGATTGAAGACCTTTAGAGTACTAAGTTCACAGTCAAGGTATGAAAATTTTGTGCACAGTTCAGAATTTGAAGGATCGTCTGGTGAATCAAAATAGATAACTTTACAATGTCATGAAACATTACCTAACTAAAATCACGGGTTGCGCAAAAATACTGAGAAAAGCTCTATTAGTTTCGAACTGCAAAGGCTGCGGTTCAGTAGGCTGCGCGACATCGCCGCGACCGCGCACGGTGCTCATGAGAAAGAACCCCTCGGTGGTTCGAAACTAGTAGAGCTTTTTTTTAGTATTTTCATGTGTATAGCCCGCGATTTTTAGTTAATTTAGTATGCCTCACGGTAGTTATCATGATACACGTTTCATCACTTTCCTCTTGTAGTAAATATATGTAGGTAATATTATTTATCGTACCAGAAAATACACATAATAGTGTCTATAATGACGGTACTCATTATAGACACTATTAAAGAATAATAGGTGTGCGGACACCGGTGTCCTCGCGGTGTTTGACAGTTAAAGAAAGTGAATAGGTTGCATATGGGTCGACGTGCTCCATCGTAGACCGCATCATTGATTGCCACTAGGAGAGATAGTGGTCAAACGTCGCCCCATCAAATATAAAAAAGGTCTCCGAGATATTTAATTATTTTATTGATTGAAGACCTTTAGAGTACTAAGTTCACAGTCAAGGTATGAAAATTTTGTGCACAGTTCAGAATTTGAAGGATCGTCTGGTGAATCAAAATAGATAACTTTACAATGTCATGAAACATTACCTAACTAAAATCACGGGTTGCGCAAAAATACTGAGAAAAGCTCTATTAGTTTCGAACTGCAAAGGCTGCGGTTCAGTAGGCTGCGCGACATCGCCGCGACCGCGCACGGTGCTCATGAGAAAGAACCCCTCGGTGGTTCGAAACTAGTAGAGCTTTTTTTTAGTATTTTCATGTGTATAGCCCGCGATTTTTAGTTAATTTAGTATGCCTCACGGTAGTTATCATGATACACGTTTCATCACTTTCCTCTTGTAGTAAATATATGTAGGTAATATTATTTATCGTACCAGAAAATACACATATTGTGTGGGTTAACCTAATAAAAATATTGCTTTTACCAAATAAACGAAACCCACACAAAAGCCTTTGTACTAAGGACAATCATATTGTCATCAACTAAATTGTAAACCTTTATTGCTATTGAAAAGGGAATATATAATATGATAATATAGGTATAAAACGTATTTCTAAATAGACATAACATCATAACATCGCGCCTTTTTATCCCCAAAGGGGTAGGCAGAGATGCACAAGGAAGTAATGCACCCACTTTTCACTATTTATGTTATGAGTCCCATGTAATAGGGGGTGAGCCTATTGCCATATACCGGGCACATTTCCAGACTCCGTGCTACTACTGAGATTTTTTTTTAATACCCAGTAATACTTTGCCCTACCCGGGAATCGAACCCGAGACCCCTTACCCGGCAGTCGCACTTGCGACCACTCGGTCAACGAGGCAGTCTAAACAGAAACTTGATATTAGCTAGGTTCAATCCATCAAATCATTTCCTGTGTAGGTACTTTACTATGTATCAATCATATTTAATAAAGTATATTGGCAGTCTTTGCAATGCTTCGAGAAGAATAATAGCAACGAATGTTGTGTATGCTACAAAGGAATACATTGCTATATAGAGTTGTTGCGGTCCTATTATCTTTTTGACTTCTAGTATGTTGAACCTCGGATCGAAGTCTTGGTTTTCTATAAGTTCCAATTTTTTCAACACCATATAAAAACTGAATAATAACTGAACGTTTGACAATTGTTCAATAATAAAAACTGTCAACTGTTAATTTAATTCTACAGTTCAAAATTAACTGATTAATGAAAAATCGGCCTTAAGTGTATGACCCTAATGTATTCTTATTAACAAGGCTAATATGCTAGTCATCTTCCATACGAACAAAATAGTAAACAACTGCAAAGAAGTAAACAGAGCCACATAAACCAAATTAGGTACGTGTTGTATAAAAAAAAAGCAACATACCGGCCGAACGTATAACCTCCTCTTTTTTTCAAGTCGGTTAAAAATGAATATAGAGGTATGTACAGTCTACAGGGATAAAGATGAACCCTCGCTGCAGCGTACCTTACCCCCAATCCTAACATCAATTTAGATTAAGTGTAGAAACGGGTATACACCGTTAAAACCTTCTTTCATTTTCCATTTCAACTCAACAGTGATTTCCCTTGAGTAATAGACTGTGCATAGACAAGGCATAATAAAGCAAAGAATATTTAATAATCTCTGCATATTACTTTTTATCCATTGAAAGGCAATCGCAATTTACTGGAGACAAAGAAAGGAATCTTTGAACTTCTTTGTTTGAAGACAATATCGTTATTTGAGGCTTTCATTATTGCGTGGTTGAGGACGTAGAGGTTATTTTATATGAGGTTACGTCACTTAAGTATAAATCTTAAGAAGTTGTGTAACGAGATGCTAAAATGAAAATTCACAAGAACTCTCATTATGAACGTATCTACCAACATATTAAATTGTTTATCAGTCCGTCCATTGTACACAAATTGCGAATCAGGAAACCTTGCGAAAGTGGGAAACAAGGAAGGAAGAAATGGCCAAATTGATTTTCCTTTTCCCTCATTATCTTTGTAAAGGAATTAGTAAGAGGTTATTCCAATCAACAAATTGTTCCTGAATTTGTTACTTACTTGATTCGTAGTGGTTTATAAATGAACTTAATGTTACTCCTACTAAGTAAACTCCTAATAGTGATTTCAGTCTTTTTCACGCAAAAATGTCTTGCCACTCCCTACTGGAATAAAATCCAGCCAAGATTAAATCTCAGTGCTGACATCAAACAAATTGGGAAAAGACTAGGAACCAGACGGAATAGGTTCATAAATCATTTTATAGCGGATTCTATTTAATCTAGCAGTCGGCGTGTATCTCAAAATCAATGCGCCTTCTATACGTTTACAGGCGGAGGAAAATCTGCTCCAACGTAAAAGCTATTTGCATGTTCGGATTTAGATAATCCAATCTAAAAGGTTTATCTACAGGTGACTGAGTCGCCCCGTTTAGAGTCACTGTACATTGCACAGCTGAAAGTGATTTCAGAGAATCCGATTCCCAGATTAGTCCAGATAGATATTTCCGCATACGTTGGCAAAATAAGATAAGCTCCACGTACTAAAATTCAACTGTGTAGAAAGCGGATTGGGTTATTCAATTTTAAAAAGGAAATCGGATTAGGGATTTTTGAATTGGATTAAAAAGAAAAGAGAATAGCAAATTAAGATAAAGCCATGTAAAGTGGGCAGGCACGTGATGTTTGATGGAAGCCAAAATCAAATCAAACTGGACTATGTAAAAAACAATTTCCAAAATCTTTGAGCCAGATGTGAGAAAGTTATAGTTTCATAAATTTACTTACCCCGAAGAATTTCCTTACGTAGATAACTTTAGTGAAAGCGACTTGACCACCATTGGTAGCTAGACATTTCAACGCTCCTTCGTAACCACTATAGTTGTCAGGATAGTCACAAATATCAGGGTGCTCACACATGGCACATAACTGACTGTACTGACTCTCTGAAAATAAACGAAACAACATTTATTGTAAGGCCATTGTGGGTTAAATAAAAATTGGACGGTCGAAAGTCTCAAGGGACAGAAGTACCCAATTCTGACAAGAAATATGCTTAGTTGGAATTACAAAGCTCGTAGGCGTTTTAATGTTGATCCTTTCCTTGACAATAATACGAGTACAGGATTGATTGTTTTACTTATAATCTCAGTGATTTATGCAAAGAAAACATACCAGACAAAGCTCTTGGCATGAAAGCAACGCAAGCATTTGATAAGATTTCGCAAATCCTTTAGTAAGATTAGCGCCAAGCGGCTGTTTTGTTACGTAAGAGAACGTGTTTTATCCTCAAATTCGGCGCTTTTCATTCCTAAGGGTCATGAATAAACCTGCGCAAGTTCAAAGAGAACGATCGGGGTAAAATGCTTTATATTTGCCAAACGTCAACTAAACATTTTTCTACCCTGAAAAGGCCAAGGTCCGACCGATCCCAGTTTCATTTGTAACCATTCGTTTTCCGTAACAATAACTTTGGAAACGTTAATATTTTTTGTTGATTTAGGTAAATATGGTAACTTTATTGTGAGAATTTCGTACGTCATTTTGACTTTCTATTAATAAAGGTTTGCATATCTTACTCCAAGCAGAATTGGTTTTTGGATCCGGCGACCATTTGCCAACGATGCAGCTCTTTGAGAAAAATGTTGAGAGAGCTTTTAGCTCGTTCTCTTTGGGCGATATGGAGTGATCGTTCATCTTGGGGAAAACTGCACGCTTCATCAACATTGTCAGCGGAATCTGAAAGAGAGAAAACAGTTAAACGAAAATGATTTTTGTGTATAGTTCAGTTATTTTGATTTTTATTAGTGAACTTTATACCCGATTGTTTATAAACGTAGGATAGTACGATTTAAAGTATATATGACACTAAATATAGGTTGGTCAAGGTACTATACCTTTCAGTAATATTATTTCGTTACATAATACACTTTATGATAGTAGCCTTTAATTCCACATCTAAAAGAAAATCATGATATTTGTATTTTATTGCGAAAGAAAATAATGATTGTAATTTTTCCTAGTCTAACTACGCATTACCTACAAATGTTTCTAGAACGGAATTGGGGATCATTTCCCAAAGGTCGGTTTTCTGCAAATTCCTACCTATGAGAATATTCTGTAGGGTTTTCCTTGGAATTAGTAGAACTGCCACGTATACTAGCGGTGTATAACGTTTAAGGACGGCAACAGCCAGCTCCATAAAGGCATATTTCTCACAGCTGACACTCGCTATTCGGGCGGAATTATAAGTAGATGTTCTGGGCGATACAATACAAATACTTTTGTTATTTATTTATTCAGGCCTAAGTAACGAGTGTTTTCGACAATGTGTCTGTGCCATATGTTTATTTATTTGTTGTTATTTCTTTCTAAATGTTAGCATTTGAGAAAAATGTTTTATTTTTCAATTCTGACTGAATGATGAAATTCATGAAATATTTATTTATACATCTTGACCATGAAGCTTAATGTACATAACATCACGCCTTTTATCCCCGAAGGGGTGGCAGAGGTGCACATTATACCACTATACAGTGTAACACCCACTTTTCACTATTTATGTTGAGTCCCATGTAATAGGGGGTGATCCTATAGCCATATACCGGGCACAATTCCAGACTCCGTGCTACTACTGAGATTTTTTTCAAACCCAGTAATACTTTGCCCGACCCGGGAATCGAACCCGAAACCCCTTGCCCGGCAGTCGCGCTTGCGACAACTCGGCCAACGAGGCAGTCTTAATGTCTACAATAAAAACTACGAAAAATCGATACGTTAGTACCTACTTACTCGTAATATTTAACCCTATCCACGTAAAGATGTATTTCCGAAACTAAAGCCTAACCCTGACTAAGAAAATGTTTCATTACCATCCTTATAAATCAAGTTTCACTTCATATTCTAATTTAAACATAGCCTCGGCTCTTTGTAATACTAATGTGTTCCACCAGACGTCCACAGACTCAAAATAATTCATGGAAATACTCGTCTGAAAGGTACCTACGTATTAGCATACTTTTTCGTTTTTGTACTAATATTTGACTTGCTATTTGTGAGTCAGGTTCATCGTAAAAACTTTTAATATTTAATTATTTGTTTTCACAATAAGTTTGTTTTGTGTGTGGTAATATTTGCAGAGTATCTTCTTGTTCAAATGTAAGTTTATTTTTGTTAAACTGTTCGTCATTTCCGTGTGTCTATCTTCGTTATTAGCAATTAATGTTGATGAGACCCTAGAGACGATTTTAATGAACTACCCATAGTAGACATTATTATTTTCCGGGCAGTTATGCAGAAATTAAGCAATGTGTCTACCTATTATGAAACTTCAATTTAGTTATGTTTTTATAATAACTTTCGTGAGACATACTGAATTAACTAAAAAAAAACGCGGTTTACTCACAAGAATATACTGAGAAAAGCTCTAATAGTTTCGAACCACAGAGGGGTTATTCCTCATGAGCAGCGTGCGCGGTCGCGGCGATGTCGCGCAGCCAATTGGCTAGCGTTGGCTCTCTCATTGATATTGCTTCTTGCGTGTATAGCTTTTCTCAATGAGTAACCTGCCATTTTTAGTTAATTCAATTTAGTTGTTCGAAATACTATTTATGTATATCAAACATACGTAGAGCTAAAGAAGTTGAAAAGATGGCGAACATAATGTGACTTAGAAATCATTGAAGCACCAAAATGTCAGTGGTGTCTTTATGTGTGCGTGTGTAATGGGTACCACATTACCAGACTTAATAAAATAACATATGTCCTTCGTGTAAATGTGTGTATGTTGTGCGTGTAAGTCTATAGTAGCCAGGCGCTCGCTACAGTCGTTGTTTAAAGAGACTGTATCCGCCATTTTTTAACGTCCTTGCGCAGAACCTTAAACTGTCAAACACCGCGAGGACACCGGTGACCGCAACCTATTGTTCTTTAATTATGTCTATAATGACGATACTCAACGAGTTAAAAAGGAATAGCATTAGGTACTTGTATATTGTGTGTTTTCTGATTCCAATTTCAAATATAGGCACCTATTCGTAATCTGTGTTCAATTTAGGTGTTCACGTCTCGTTTGACAGAAGACTCCGATATATTCCTTTGTTGTCTATTGTTCGACGTATTTTTTTAATATCTTCGGTTGTAAGTCGAGTTGATTTCGCATTGTGTTTGTGTTCTCGATTGAATTTCAAGTAGCTATTGAGAGGCGCAGATAAAATATACGATGAAACCGTATATCACCTCTACGGTATATATAGCACTCAATACTTACTGTATATTGGAATACACATAATATCACGTCTTTTATCCCCGAAGGGGTCGGCAGAGGTGCACATTACGTAATTTAATGCCACTGTAGGTAACACCCACTTTTCACTATTTATGTTATGAGTCCCATGTAATAGGGGTGAGCCTATTGCCATAATATACCGGGCATAATTGCAGACTCCGAGCGGATACTGTTTTTTTTAAACCCATTAATATATAAGAGCTGACTTAGCGACTAAATATTTAACAAAGACTAACTAACCTAACTCCATATTGCCAAATACCGGGCACAATTCCAGATACCGTACTACTACTGAGAATTTTTTTAAATCCCCAGTAATACTTTGCCCGACCCGGGAATTGACCCTTAGACCCCTTGCCCGACAGTCGTACTTGCTACCACTCGGCCAACGAGGCAAGCAGTATATTGGAATAGATTCTAAAAATATCAGTAGTCTTTGAACATTCTGACATATTTACCTAAATCAGTTCGGTAGGTACCTACACGCCCGTGATTCAATTAATTCGGGTTGGGTATTGTCAGCCTTCCTTTATGACATTAATAATAGGTTATTGTAGAGGCCCGTGATATCTTTAGTGTATAGACCCAAGATCTCCTAGTACATTTACTTACCTATAGGTATATTAGGTACTACCACGAGACAATGATCTAGACAGAGTTCCAAACAGCGGATAAGTACATATGTAGGTACGAAGGTGCACTTTTCTTGCCGATTATTTTATGAGTTATAATTATGAGGGGGTGGAGGTGACAATCTTTGATCACTTATCAAGCAGAAGTGAGCATTCGTACATTTATAATTCATGATCATCCTAAGCCGAAAGAGACCCATTGAACACATATTTTACTCTACAGACTAATCAAAATCCATAAATTTAAAGTCAAAGTCAAAATAATTTATTTCAATTAGATCAGGAAGGCACTTTTGAACGTCACCAATATAAATTTAAAAGTGGAGGTATTTGCTCATTCCAACGTGTCAATTCCTATGGAGAAGAACGAGCAAGAAACTCCCAAAGTTACTCTTTTTCAATCAGGGTGATTACTCTTGAAACTAATCTCAATATCAATGCAATATCAATACAATAAAATCTCAATAATTATTCAACGCTATACAACCCCTATCGTAACTGTTAAAATAGCAGTCAGAGCAGAGTACTGAATATAAAGCCAAAATCAATACCATTTAGTTCATTCAATATCCACGCAATATGAATGCAATGGGCGCTAGTATTGCAACTCAAGAATACGAAATTCCACAATACCAATGTCAATCGATCAAAATTGGATTCAAGAGTACCTAAGCCCCCGGGTTCACAATACAATTCTCCAGTTAAACAGTTTTATTTTTTCGATTGTGCGAGAACAATGCAACACCAAAATCCAGTCAGAGATCGAAATATTTATTATAGAGGTAATTATATTAATAAATATTTATTACTTCAACCCTTATTTAAATAGATCCATAAACATAAATGGCGAACAGCAAAGCTGACCTTGTTATATTCCCGAAGGATCCACAGACCAACATCAAATAATTTAGTTACAAAGATCTAATTAACAGTATACAGTACAATCATAATGTTAATTAAGTGCTATATTTCAATACACAAAATATCACATTCACATTACATTAACCAAGTTTTGTTCTGCTATTAGATAAATTATCGTACCACGTAGTATAAGTTTCAGTAACTGAAATATAATTACAACCTGCCAAACAACCTGCCATTTAGTTAACGAGCACATCACCTAATTGTGTTTTTGAACAATGTAAGTACAAATAAGTATACCTATTTACATTTATAACGTGTTAAGTTACGTTTTTTTTGGAGGTCTTCAAGTAATTAATTACCTATGTTTTGTAGTAGGTAGGTAGTACCTAGGTACTTAAGACCATTTCTGAGTTTAGGATTGGTATTTGTTTATGAAACTATATTCTCTTTTACTTTGAGATTGTTTTTAGATTTAAAAGGTCACACTTAATGTTTCATTCGAAAAGAAAAATCTAAGAAAATCTGCTAAGGAGTGGAATTCTTTGCTAGAGTCTGTGTTTTCCTATATCCTCGGTATAACCTGATTGTCTTAAAGGTACGAGTGAATAGGTTGCTTATGGGCAGACGTGCTCCATCGTAGACCGCATCATCGCTTACCACCAGGCGAGTTGGTATCCAAACGTCGCCCCATCAAATATAAAATAAATAAAGTTAGATTAGCATACGCGATATAAAATTAAATTGATCGTCCTTCAGACGTATATTATCATCAACCCCTACACGGCTGGTATATAGAAGATATCCTCACAAAGAAAGAACAATAATATTAGTTCGTATAAGTCATTTAGTTCGTGATACTAAACGACTGAATCGAGCGAGGATACTAAAACCATTTTTCAAAAGACACGCCATTCATTAGTCCTAAATTCCTAATGGATGTCTATAGGTACTAGTACCTAATTCGTGTTAGGTTTCCTTCCATGTCAGAACAAAACCTATTTAGTGCGATATGGTAGAATAATATAGACATAATTATACCTACAACGCATTTATTAGTAAAATTAATTCGTACCTGTGGTAAAATTACTTACGGGGCATAAAACCATTAATGTATTCGCTACATGCCCTCATTTTAGCTCGGAATGGTTTGAGCTCTACTCGCGATAGGACTTAGGACCCTAAATTAATTCTATGACTAACATTTAGGCCAGAATTAACTAGGGAATTTGAGTTTTATGATTATGGGTCGTTTTGTTTGAATTAATTTATTGGGTTTATATTAGTCGATTAATAGATTTATTGGCCTTAAGTTGTTGATTACGTTTTCTCTAAAACAGAGTAAGAACTTTTTGTATTTTTTTTGTTTTAAAAAAACTTAAATAGTTCTTTAAACAGATGGCGGCTTTTGTCAATCCATTTAAATCAAACTGGAGATTCTATACATAATTTTTTAAGGGGGAAAAATTATCGAATAATAATCGTTAGTCTCTTACTGACGGAATACCACCCCGGTCCTACTCCTGCACTTCGAGCCGGAGGCCCAGAAACCCGCTGAGTCCTCCGCGGTTCCGTATCGGCATCAGCCCTATTCTATAAATATTATTTATTTCAATTTGGTGGTTAATTATTGTACGTATGTATCATTTGTCAAAAATATTTTACTGGTAGATATATTACACATTTGATATTCCAATAAACTCCGGAATACATGTAATGATATTCCAGAAATAAGACATGTTTTATTATACCTATTATCTACACTTTCTGAGACATAATGCATATTCATTTCTGAAATATAAAACCGTGGAATTTTGTAGCTACTTATCTTTTAATATTCGACTCACTACCTCTGTCTTTGTGAAGATTTTCGTCTGTCTGTACGTATTTAATCAAGGGTACCTTCGTTTATGGCAGTAATAAAAGGGATCTTCATTATACGGAGCTGAGAAGCAGATTTGTGCTCTGTGATTATAATCAGAAATAAGTCTGATTAGTTTTTGTTGCCTACTGGACGAAATGATGCCTCATAATATGGGACCTTCCTACCAACTTGGTTCATTGGATTTATCTTTGTTACTATGCTGTTATTCTGTCGAATCTGACTTATATTATAAATGCGAAAGTTGGTGAGTTTGTTCCTCAATCACGTCAAAACGGCTGAAGGGATCGGGATAAAATTTGGAACAGGGATAGATTATGATCTGAAATAACACTTAGGCATTTTTTTTATAAGGAATAGGAGGCAAACAAACAGATCACCTGATGCTAAGCGATCAGCGCCGCCCATGGCCACCCGCAACACCATTTATAAAAATATTTTATACTAATGCCACGTAGGTATTAAATCAATTAAAATCGCGGGTTACTCACGTGAATATACTGAGAAAACCTCTACTAGTTTCGAACCACAGAGGGGTTCTTCCTCATGAGCATCGTGCGCGGTCGCGGCGACGTTGCGCAGCTCACTAATATTCACGGGAGTAACCCGCGATTTTAGTTAATATAGTAGGTATGTCTCACGATAGTTATTGTAAAAACATGGCACGTATTATTAGTTCCTATGATTTTATTGCTTTTTACATATATGTATACGTATGTAGGTATACATATCTTTACGTGACGTGACTCTTAGTCTTAGCGTGACAAATAACTTCTATTTACTTATCAATTCTTGTCCAGTAACTTGCTAATGTAGTTTTATAAATACATAGTGTTGTCAATGTCTTTTAAATACATAAACATGTAAGACTCCTTATTCAGTATTCACAAATACGTACGAACGAATTAAACATAATTTTAAAAGCATTTCCTTCGAAAATACAACCTCAAAATAAATATACTTGACCGATATTCACAACAAGAATTTCTTCAATGGAAACGAAGGTGCTAATAAATATTCTGGTTCATTGTCTTACCTTCCGATTGCGAATACATTCACGTTATTTAAGTAGATATTTATGATCCTACATAAAAGCTACGCCTTGAATATTTGACGGTTTTAAGTACAAGCACAAAGGAACTGGTTAAAACCAAGTAGTTATTTACTAGTAGGCAATAAGGCAAGGATCGTCTTTGCCTTGAACCCGTGATGGCATTATCTGCATTCTACAATACAGACTGCAGTTCGAGTTATACATAACCAGTGTATTATGGTCTAGCTTCGTATAATATTTTCAGACCTACAAAGGTCATTTTATACTGGTTATTGTAACCAATTTAACATGATCTCGTTTTATACGATCTCTCCGTATATTCGACGTTCAATTTATACCGGTTATGTATAGCTTGATCGGTAGCTGTGTCTACCAACGTACAGGTTTTTGCATAAAAAAGTGCTACATACAATTGATATGTACATAATCATTATATGACAGACTGGACGCACAAAGACGTTAATACTATAATAAATAGCTTTATTGTATTTTTTTTTATTGTTTCCTTATGCCTCTCAGGGTCGGAAGGTTTTAATCATTCATGAATGTAGGTTATTCTTTTATTATTCTTATTTACTGCCTCATTGGCCGAGTGGTCACAAGTGCGACTGCCGGGCAAGGACTCGATTTCCGAGTCGGGCAAAGTATTACTGGGTTTTTTTCAGAAGTAGCACGGAGTCTGGAACTGTGCCCGGTATATGGCAACAGGCTCACCCCCTATTACATGGGACTCATAATATAAATAGTGAAAAGTGGGTGTTACATAACAGTGGCATTAAGTGCCGTAATGTGCATCCCTGCCTACCCTTTCAGGGATAAAAGGCGTGATGTTATGTTATGTTTTACTTACTATCGGTAAATATATACATATATTGCAAGCACAGTCGTGGTGGCCCGGAGGTTAAGACGCCCACTTCTCATGCATGAGGGTGCGGGTTCGAAACCTACCAACGGCAAGTACCAATGTGACTTTTTCCGAGTTATATGTACTTTTCTAAGATTATTTAGACACCACTGACAAACGGTGAAGGAAAAACATCGTGAGGAAACCTGGACTTATAATTTCTAATTATAAGTTTGAAATCGCCAACCCGCATTGAGCAAGCGTGGTGATTAACGCTCTAACCTTCTCCGTGTGAGAAGAGGCTTTGCTCAGCAGTGGGTATTTATAGGCTGTTGATGATTGCAAGCATATCACATAAAGATTTGAGACAACATTTTTGTCAGTAAAGTATATTGTTATTTAAGTATCTTTAAGCGGAATACATATTAGTATAAATTTCCTTCGTTGAATAGGGTAGTTTCCTGGGTCAAAAGAAATTATTTAGATTTTTCAGTCCAATTAAATATTGAAAAATAGTTACACTTTCATTCATTGATTTGCCGATATACTTAATTTTCGATTTATTCTAGGATTGTTTTTTTGACGCGAAAATATGATGACGTCATAAGCTGGTATATCGTACAAAATTCATAGAACAGTATCGTTTTTGACGTTTCGATAAAAGTATCGAATTTGACCAGTTGTCAACTACTGGAGTTGCCATTATTACTATTTCAATAAGGTGCATTCTAACTCATCATGAATATTTTCGAAAAAATAAACCGTTTAACTGTATCACAATATTGTCAGACTAAAGTCAAAATCAAAGTATTTATTCCAATTGAACCATTATTTGGTACTTTTGAAATGTTTTTTTTTATACTTTATAGGTCTACGTTTGACCACCATCTCGCCTGATGGTAAGCGATGATGTGGCCGACGATGGAGCACGCCTAACTATAAGCAACCTGTTCACTAGGGACTTGAAGACACCCAAGTCATATTTGACGGGAAACACAGACTCTGGCAAGGAATTCCATTCCTTAGCGGTTCGCATGAGGAAGCTTGATGCGAAACGCTTCGTGCGAATGGGTGGAATGTCCACCATATAAAGGTGGCGCCCCGCCGTGGTACGGTGGTGAAATGGACTAGGGGGAATAAGTTTATGCAATTCCCACGCACACTCACCGAAATGTATCCGATAGATGTCAACAAATATAAAATAAATAATAGTCAATCAGTCTGAATGAGCTTCATTCAGACTGATTGACTATTATTTATTTTTCGTTTCGTTTTAGGAGTTCGTTTCAAAATGTTTATTCGAATGGAAAAGAACTATACCTCTAGAAACTCCCTCAACAATTCAGACTTACTTCTCATCAATCTAGATTTATAAAAGACATAATAGGACCTCAGCTGAACATTGTTAACAAGGATTGGCCCAAGTAGTACCTACCTACTGATAAAATACTTTTAGCTCTGAGGGAACCAACATAATGAGACTTGGGGAGGCTCTCGAGCTCAACTTGCACCCGATTCCCACACTAATGGAACCCCTTATTAAAATATCCTATTATATATATTTCATTCGAAGGCGACGGCGACGTCATATTTATTTAGATTCTTTAGGTGTTTGCTTTTTGACTGTCTTAGTATTTAGTCGAATTTATTTATTGAGTTAAAGGTATGATTCGGAATGAGTAGATACTTCGTAGGTAGGGTTTGTGTCTGCAGTCTGATAATAGACTGGATCTCTGTCATGTGAAGACTACCTTTTAACATAGCAACCGACACACGGTTTTTGCTTAACCGCTTTTATGTGTCCCCTATGTTCTAAAAGGCAATTCTAAACTCGCAGAATATCCCTTTTAATTTTAAAATAAAAAAATAAGTAAACAAAAATTTTTTTACTGGAAGCATGTGGAATTGCGGTTTTGTAATTAATACAATGTAACTCTCTTACCTTATATCCCACATTTCTGTTGACTCCAGTGTGACAGGATTTGAGACCCTTCAGTTGATCCAGGTTGTTGATCGGCAAATCTTTGTGTACCACTATTACCGCTTCGTATCTGAATGGTGCTAAAAATAAAAACAAATGAAAATTAGAGTTGGAGGTCGAGTTGAAAAGTTTTAGGTTTATCAAAGAGCGTTGGTGCTTGATCTTGGTCAAATGTGCATTGTGCAGTCTCTTAGTCGGTGTTTGCAACATCTGTCCTTTTTTTTATGGAGGGATAATCATCAAAGGACTTCTCCCGCCTGGGTGAGCCTGGAGGGAGTGTCAGACATTTACTGATTATAAACCACCCCGTTCCTACACCTGCACTTCGAGCCGGAGACCCGTTAAGTTCTCCGCGGCTCCGTATCGGCATCAGCCCTATTGGGCCCTATCTGTGGTGGTCTGATGGCTCTTTGAGAAGCGCGTGGAACGCGACGCCCCGTACGCTCGGAATATCTACCCTTAGGACAAGTAGAGGAGTGCTTACTACGCATGCAAACCCATTATCACCTTTTGATATATGAACTTGTATAATTTTAACATTAGACTTCTAGACTTTTTAGCTATATTTTTTATATCATCGACTAAAATTAGACGCCTCAAGTGTCCTTAGTATACATAATAATCAAACCCACAACCCACTCATTAGGACCATTGTTCTGTCCTATTAATTCAACGCAAACGCTAGTCCTAATTACTACCAAGCGATTCATTACCACCGCGTTATCATGCTCATTCATATTTCCTTAAAGTTACACCATTTATGAGAAAGGTAAAGGTACACACGGCCACACATCAATCATACAACACCAGTTTATCCTGGTGTCGCGTCGCATCATCTTTCCGCACATTTAACGTTAAGTTTATACTGGTTATGTAAAGCTCGATGTGTAGCCGTGTGTACCATCTCTACGTTTTATCTTTTGCGTTACTCTAAACTTTATTATTTAATGTTTGTTTATCTTTACATTATAAGCTTATCTTGGTTTACAAATTATTATTTGCCATTTTCATGTACGTGCTTGTACTACGTATTCCTTTGAACCTAACTCTCTATCTAACCATATTTAGTTGTGTTTTATCTGCATCTTCATTTAGATACAAGTGATCATCAACATCCATCATACCTGGACAGGTTATGACAGTCTAGTGCTAGTCACTAAAAGTCTAGAAAAGAGGGTTTTATCACAGAGCACGGTTGCACGGTTCCTGTCAAATGAGGATTCCCTTGTTCTTACTACACCCACGAAGAGTAGGACTACAATGTATTCTACCTTGCTATCACGACATGCCTAACCTAATTTACCCTTTTAAAAATCATAGTCGTATAGTAAACCTAAATAACACAACAGAACATCACGTCTTTTATCCCCGAAAGGGTAGGTACAGTACAGGCACAGTAGTAGAGGTAGAGGTGCACATTACGGCACTTAATGCCACTGTACAATGTAACACCCACTTTTCACTATTCATGTTATAAGTCCCATGTAATAGGGAGTGAGCCTATTGCCATAAAGGGCACAATTCCAGACTCAGTGCTACTATTGTGATTTTTTTTTATCCAGTAGGTAATACTTTGAGACCCGGCCCGGTAGCCGCACTTGCGACCACTTGGCCAACGAGGCAGTAAACCTAAATAAATTAGACATCTACCTGACCTAGGTGACCTGAAATGAGAAGTGATCAAAACTTAAGTAAATATTAGGTACCCAAACCCATCGAAATGAAGTCACAAACAACGACAGTTGAAAACAAACATTTTGGTTGCTATCACAACTTGTTTCACAATCTATTCAAATGTCTACTATCGCAGGTGTTGTTATAACAGGTACGGTTTCGATAGCCTAGGGACATATCATTTCAAACTTTCTCCCGATCACAACTGACGCAACTGTTAGGTACATTGTTTGTGTGAACACTGTTTAGATTGAAAGCGATTGATAATGTTTTATCTGTTTGAATAATTTAGATTTTATTTTTATTTGTTTAAATGTTATTTTTGTTTGGTTGCCGTTTTGAAGTTTTGTACGATGGCAATGAGAAACGAGTCGATATTTAGGCGTCGGTCTGTATTTTTAATGTGATTTCAAATGGTTGTCATTATTAAAATTATCCTTTAACTTGTCTATTGCTAATAGCATTCTTTTGAAAGTTTCTTGAGATGGCATAATAAAGGAGAGTCTGTTGTAGTTAGACGGACTATTTACAGTAAAACAAGTTATTAACAGGACTAAATGTACCTCTAAATATGATGAATTAGAAGCAAAAGAAGAAAAACTTTGATAGGAGTTATCGAAGTCTTATTAGCGATTTTATTACAAAGTAAGTTAGCATAAGTACGGTTGTTGTTTCTTCCTTCCTATTCTCCACTTTTTCTATAGACAGTCGTAAAGATAATGGGTTATCATGTCTCAGAGACTACATAATATATTTCTTACGATATAAAGGAATATTAATGTAGATATATTCGTCTGTCTGTCTCATTATTCATCTTATTTTACTCCAGTCTTATATTGCTGGTATATTTGTTTGGTAGCATATTTATATTCCGCACACTTTTACTTGAAATTTATTGTATGTTTTGGAGTTTATACCTCATAATTCCGTAGAACAAGACAGATGAGGTTATTGACATTACTTTCAGTATTTTTATTTGTCGTATATTGTAACATGGCTTTTTCAGTATGTTTTTATGGGTTAAGGGTTCTAATTAGCAGACGGCTGAGCTGATGATCAGCCCGCTTTTCCAGATTTTGAAATTGAACTTGAAGAGTTCTTGTTGCCAAAGTCAGATTTGAACAATCACGCAGGCTTACAAGGTAACCAAACCATGAAAACATGCTGAAAGATAAAGTAACACATAAGATAACCTACATACTTATAAGTGTGGAAGAGCCATGCTTCAGCACGAATTGGCCGGCTCGACCGGAGTGATACCACCGCCTCACAGAAAACCGACGTGAATCAACGTTTGCATTGTGTTTCGTCGTGTGAGTGAGGTTACCGGAGGCCCAATTACCCTCCCCTTCCACAATATCCCCAATTCCTGAATCCCCAAAAGGCCGGTAACGCACTTGTAACGCCTCTGGTGTTCCAGGTGTCCATGGGCGACGCCAATTGCTTACCATCAGGTGATCCGTCTGCTCGTCTACCGGCTTATGCCATAAAAAAACACATGGATAATATTTGTTTCAGACAGAAATAGCAAGACAATTTTATCTCATATTCTTTACTATTTTCAGTGATATATTACAATGTAAGTACTCGGCATAAACGTTTGGTACGGCTTCACAACAAGCTATGAAAAACCAGTATAAACTGACCATTCAATGTGCGGAAAGATCATACAATGCGAGACCTACATAACCTGGTTTTGTGTAGTTCCATGTGTAAGATATGTTTTAGCCTTTGTTTGGTGCCTACAAAGAGGAGGTGGAAGTTCATACATATTTCATGACAGAGGGTAAGTAAGTGTCCTAACATAGAGATAGAAAAACAATCCTCTATGTATATTTCAGGACTTCTTGATGGCAAAGATTTGAGATGAAATCTCAACCTTTTTTTGCGAGGACCTTCTTTATGAGTTTTCTATTTTTATTTATAGGAATTTGGTAAGTGTTACATATGAAGGTGAAAAGGTCGATGGAAGAATTCGTGACATTACTCGTTGTTGCGTATCTCTACGGTTCTTTTCAGTTCAATACGACAATACATTAGAAAGATCTTTGCCCAGAAATAGTCTAGTAAAAGTTTCAATACCCACTTTGACATCATATTGAGAAAAGAATTATTGTTTGGATACTCAACCACTAACACTATTTGCTTGAAGGGTAATGTACTATTTAAACTATCTCACCTCACAAAACTTCATGCTTATAGTACTAAGATGATATGAGCTACAGGTACCTACTAGCTAAAATAAAATGCTCCTTTTGGTAAGGTAGAATAAAGTGCAGCACATTAAGCTACTTTCTTTAGATCTTTCAATAGATTATCAACGTTGATTCTTCATATTACAGTTGAAAATCCATTGAAGTTTAACAGTTTAAGGTTAACTTGATACGCTGTCTGTAGTGACTTAAAAGGTGAGACAGTATTAACGATTAGTCACGAACTTCTTATAAAAGTTTATAGAGTGGGTCCTAACTTAAAGAAGATGAAACACCTTTCTTAAACTTCTTGCGCTCCGAGGAACGTTATTCATTTTAAAGTTGGTCCAAAATCTCATACTGTCGTTGACTTTAAGCTATGTTCTTGTGATGTAACTAGTTGGAAGTACACTTTAAAGTTCAGTAGCATTTGCATTCTTTGCAGAATTTTCCTTTGTTTAAAAACATTTTGGATTTTCCCTCCTTACTAATGGAGCATTGTTAATTTAAATACGTAAAATCAGGAGTCTCTATGGAGTACTGTAAAAGCCCAGCTAAGCGATTAATTGAAACATCAAAGATTTCGTCTAATTCAGCTTAATTAGGAAATCGATCCTAAGGGAATTTTGCTTAATTAACTTAAACGCGATAACAAGGTACTTCTACAATACTGTCTAAATAATTTAGCAGACTTATTAAGTATCTATTGAGAGACTTCAAAAGCAGTTTAAATGAGATTTAAACTGTATATATCTCTTTTCTCTTCAAAGTTCACAGTAAGAGCTTCCTTTTGAGCGCTAACATTTCAACAGTAAATAAGTTTGGAGCAAACTCAAACAGTTGGCAGTCGACCGAGCAGAATTTAGTGGTTTTCATTAAAGTTCACTATAGCGATCTTTTGAAGAGCCATAATGAGGATTTCAAACTTGGAAATGAAAAGAAAATACTTTGTTACTGGCTGAAGAAGACCATTAAAAGAATTGACGGCATAGAATAAAAGTCTAAAGAGGGTTTGTTTCTTTTGCGTGTTGTAAAGGCCAGCGACTCTGACAAACCTGAACCTTTTTAAACTGATTTTTGCCAAGAATAGAAGCTACTGTAAACCCACATAGTCCAGTCATGGATTGTCAATTGATGATACTGCTGCTAGCTTTTGCAGGCCTTTGAATACATGCTTTTAATGTAGTCTTTAGTCACACATACTGTTAATCTCTTAGAAACCTAAAAACTGATCATTTTAAATAAAAAAATATATAATTTCCTTTGATACTCACAATCAGGTTCTTCAACGGTCCTATACTCCTGTATGACGACAAAGTCTTGGTTCTGTACTTTCGTAGCGCAGTACATATCTTCAGGGTCGGCTGGCACAATATCAGCTTGTCGTTGTTGGACAAGGTTTAGGCAGTCCACTCTACAATTAATTTGGAGTTTGATTAAAAGAAGACTGATTGGGTAATGATTAGAAGCATTGTTATAACGACCAAAGGGGTATCAGGTTAAATAGGGATGATGATGACAGGGTATGAAAATTCACAATCTAATTAGTCTAGTTCTAAGTAAATCTAGTTAGTAGTATTAGTTAGGTAGTAAAAAAATATTAGACACGTAATTTTTTCATATAAGAAAACAATACTTAAATAAAACGAATGAAAGTTTAGGAGTATATAAACTGTACTCAAAAGTGACGTTATGCGATATTTCAAATCAATATATCTTCGAAACAATACGTTTCCGGAAGAAAATAAAACCCGTGTCTAATGTTTTTAAATAATCAGACCAGACAAATAGGGACATTAAAATAAAAATTAATCATCTACCCTATTCTAGGGTTGAGATAAGCATTATTGAGGTTTTTTCGAATATACTTCCACCTTCAGTTTCCACACGATTTCAAACATTATTTTTGACTCCCTTTTGAAATAGGTACTAGTGAAATGAGATGCAGAAGGACTTATGCATCCCTCGAATTAAAAAAAAGTTATTGAAGAACAGTTAATTGTTATCGTTGATGGTTTACCGAAATAAATAGGAGAAACAATGTTATATGATTTAAAATCTACTAAAGTTAAATAGACTGCCTCATTGGCCGAGTGGTTGCAAGTGCGACTGCCGGGCAAGGGGTCTCGTGTTCGATTCTCGGGTCGGGCAAAGTATTACTGGGTTTGTAAAAACCTCAGTAGTAGCTCGGAGTCTGGAAATGTGCCCGGTATATGGCAATAGGCTCACTCTCTATTACATGGGACTCATAACATGAATAGGGAAAAGTGGGTGTTACATTGTACAGTGGGATAATGCGCACTTCTGCCTACCCCTTCAGGGATAAAAGGAGTGACAGATGTTATGTTATGTTATGTAAAGTTAAATAGATACATTAATGTTACACATATTAAATTTTATCGTTCCATTCACCTTCAGTCAGGTCACGGCTGGTGATGTTAGGAAGAGTATAGTTGCTATTACCTCCAATGCCGTTGGCAGTGATTGTATCAGCCGTAAGATGATACTCCCTGTCCTGGACGAGATCCTCCCAATCATCTGCCACATCCTGAACTTTTCCCTGACCAGTTGTGTTTTCCCCTCCTTGTGGAAGGAAGCACAAATTACTCCTCTCCCCAAAAAACCTAAACCAGGGAGTTTTTCCGACTATCGCCCCATTTCTATTTTACCATTCCTCTCAAAAGTCCTCGAACGCCTCATCCACAAGCAACTTAGTATTTTCCTCACCAAATACAATCTTCTCAATCCTTTCCAGTCCGGGTTTCGTCCGGGACATAGTACCACTACAGCACTAGTCAACATTACAGATGACATAAGATCTGGCATTGAGAACGGAAATCTCACTCTTCTAGCGTTGCTGGATTTCAGCAATGCTTTCAACACCGTTGATATCGATATACTGCTGGGAGTACTGAACTCTCTTAACATATCTCCGGCTGTGACTGATTGGTTTCGTAGTTACCTGTGTTGCCGCCGGCAGCGTATCCATATTGAAGGCTCCTTCTCTTCTTGGTCTAATACGACTGCTGGCGTACCGCAGGGTGGCGTTCTTTCTCCTTTACTCTTCGCAATTTTCATAAATTCTATCTCCAACGATCTTCTATCATCCTACCACTTGTATGCTGACGATTTGCAAATTTATTCACAGGCACCTCCTCATGAATTCTCCGAATCAGTTAAAATGATAAATACAGATCTGGCGCGAATTTCGGAATGGAGTAAGGTTCACGGGCTACGGGTTAACCCTTCGAAGACACAGCTCATTGTTGTGGGTAGCTCTCGACTGAGCTCAAGAATAAATTGGTCGCAGGTCCCACCAGTTGTATTCGATGGCACTACAATAACATACAGTGACTCGGTGAAGGATTTGGGTGTTATTATAGACCGAGACTTTACCTGGGGACCCCAGCTGGGGGAGGTCAGTCGGCAAAATGTTTGCATCAGCGAAGTCGTTGCGTAGACTTCGAAACTTTCTTCCTACTGCTACTAAAATTACGCTCGCTCAATCACTTCTTCTTCCCATCCTTGACTATGCCGATGTCAGCTATCTAGACATTACCGAGGTACAGCTAAATAAGCTTGAGCGACTCCAAAACTTCAGTATAAGGTTCGTATTTGGTTTACGCAAATATGACCACATTTCCGAACATCGCAATAAACTCAAGTGGCTTCCGATCCGCCTTCGCCGGAATATGCATATCTTATCCTTACTTTACAGTATTCTGTATAATCCTGCAACCCCTAAATATCTTAAAGAACGCTTCAAGTTCCATCATGACACACATTCAAGATCCTTAAGAGCGTCGGAGAGGTTGAGGCTTGAGATGGCTCAGCATTCTACTAGGACGTATGATAAATCATTTACGATTCAGGCTGTTCGCTTGTGGAATGCACTCCCAGTGTCGGTAAGACAAGCACGGTCAATAGCTACCTTTAAAGCTAAAGTTAAGGATTATTATATGTCCACGTCATAGATCACGCTAGCTCCCTTATATACTTATTTAGGTTGTATGTGTGTAGTTGTATATATATATAGATATTTATTTATTTTATATATATTTATGTTCGGTATGTATGAATGTATGTGTATGTAATTAGGTATATATATATATATATATATTTGTTATGATAGTAGTTAATATTTATGTATGCCATCGGACTACCCTCTTAAATTAATCAATGCTCCATACACCCAAAGGTTGCCTGGTAGATATCGCTTTTAGCGATAAGGCCGCCCTTGTACCCTCTTTATTTTCTGTAATTTCTTGATATTGTATAATTACTCGCTTGGTGTACAATAAAGCATATTATTATTATTATGTATGTCTTTACCATTCACGGGACCACAGGGTCCCGGTCATTTGGGAGGCGTACGAGGGGCCGAAGCCAACTGCGCAGAGGCCCTTTAGACAACTTTAATCTAAATGTAATGGAGACACAAACCGGCGACTATCCCTGTATGCACTATGGAAATGCACCCAAGGACAGTCCCCGGTTAGTGTAGGACTATTGTGAATAATGGAAAAAAAATGGTAGAGCTATGGATGGGTTGCTGTGGACTGGTAAATTGGGGACTATGGCACCTGCCGAAACAATGTAATTTTTACACGTAAAAATGGCAGGCGGAGACTCGCCAACTCACCGACCGGGCCCCGAGAATGGTTGCTAGATATAGCAACATAGGGGCAACGAGAATGTGAGTGGCTGAAGGGTTAAGAAACTACCACCGCTTTCTACTCAGATCATCTGCTCCAGCCGAAGCCTCCTGCATCCCTGGCCCACTCGCGACTTACGAATAGTTTCTTACCCTCCGAGCAGGATCACTGCTCTCGCGACTCCACTCTGGACGGCCAATGAAGGCAAGCCAGAGGTGGGAGACCTGTTCCTTGTCATCGTTCACTCCAGCCAGCCAATTAAGGCAAGCCGGAGAAGAAGGAACGGTGACTTCTCCCTGGAGCACTCGGGATGATGGTAGCCCGCGGGATCGCTAATGCCCGTCACCTCGCCTGAAGGTGCCCTGCGGGCTTATTATTATTATTATGTATGTCTTTACCATTCACGGGACCACAGGGTCCCGGTCATTTGGGAGGCGTACGAGGGGCCGAAGCCAACTGCGCAGAGGCCCTTTAGACAACTTTAATCTAAATGTAATGGAGACACAAACCGGCGACTATCCCTGTATGCACTATGGAAATGCACCCAAGGACAGTCCCCGGTTAGTGTAGGACTATTGTGAATAATGGAAAAAAAATGGTAGGGCTATGGATGGGTTGCTGTGGACTGGTAAATTGGGAACTATGGATGACTATGGCACCTGCCGAAACAATGTAATTTTTACACGTAAAAATGGCAGACGGAGACTCGCCAACTCATTGACCGGGCCCCGGGAATGGTTGCTAGATATAGCAACATAGGGGCAACGAGAATGTGAGTGGCTGAAGGGTTAAGAAACTACCACCGCTTTCTACTCAGATCATCTGCTCCAGCCGAAGCCTCCTGCATCCCTGGCCCACTCGCGACTTACGAATAGTTTCTTACCCTCCGAGCAGGATCACTGCTCTCGCGACTCCACTCTGGACGGCCAATGAAGGCAAGCCAGAGGTGGGAGACCTGTTCCTTGTCATTGTTCACTCCAGCCAGCCAATTAAGGCAAGCCGGAGAAGAAGGAACGGTGACTTCTCCCTGGAGCACTCGGGATGATGGTAGCCCGCGGGATCGCTAATGCCCGTCACCTCGCCTCAAGGTGCCTATTATTATTATTATTAAATTAAGTTTTAATGTGTTCAAGACCTCCCGTATCAACAGAAACGAAAAAGCTATTACTACATAACCGCCACAAGTTCAACAGCAAACAATAAAGGTAGGAATGAGGTAGAACAGTGTAGATCTAAAAACGGTCCCGTAATTGTCTAAATTGGACAACTTGGCACGTGTGTTGAGACATCTCTAGTTTTTTGAGAGGCAAAGAAAAAGTTAGGTTTTCTTGAAATGTAGGCTTTTATTTTTAACATAACATAACATCACGCCTTTTATCCCAGAAGGGGTAGGCAGAGGTGCACATTATGCCACTGTACAATGTAACACCCACTTTCACTATTTATGTTATGAGTCCCATGTAATAAGGGGTGAGCCTATTGCCATATACCAGGCACAAATCCAGACTCCGTGCTACTACTGAGATTTTTTTGAAAACCCAATAATACTTTGCCCTACCCGGGAATCGAACCCAAGACCCCTTGCCCGGCAATCGCACTTGCGACCACTCGGCCAACGAGGCAGTCTTTTATTTTTACTTTTTGTTTAAAATATAAATCTTTATGTGACGAATAGGTAAGCCAAGGTAGGTATATCAAGGTACATTTATACAATGTGCCACCTTTCACATATTAGTATTGAGTTCCATGCGTACAGGGGTAAGCCAGACACCATTGAAACATTATCGAAAATCCGAAAAAAGAGACAATTTACTGAATTAATTATGATGTTTTCGGCTTACTGAAGTAACTGTTTGATAAGGAACTCGACTAGTTTCAAGCCATGCTAGAGTCTTATATTCATGAGCAGTATTCCGCGACCCGCGACGCTACTCATTAATATAAGTAAGCCGCAAACATAATAATTAATTTAGTATGTCTTACGAAAGTTTTAATATTAATACTTTACTGGACTCGGGAATTGAACCCAGAACCCCTTGATTTATGCTTATACAACAGCTGGCAATAAATTGGCTGATTTATAAATTATTAGGTACTGACAAAAAAAATATTTCATTATTGTACTAACCTGTCTCTTGCTGGTACACATTCAATCTGGGTCTTGGATTTTGTTGGTGCATTCGCCATCTCCTGACATGATTTTAAGTATTGCGACGGGACGCATATTTTAACTAAAATAATAAAAAATATATAAATTATTCTTTCATAAGGCTTAAATTCAAAATAATGCTGGTGTGCTATCTTAGATTCTAAAAAAAACTAAAACTTTCCGTTTATGGATTAGAAGAATAGTGATGTGAAAGAACATTAGAAAACCATTAAATATTCTAGATCGAAATTACACTCCGAAATTGTTAGAGAAATACTTTATTATATTTCACCGTATAGGTTAGTAGGATAGTCTGTTTGTACCAATTGTTTATTTCTTAAATTAATTTGGTGCTAAATTATTCAATGTCAATGGCCGCTGTTATTTAATTTTATTTGTATGTATTACGTGATAGAATGACATAATACCTGACACGTTATTCAATCTTAGACTTAGAAGTCTAATCTTTTAGGAACTAAATATAAATTCTGTGATTTTGTAACACCTAAACAATTCAATCGGCAGCATTAATATGTTCATTGTGACAAGTAACTTTAGTGAGTAGGTACCTACATTAACATAAAGTCGTAGAGAAACATATTAATATAGGTATCGTAAGTTACACCGCTGACAAACTATTCGATCCTAGACGATTTATTGAGACAGTTACTCACAGACATAAATCGAATAGTAATCGATTCACGAAATTCGGTATCGAAATGGAATAAACACATCAAACGAATGGTTTCTACCACAATTTATTGGCTATTATGTGTTGGAAACAGAAAGCAAGATAGATTCTGGATGAATGTAAAAATGCAAGTTTTATCTAGTTTACTATACCTAATAGAAAAATTCTTAGATTTGTAAGTAAATGTACGTTATCTATACCTATTAGGTACCTTGTGCCTTCAATCAATTGGCACGGTTCAATATTTTATGTTATACAGCTAAAAAAGGATACTACCATGTTGTCTCTGAGTAGGCATCCTAAAATAGGAAGCTACATGTTCCGCAACAAAAATTACGAAACATGAAAATATTATCTACAGATGATATTTGCAATATGAGACGGGGTCAAATGTCACAGACAACTTGAGGTGGATAGCACATTTACCTACATTGTAAATCGATATAGTCGGAACATATTTTTTTTGCTATCACTATCGCAAAGAAAAACATAATAACAACTCATAACACTAAGTAATAAATATTATTTTTATACTTAATCGAATGACACAACCTTTGACCACAACACTACAACAACACAAATGAATAATAAAAACACAAAAAAGTTGAATTTCAAATTTCGAACACCAATCCGAATTCCATAAACAAAACACAATGCACTATTAAATAAACACCTTTAAAAATAAAAAGAGAATAGATTATAGAAATAGAACCTACATGATGATTTACTATGCACACAGACACATGTTAGGGCAATCAGATAAATTGGTACTATTCTTAGGTACTTTGCCATGGTCAAGGCGAGCGCGCTATCGCCTTACTACCGCGGGCCATCCAAGAAACTTCTTTTATATTCACACGTTATCTTATTGTGATTGTTCCATCACACAAGCGAACACAGAGGTGGACGTTGCGTTTACCGGACAAATGACCTATGTAGTGAAGTGTACCTAGATTGTATGACTCTGAGCAACGAGTGATGCGTATTGGAAAACAACGCGACACAGATTTGCTTACATGGTTGTAGATCTTGTAGATACAATTTTATGATAGTTTTTATCGAAGTTTTTATGAAGAAAATACTAGCTAGATTTAAAATTGATAGCAGTATTCTAGGAAGTATCTAGGTACAAATCAGTACAAAGCACTTCATGTTGCAGTTCAGTAATAAATACCCTATACTTAGAAGTATTTCTTAGGTAGGTGTAGGTATCTAATTAACTTGATTTGAAAAAAAAATTGTATTATAGTACTTACCTAGTGTCTGGTATTCGCATTAACCTTTGATGCCTATAGTTTGCACAAGAATTATTGCTTACTTGGGACTATGCTTTGAACAAATAACGTAAAGTAAATGTTACTTCAAACCAGCCAGACGCGACTATTATCTGAAATGTAAATAATAAATACTACTTAGGTACATAATAAAAATAAAATGCAGACACGAGTAAGTAACCAAACTTTTTACCCCACCAACGCGCAATAAGTTTTATTTAAATAAATTGAAATGTGTTCGACATTTAAAAATTAAAAAAAATAACTTTCATTTGCATTCTGGTTAATGTTTTTTAAATTAAAAAGTAAATAAAAGACAATTTCGTGTGCCTATATGTAAATGATTATGAAAACTTGTGATGTTCTTTTGTCATACTCAATGAAAAAGTTAAAAGTTAGAATATTTAAATAATTGCAATGAATTTTAATGTTGGTGTAAAAATTTTTTTTCAAGGTTTTAAAAGCAGAACAATGAATTCCATAGCCTTATATTCTGGTTGAATTAAAAAATTGAAATGTCACTTTTTATTTTATTAGTGTGAAAATGAGTGTGATTTTATCTTTGTGATGTGAGGTTAATTATTGTTTGATTAATGATGGATTGGATTCATTGCAATAATTGTTTTGCTCAATTAGAACCTGGCATTACTTTACACTTAACGTCATGTGGTCACATGTTTTGTAACTGTTGTTTAGAAAAAGGTAAGTGTGGAAATGTAACAAAAATAATAGGACTAAAATTTTTGCTATAACTTGATTCTCTCTGAATAAATTTATTACAGGCGGTAAAGACAGTACATGTTTAATATGCCGAGCGCCGTGTTCCATCATGAAACTCGTTCCGGACGTATGTAATTTCGCAAAATATTGCCTCCGTACCAACTTTACTTACAAATCCTTGGAACATAATTTTCTCATTAACGATTTAATTTTAAGATGAAACAAGAGATTCAAGATTACTTTACCGATCCGGAGGAACTAATTAAAAAGTCCTGTGAGGTGTTACAGTTTCAGAGGCAACACAGACGGCGGTTGTTATCTTATTTATTACAATCGGTGAGTTGATTATTTTCTTGTATTGTTTGTCGGAATTTAATCTAAGGAGATGAATTTGTAATTATATTTTGTGCACAGATTATACACAAAATTAAAATACTTAATTCATTACTTAATTCGTCAAATTGGTTAGTAGGTAAGCTACGTAGCTACCGTATTACGAACATAGTAACTTTTAATGATATTTTCGTCAGTTGTGAAAAGTTCCTGTGCTATTTCGTTAGAAAATGTGAGTGAAAAACTGCACCATGAAATTCTGTTTGTGTCAGTTGTCAAATTCAGTCTCAAAGAGATTGTCTAATGTTTTCAAACGACACAAACGAGGTTTTATTCAAAATTTTCCTTCTTTTTTTCTTATAAAAAACACCATCATGTTTTGCGTTGCAAAATACACCTAAAGGGAACGTAATTATGAACTATTTTGTGATGCTGATGCATGCTCAAAGGGCACTTTGAATACGTAATAGCGAATTTAGCTTTAACAAGTCGGGTAGGAAAAGGTGGAGCATTTTTCATTGTACACTAGTAAAGGGAAACAAAACACGATAAAACTTAGGTTGTTAAATGTGAGGTAATACATTAAAGGCTTATTGCTAAAGGTTATTAGCTACGTTAGTAAGACCCTAGAGGGTTTAGTCTTGACCCGAGCGTACGGCGCGTCGCGTTCCGCGCGCGCCTCAAAGAGCCATCAGACCACCACAGATGGGGCCCAATAGGGCCGATGCCGATTCGGAGTCGCGGAGAACCTAACGGGTAACCGGGGCTCCGGCTCGACGGGCAGGAGAAGGAACGGGGTGGTTTTTAGTCAGTAAGAGTCTGACACTCCCTCCCGCCTCACCCAGGCGGGAGCAGTCATTCGATGATTTTCCCCCCTTAAAAAAAAAAAAAAAAAAGGGGGTTTAGTCTTAATAGTACCTAATACTTATTAATTTTGTGTTAAAATTTATGTAATATGTCTCATATTACATATATTAATATTTCATATCATATTATGTACTGCCTCGTTGGCCGAGTGGTCGCAAGTGCGACTGCCAGGCAAGGGGTCTCGGGTTCGATTCCCGGGTCGGGCAAAGTATTACTGGGTTTTTAAAAATTCTCAGTAGTAGCACGGAGTCTGGAAATGTGCCCGGTTTATGGCAATAGGCTCACCCCCTATTACATGGGACTCATAATATAGATAGTGAAAAGTGGGTGTTACATTATACAGTAGCATAATGTGCACCTCTGCCTACCCCTTCGAGGATAAAAGGCGTGATGTTATGTTACATTAATGACTCATATTACATAAATTGTTACATATGTCTCGTATTACATCAATTTTGTTGTACGTCTGACTCACGTTCACGATTGATTACGGGCCCTCGAAGTTGCTTGAACGTGGTCGAGTGTCCTCGTCGAACTTGCGTTAACTTAGGTACAACATGAAGTTTTTGTGCCTCCTTTTCGACCACTACATCATGACTTTATTTATTTCAGACGAAAAAGTTTCATACAGCACGTACTGAGTTGAAACGTATGACGGAACTGTGCCAAAAGCAACATAACCAGCTGAAGGAGTACCAGAGAACCATAAGGAGTTTAGAAGCTCAACTGGCGAGCCAATCGAGTAATATTTTTCTTATTATTTTAAACATTATAAGGACGTCGTGGTGGCCCGGAGGTTTGAGACGCCCACTTCTCATGCATGAGGGTGCGGGTTCGAAACCTACCAACGGCAAGTACCAATGTGACTTTTTCCGAGTTATATGTACTTTCTAAGATTATTTAGACACCACTGACAAACGGTGAAGGAAAAACATCGTGAGGAAACCTGAACTTATAATTTCTAATTATAAGTTTGAAATCGCCAACCCGCATTGAGCAAGCGTGGTGATTAATGCTCTAACCTTCTCCGTGTGAGAAGAGGCTTTGCTCAGCAGTGGGCATTTATAGGCTGTTGATGATTATTACTTTACTTATATTACTATTGCTTATATTATATTTTTTATTTATTTATATTATTATTACTTTACTTATATTATTACTTCAGTGAAAAGTATTAAAATGTAAGTCTATTACCATCTATCTACGTAAGGAACCACTCTGTGTGGGATCCACAGATTATTGTTCCGGGTCTGGGTTTCAAGAGAAAATCATAGTGTGGGCAAGGTTTTTTTTATGTCCATCTTATGCGCAGCAAATATAGTTCTCAGCAAAGAGTATTTTGTTTTAATATCTACGTTTTTGGTTATATATTATTAAGTATATAACTTTTAAAATACTTTAAACAAAGCATTTCACGTTACAACTCAATTATAACCGAACTATTCTGAATTTAAACACATTTTCAGAGCAAATATCGCCCTTCAACATCCCCATATCGCCAGGGACCAATATATCCCCAAGCTTCGTGCAAACCACGCCGACTTATAAGCGAAATGCGAAAAGTACGCCATTCTCGGTGAGTGCCATGCCATCCATATTTATTTTATGTAGAGTAGAGGTCTCTATGGACAGAATTCCACTGCAATTTATTAATTAGTTTGTGAATGAGGATAGTAATATGACTAGTTAAGTTGGAGTTTGTAGTTAGTTTACTGTTTACCCTTGTACGAACGAGTAATGCAATGTTATGTCTCTATGCAACTATACAGAGACTGTAAAAAATAGGATAAACATTTTTCACAGGAACGAATGATGCTTCGACAGCAATAGGTAAACTCAACCAGAGTGATATTACCGTCTATAGAAAGAAAACCACCGAGAAACAACGCTTTTTTATGGCTTTTTTTTAAGGGGGGAAAATCATCAAATGACTGCTCCCGCCTGGGTGAGGCGGGAGGGAGTGTCAGACTCTTACTGACTAAAAACCACCCCGTTCCTTCTCCTGCACGTCGAGCCGGAGCCCCGGTTACCCGTTAGGTTCTCCGCGAATTTTTTATGGCATAGGAGGCAAACGAGCCGACGGATCACCTGATGGTAAGCGATCAGTGCCGCCCATGGACACCCATAACACCAGAGAAGTCACAGGTGTGTTTCCGGCCTTTTAAAAAGTAGTACGCTCTTTTACCGCCGACGACAGATCATTCCACAGTTTTGCTGTGCAAGGCAGAAAGCTACGTGAGAAGTGCACAGTTGTGGCCTGCCAACCATTTATGTAATGGGGATGCATATGCTGTCGTGAGGGTCGATGGCGAAAAGATGCGGGCGGTATCAGGTCAAACAATTTCTCAGCTTGCGTTGTGATTTACCATATAAACCAGTAAGTACAATCTCTCAAAAGGTCAGCAATGCACTTGTTTTGGTGCTGTGCCTTTGGTGTTGTGTCCATGGATGACGCCGATTCGGCTTATCCGTTTCCTATCTTATAAAAAATAATGGAGAAGTATAGAGTGCTTCCCTGTGAAAAAAGAGAGCGAAACTTGTTAAATGGAATCGTCTAGACTAGGTTAAATAGCGTAAAATATTCTTCAACTAATACACAGTAAGTACAGTAGAGTATGTAGTAATGTAAAGTAGGCTGCGCGACATCGCCGCGACCGCGCACGCTGCTCATGAGGAATAACCCCTCTGTGGTTCGAAACTAGTAGAGCTTTTCTCAGTATATTCACGTGAGAAACCCACGATTTTTAGTTAATTTAGTATGTCTCACGATAGTTATTATAAAACGGTACAGTCCCATGTTGTTTTGTTTATTAACTATAGTGTTTCGGTTAAATGTAGGTATTTTCCCGGTGTTATTGCTTAACAAGAATTTAGTTGTGATATCAATGCTATGTATTAATAATGTAAATAAGGAAAATAATTAATGTGTCAATATTTAGAAGTTTCTTTAATTAAGTTCTAACCTTGATTTCAAATATAACATAACATAACTTCACGCCTTTTATCCCCGAAGGGGTAGGCAGAGGTGCACATTACGGCACTTAATGCCACTGTACAATGTAACACCCACTTTACATTATTTATGTTATGAGTGCCATGTATATTGTTATGACAAAAAAGGGTCAACAAGAGCATGTGGCAATTATCGAACAGTGGCTCTAATATCTCATGCCAGCAAGATAATGCTATACATTATAAACAACCGACTGCAGTCTTTCCTCCAGTGGCAGATACCCAGTGTACAAGCCGGCTTCGTGAAGGGCAGAGGCACCAGAGAGCAGATTGTGAATGTAAGGCAGATAATTGAAAAAAGCCGAGAGTTCAACACGCCAATTCTCATGTGTTTCATCGACTACTCAAAGGCGTTTGACTGCGTGAGATGGGATCGTCTATGGTACATACTAAAGGAAATGGGAGTTCCTCAACACCTAATAACACTGATCGCAAACTTATATCACGATGGACGGTCCGTGGTGAAGGTGAATAACATTATCTCGGGTTCTTTTAGACCCGAAAGAGGTGTTAGACAGGGATGTATCTTGTCCCCCATTCTTTTCAACATCTACGGCGAATATATAATGAGGAAGGCCTTGGAAGATTGGGAGGGAGGCATCTCGGTGGGGGGTACAAAAATAAGTAACCTGAGATATGCTGATGATACCACACTCTTTGCGTCATCTGAAAAAGAGCTTGCTGAGCTATTCCGGAGGGTGGAATATGAGAGTGAACTAGTTGGACTCGCGATCAATAAAACCAAAACTAAAGTGATGAAGATTGACAGATCCGGTCAGCTCCTTAAAACTAATGAACTCTCAGATCTGGAATTTGTTAACGACTTTGTGTACCTTGGGTCTATGATAACAAACCAGGGTGGAAGTGAGCAGGAAATCCGAAGAAGAACACAAATGGCCAAAGCAGCAATGAGCAAAATGACACGTATATGGCAAAACAGAAACATCTCCAACATCACCAAAAAGAGACTAGTTCAGACATTGGTCTTCCCTATCTTCCTCTATGGTGCAGAGTCGTGGACTATTAGAACCTTAGATCGCAAAAAGATAGACGCTTTCGAAATGTGGTGTTGGCGAAGAATGCTCCGGATACCATGGACTGCCAGACGAACTAATAGGTCAATCCTAGAACAGCTCAATATAAAGACTAGACTGTCGACCGTATGTTATCAGCGAATTCTTGGATACTTCGGTCACATTGCCCGCCGCCAGTCAGATAACCTCGACAAATTGGTTGTTGTTGGTAAGGTGGAAGGAAGGAGACCACGTGGCCGATCACCTAGCCGATGGTGTGACCAAGTTGCCAACTACACTGGACTCTCTGTTACGAAAGCCCTGAGAGAAGCCGAAAACAGGACAAGATGGAGGGAAATAACACAGAGAGCAATGAAGGCCTTTCAGGGGCACGACCTTCAGAAATGAAGCAAGCGATCGAGAAGAAGAAGAGTGCCATGTAATAGGGGGTGAGTCTATTGCCATATTATATTCCAGGCTCCGTGCTACTACTGAGATTTTTGAAAAATCCCAGTAATACTTTCCTCGTCCGAATCGAACCCGAGACCCCTTGCAGTCGCACTTGCGACCACTCGGTCAACGAGGCAGTCAAAATTTCAAATATACTCAATAATATTATCAAATCTTTCCAACGTACCTATTTTTTTATCAGGCATATTTTTGCCAACATTTGTTTCATATCAGACATATCTTCTCTCTAATGTAAAACTTTCTTAAAATTGTATTCATATGAATTATGTCCACAAAATAACTTAAGATAACTATTGCAATTACTTTTGTCTTTTCTCGGGTCATCATACCTACTATTTTTAAGATATTGTCGCTTAATTAAGATATTTTTGTACCTATGTAATGTTGGCCACTGTTATCTATCTAAATAAATAAAAATGAAACCTGTTTCCCGTTGTCACGCCATAACTTGAGAACGGCTAGACCGATTTGGCTGATTTTTTTGTTGTGTTTGTTATTGTCAGGAGAAGGTTCTTATTATAGAAAAAAAATCCTGAAAATCTTATGGGAACGGGAGAAAACGGGATTGCGCGTACAAAGTCGTGAGCAGAAGCTAGTTATGAATATCTTAAGATTTATTTATTTATTTAAACTAATTTTAACCACATTTTTGTTGTCAATGGCTCATTAACTGATACGTCAATATTATACTTGGAGGAAATTGGAGTCTAGTCCATTCGTTCGTTTAAGATGAAGGTAACTGAGTCGTATTTAGCATACTTTTACTAAGTACTTCTTTCTAGAAGTACTTAGTAAAAGTATGCTGTGTAGGCTTCTGCCTACACAGATTCTTTATGTCTAGTAAACTGAAAGTGCTAATGACAGATGAATTCTGTACAAAAGTTTAAATTACCTAAGTATTTTTTAGATAATACGATAACGCTATCTCAAACTTCTTCTTTAAACTCGAGTGAAATCGCAGTCAACAACTAGGTACTAAGATAATGTAACATATATAACTTAAACAGAATAGTATGGGAGTACCCTACCCCCACTAAATAGGGTAATCCCTTAGCCCGTTGTGGTAAAGATAACGATAAACTTTTGACCCCCAGGTCCAGTATCAGTCCAACCTGGTGACCCCGACACGGATAAGCAAGCAGAGGTCGGCCAACATCAGCGCGCATAGTCAGGTACGTTTATAGTACTTACTCACTTTTATGTTATGAATAGTTTGTAAGTATATAAACAAGAACGCTTGCGTTGTGTTTCGCCGTGTGAGTGAGGTTACCGGAGGCTCAATTACCTGCTCCCTTCCGCAATCCCTAAATCCCCGACCATCTTCAAATTCCTCATTCCCAAAAAGCCGGTAACGCATTTGTAACGCCTCTGGTGTTCCGGATGTCCATGGGCGATGCCGATTGCTTACCATCAGGTGATGCGTCTGCTCGTTTACTGGTTTATCCCATAAACAATTTGCTGGTGCTGCTTTCCGATTCTTCTTAATTTTTCATTAATAAGTTTATGTTCACGACGAAAATCGCGAGTTGTATTGTGTAAAAATGTTCTGATTTAATATCAATTCACATATAATTAACATTTGGGAACTTTCATCAACAGCCTATAAATAAATGCCCACTGCTGAGCAAAGCCTCTTCTCACACGGAGAAGGTTTGAGCATTAATCACCACGCTTGCTCAATGCGGGTTGGCGATTTCAAACTAATAATTAGAAATTATAAGTCCAGGTTTCCTCACGATGTTTTCCTTCACCGTTTGTCAGTGGTGTCTAAATAATCTTAGAAAGTATCTACATATAACTCGGAAAAAGTCACATTCGTACTTGCCGTTGGTAGGTTTCGAACCCGCACCCTCATGCATGAGAAGCGGGTGGGCGTCTTAACCTCCGGGCCACCACAACATGTTTGGGAACTTTACTTCGTGTTAATTTCGTTTTGTGCAGTCTATACAACGAATTCTTGGTCAAACATTTTTGTTTGCCTTCAGTGCATTTTTTTAGTTAATAGAGATAACGAGTTCTGAACTTATTTTGTCTTACTATATAACCAACCATTTTTGGTGTTTGTTCACCTCATGAATGCCCGCCAGTTGTTGCATATATGTATGTAAGTCTCCGCAAATTTCATAGTAGTAACTCTCATAGGTATATGACCGTCCACCGTCCATCGGGACAAAAAGCTACGAGAACTTTCTGGAATAATGCTACTTTACGAGTTCAATGTAAATTAGCTACTTACTTATAAGTATCACTAAAGTAATTTTGTACTACTAGGGTCTTTTATGAACTTTTAATACTGTTATGGCTGTAAATTTTATTTTTGAACCCAAATTGTCAATTACCTTTGCATATTGGACAAGTGAGACGAACAATAAATGTTTGCAACTCTTTAATTCAGTACGTCAGCGCTTCATGTTCATAAACGGACGATGTACTGGAACTCCATTCATGTCGCCTGTTTCATTTTATTGGTGCGCCCAAAACAGTGCGATGGTGGCAATTCTTGCTCTCTCTAAAGTTTAAAGCGACAGATAATATGTAAATTAATAAGCTGTAATTGGTGCTGCATAGGTATAATAGAGATAGTATTTTATAAAAATAATCGAACGTTATTTATCGTCTGGCACAAATCTAATTTTTGAATTTTGAAATCCCCTGTTTCCATAATGCTAATAAATGTATTAAAACAAATTATCAAATTACCCTAGATCAACGAGGTATGCTAGGTCTAGTTACTTGGTTAAAATACACTTTCATTTTACTTCCAGCGTTCAAACACTTCAAACAAGATATCTTCAACTGTCTTCACTCCACCGACTCCAGAGTCCGCTGGGTACTCCAACTTTTTAAAGAGTCTTTAATGGTATTCTGAACGCATCCAAAAACTCGCTCGCGTATGCCAGTGCGAATTTCCATAAAGAAATATACATTAATTTTTTATTACCGGCTGACGGCATTGGAAAACGAATTATTCAGCCTATTTTCTTTAGGCCTGTGTTACATTGTGTGACAGCGCGTTGTGTATGACACGAATACTATATTACTTTATGTCAAGACTCGAGATATGGGGATGAAATGGCATGGAACATGACATGCGGTTTATGCTAAATTGTGGTTTTGTGCCAGACGTTACATTATTTTCGTGTCTGAATATAATTCTTATTTAGAAGAAAATTGCATTAATTCAAGGAATAAGGATAAAGTGTTTTTTTTTATTAACAGTAATGTATTCTTACCTTTTTATTTACTTTCCAATGAATCCAATCGTGGCACTGCTGATTGAGTAAAATTTTACGTTCGAAATTTTTAATTGTGTAGAACACAAACTTTATTCTATTTCATGTTATTATTGTCACTTGTTTCGTTTTGTTTATTTCGTTCTTGCTCAGTTTTTTAATAAACAAAAGGTTTTTACTTCGAATAAACAAGCGTTAATTGATATTCTGGCTATGATTAATATAAAACCTTCACGATCAATAAATCAAATCAACTTTTTCTAAACAAACCAGTGTCTTTGCCAAATGATCATAACAAATCAATCTTGCCGTTTAATTACTATTTCATAAAAAAAACGTTTACCGGATGATTTGCTTTCTAGGTTTTTCAGTAGCAGTAATGAATCAGGCTATATGTCAAACAGTCCGTTGCGATCGCCCGGGGTATATTGCAATGGACACGGAAAATGTACATTCAATAAAATGAAGATAATAAGGTTCGATTAGAACTATTTTTTTAAGTTCAATGAAATGAGGTTTTATTTTATTTTACGTGTACCATAGACTGCATGCATGGATTATTACTTTTATTGTCTATACTTTTCAATTTAAATATGGAACTTTGTCTCTTCTTTTTCTAATTTAAAATAATTTGTTTATTTTTGTTAAGTTTTGAACTATGTAAAGAGACAACAATCTATTTTTATAATCTTCTTCATTTGAGATTAGCAATTTAATGCAAAGCACAAACTATGTAGACAGTTAATGGAGCGAAAGCATTGCTACAAATGGAAATACTTAGCGAAGTAATAACAAAATGGGTTCTGAATTTTCATAATAGGATAGCTTTTAGCACTTTAATCTCGTTTCATAGTGTAACTATAATAATATAGAAATAATAACTGCGTCATTTGCATGTTTAATGTTATTTTTTTTATAATAAAAATAATTCTGTTATTTACTTAATCATATTTTTATTTTCTTAGTTACGAAAAGTCTTTTAATTTGTTATCATGAGCGGTAAAACACATAGAGTGCAGTTACATTAATACTAGGTTGACTGCAAGGTTTGCACGGTAGTCGGGCAACTGGTTGCCGCGCAACGTGTCGCGGGTTCGATTCCCGTACGGAACATCTCTTTGTGGGATCCACAGATTGGTTTTCCGGGTCTCGGTGTCATGTGTATGTGAACTTGTATGCTTGTAAACGCACCCACGATACAGGAGAAAATCCCAGTGTGGGGCAAAGTTTTAACAAAAAAAAAGTAAAAGTTCATGTAATTCAGTGCAGCAGTTTCTGAGTAACCTGCATTTAATCATATGAGATGAGATTTTAACAGATTAGCATAATGGCAAGTTTGATAGGCGAGTAATAAGTCACAAGTCATTTATTACTTTGATATCATTCTCAATTTCCTCATCAGTCGCTTAGCTGATAACATATTGAGGTTTTAGCAAAATGAGGTCTTAATAACAGTCATAGAGTTTAATATTTTCTTTTTCGACTCATTTAGGTATATCGGTAACTATCGTAATAACAATTTTGGACATTGGTTTTTCTTCCTATGAAATAAATGTTCTTAGAAAGGTAGATCAAAGTGTAGGTGTATCATTTTCTTAATGGTACTTTCTCACCGGGAGCATTCACGTGTAATGTAACATTATACCTGTAGGTTGTCGCGGAGAACCTAACGGGTAACCGGGGCTCCGGCTCGACGTGCAGGTGAAGGACCGGGTTGGTTTTTAGTCAGTAAGAGTCTGACACCCCCTCCTGCCTCACCCAGGCGGGAGTAGTCATTCGATGATTTTCCCACCTTAAAAAAAATACCTGTAGGTTCGACTCTAACGACTTCGGCATTACATTATATTACAATGATACCTCCCTGACTAACGAGCATTTGCGTGTAATATAACATATTGATTCGACTTAGAGCATTTCATAGCAAGATGTCAGACATTGATGTCAGACATTGATGTCACAAGTTGTATTAAGAGATTACATATTGTATCATTACAAGGTGCGCATTGTAATGCTCGGTTCTCCTCCTTCACTGATGTAATGCTCAGATCTGTACGTTACATTACACGCGAATGCTCCCGGTGCGGGAGCAACTTTGCGGTTAGGTGCTTTACCTGTAACCAAATTCAATAAAATAAATAAAATTTATCGCTTCTGTGCAGGTATTCAAATTAAACTAACGATTTAAATACCTACCTAATTTAGAAAAGTTAAACAAAAAATAAAGAAGAAAAAACCAAAAAACTCAGTCGACTTTAAGTAAATTTACGCTTGAGATTGTGCACCTTATGCTAATTGCCTTTGAGAGGCTTTTGAGAAAAAGACCAAGAAGGAAGCGCAAAGATAACGCAAAAATACTCTAATTGTCTTTTATCTTGGCTCTTTGTAAGTTACAACCTTTTAGGAAACTGTTTTACTTCAGTATAATCAAGGAGTTGAGTCTGAGGGGTATATCCAGACAGAATTATACTTAGCTACATAGTCCTTTCCCATCACACTAGTGGAAAATAACCAATGTATTTGTAACGTACGTATTCAAAAACTTGTTGATTTAGACGCCACAACATTCCAGACATCTGAATAATTTATTCTTTAATAATTTAGACTATAATCTTACCTCATTTTATTCACATAACACTCTCATTTTAATAATGTTCCATTATTATTCACTAGTTTTAGTTAGACCAACGGTCTTACCCACGAATTTAGGATAAAAAGTAACCTAAGTTCCAGAATTTCCAGAATAAGATAAAATAACATAACAACGCGCCTTTTATCCCCTAAGGCGAAGGGGTAGTCGCGGAGAACCTAACGGACAACCGGGGCTCCGGCTCGACATGCAGGAGAAGGAACGGGGTAGTTTTTAGCCAGTAAGAGTCTGACACTCCCTCCCGCCTCACCCAGGCGAGCAGTCAAAAAAGGCGAAGGGATATTAGGGCAGTTAGTGCAGATGTACAATGTAACACCCACTTTTCACTATTTATGTAATGAGTCCCATGTTGTCCCTCATTGGCCAACTGGTCGCAAGTGCGACTGCCGAACAAGGGGTCTCGGGTTGGATTGTCGGGTCGGGGTACAACTGGGCTTTTAAAAAAATTCTCAGTAGTAGCACGTAGTCTGCAATTGTGCCCAGTATACGGCAATAGGTTCACCCCTTATTACATAGGACTCTTTCAAAATATATTATAAATTAATCTATTTCTGTGCTCAATTTCATTCAGATCCGTTCAGTAGTTTTTCAGTGAAAGAGTAACGAACATACATTAGGATAGAATTTACTAACATGGTCATAGGTCATAATAGCATTGTTATTTAATAGGTATTATATAAAGCCTAATTGACCTAATTCTCCAAACAGCCTTATTCAGGGATTTTTGGATGGAATTTTATTACTTAAACAATTCTCTCTGGTCACGCATAAATGTGACTTTAGAGTAAGTCAAGTGCAATATGTTAACATGACCTCTGAATGGTGTCACGCAAGCATTCGATTCGATTACTTTAAAGTAATGGTTCATAGCGAGCGACGGTACAACAGACGATAGGCTGATATTGAATTAGAATTATTCAAAAATGGTACATCTAGAAATCACTGCGGAGGACTACGTTCCGTAGTGGACAATAGGGTGGTTTCCTAAATTTTATTTACATAAATGTCCGTCTGGTAGATTAATTTAAAACTTTAGACACGTATTTTTTCTTTTCTCTCAAAATTAAATACTTTCGATGATTATTAATTTGAAATATTGTGTGACGTCACAACGTGCCACAATTTGTAACACGTTATGACGTAACGTAACGACCTCCCACTCCTAAACTTAGCGCCCTTTTATCTAAGTATTGCAACTTAATACGAGAAAATAAAAAATACGTGTCTAATATTTTTTTATTATCTAACTGACGGACTAATTAGATTTTTAATTTTGATACCCTGGAAACTACCTAATTTGTGGCTGATACAATGATGACATACCTGAAATGAGGTACGAGATAGACATGTAAGTCTACAACTACAAGTAATGATGTACGTATGATCTTTGCCATCGTAGGTAATGCCGTAGCAGATCTGTAATTAAAAATCTGTTTCAAGGACTGGGAAATTTTAATTACTGGTTTGAGTTTCTGGTTAACTGTAAGATTGTCATAGATATTGTTACGTAAACTCCAGGAATTAGAGATTAGAGTCATATTTACCGACAGTATCGATTTTATATAACTCGGTTTCGTAGCTTAGACATAATATAGGTATACGGAGCAGCGGAGAACTTAACGGATTACCGGGGCTCCGGCTCGAAGTGCAGAAGTAGGAACGGGGTGGTTTTTAGTCAGTAAGAGTCTGATGCTCCCTCCCGCCTAAGCCAAGCGGGAGAATTCATTTAATGAATTTCCCCCCTTAAAAAAGACATAATATAGGTACCTTTTTTAATGTGTGGAAATCTTCATGGATACCCTTTGTCTAGACAATGAGCGGCAGACAGCAGGTATAATATAATAATATAGATACCTATGCAAGAATGTCTTATGCCCTTTGATCAATCCTTCAGCCAATTATCTGTTCTTTTCAATTCTGAGATATAGGATTCTATATCTAAAGCAACAAAAACAATAATTTAAAAAGCATCAAAAAGTTTCTTTATTGCATCCATTGATCAAAAGGAACATTGGTTAACGGTGTATGGGTAGGATTCCCTTGTTCTGCTGGTAACCACCGGTAGCCTCTTGATGTCCATGCACTGAGTGAGCTCCGAGGTTGTTGAACTTCTCCAGAACTTCGGCACCACCCTTGTAGCCTTTCTGCAGATATTCACCCTGGTGAAAGAAGATAGAAGATTAGTTTAGAATATGGATTACTGAATGGTTTATTTTCTATCTTCGCCAGTGCAGTATAAGTTGTTTTGTGTTAATTCATATTATGGTTAATCATTAACAAATTCTATTTTACTACCAAATTTTGAAGTGGTGGTGGACTATTGAACTTGCAAACTCCTCATTAAATAAAAATTGAATAGCCGAGGATACTACACAAATAACCAACAGGGATAGAATAAAACAAAATGATTATTAAAGTCATTATCCAAAACAAAGTCTAGACCACAATACGTTTCAGTCTGAAAACATTTCGTTAAACCGAAGTGAGGTTAGCAAAACAATTTTGTACAATTTTATTTCCACGAGAGCCCTAAAACGTAGCTCAAACATCTGGTGGCTTTATTCGATGGCTTTTATACAGCGAACCTACAGACATTTCTTTTTAACGAGCTTACAGCCAACTGTTTTCAATTTAAGCAATGTATAAAACTAAAGTAACATTTTATGTGCCATTAAAGTTGGCATTTGTTCTAGAATAAATATGTTGTATTTAATTTTATACTCTACTTTTATGAACATCGTTTGTTTAATACTTACAGGCTTTGTGGCTTAGAATTTGTTAAGTAGTTTGACGATAAACAGAAATTGCTTTGTTATTAGATGTTATTCAATCTTTTATGTAGGTGTTGTGCTTATTTATTTTTAATAAGAGCTAAATACTTTACGCTCTTTACGTTTACATGCAAAGCAGTTTGTTAAACAAAATCGCCATCATGTTAGACATGCTCACATTGCTGATCGAGATCATGGCTTTGATTCCCAGAATCAGCAATTGATACTGACTGATATAAACACGACAGAGAAAAGTGTGGACGGGATGAACTGTTATTTGCAGAAAAAATTTCTTACCGAAAATATCTAGTTGAATCTGGTTGAGATTTAAAAATAGCAGACGCAAATTGTACACTTCATTTATTTGAGATCAAACGCATTGAATCTGAAGCCGATAAATTACTAGCCACATTTAATACTACCCATATCATAGTAATTATAAATGCGAACGAAATAAACTGTTAAACATTATCTTTCATCGTAAAGCGATCAGACCATTAAAACAGGTAAAGCTATAGAAATCCTATAAACTCTGGCAGTAAATCTTAATTAAATGGATGATCCTATATTTGTAGCTAAAGGTATTAGGTATCGAGCCTTAGTTAATTAACGATCTTTAAATAATATGGTTTAACGTTATGAAGTTTAAGAGCTCATGAATTTGAAATTTGTAACTGCTGTAAAATAGCTAAAAAGAATCTCAAAAATCTCATCTATTGTGAACATAGAAGTAGATAAAACTGTATAGTTATTTTATCTGACACTGCATAGTGATGGATTGATGCCATCAATGTTATTAAAGACAATAGTGTAAAATTCAAAATATGTTAGAATTGTCACTTAAATACCTTATTGGCCTTGGAATCATCAATCTTCTGTTCAGACACGTGATGTCCTTCCTTGCCCTGAGAGTTGGCATCCAAAATCTTTTCTTCATGAGCTCCCTTGAATCCTTGTTGAGCGTTCTCTCCGAAGGTACCAGCGTTGTGTCCAGCGAGTTTATGATCAGCTTCGTCATGGGCTTCATCATAGAAGCTCTCTGACTTTTCTTCCTCATTCTTGCTACTGGAACTCTTGAAACCCTTGCTCACATGACCTTTCTTGTGACTCTTGGCCTTTTTAACCTGTTCCTCGTTAGCACCTAAAACATTACGAAATGTAAATACAGTAACAAAAAACTCATCTAAATATTAATCGGTTTCGATTTCATTGTACGTTTACTAAATATTAATTTATTATAACGGTTTTTGCTGTATTTTGCCGAAATTGACGGTAAAAAACTTATTGATTGACAAGTGAGCGTGAAATCGTAACAAAATAATGAGTCATTTAAAAATGTACTCTACGCGTAAGGCATTGATTTACTTGTTTATAATTTTATAAACGTACCGTGTTTGTCGAGTTTCGAGTTGCCTTCGTAAAATTTCTCGTCACCGGCAGCTTTTTTCTTGGCTTCTTCGTCCTTGTAGAAGCTTGATTCACCCTTAGCGGCTAAAGCGGCAGCAGCACCCTGTTGGTAACCTTCTTGGCCATGCTTCACTTCCTCTTCAGCTTTCTTTTCTATTTTTTCTAAATTCTCTCCAGCACCTTTCTTCTGCGCAGCATCGTAGGCATTCTTGTCAACGTATCCACCACTTACTTGTTGACCGAGCAAGGGGTGGTATAGCAAACCATTTCCTAGGCCGATTCCACCGACTCCCAATCCACCAATTCCGGGGTGAATAAGGCCAACTCCGTTGCCAACGCCAAAGCCGACGCCTCCAACGCCTCCAACACCACCAACGCCACCAACTCCAACACCGCCCACTCCACCCACACCAGCACCACCGACGCCAACACCGCCAACTCCGAGACCGAGTCCCAATCCTTGTCCAATGCCTCCAAGTCCGATGCCTCCGTAGCCGAGTCCTTGGCCTAAACCTAATCCACCAACACCGAGTCCACCAACTCCACCAACACCACCAACACCAGTAACAGTATTCAAAACAGTAGACGCGGCTCCTTCTATTTGCTCAGGATAGTCTTCACTTTCTTCCACTTCATAACTATTAGATAGAGGTAATCCAGTTTTTGCGTCAGTACCGAGCGCGTCCAAACGTTCTTTCACATAATCGTAGGGAGTCTTCTCATCAGCCAGCTCGACTTTGTGAGCTGCTGCCAACGCAACCAGGGCGAGGGTGAAAACTTGTGTCAACATCATTGTCGATGTGATTGTTACCGACGATTCGAGACTGATGTCATTTCAGTATTGCACTGTTATTTATACTAAGGTTAAATTCGGTGGAACGGAATAGTTTTTGTATTAGTTGTGTGATAGTTTTCACAAGGCGTCTGGGGGCCCGTATCCGGTCGTTTCCTTCCTGTGGTATTGTTTCGACTAGTCCTAATTAGAACGACACTGCTAAAATAAAACAATGTGGTGGTCGAAGACCTTGCTTTCCAGTTCATTGGTGCCGTCAGTGGGGCGTTGGTTTGCGTAACCACCGGACCGCTATGGGTACCGCGTTTTCTAGACAGTTTCTTGTAAAGTCACCCGTGTTATCTAATTGTAGATAACACTTCATGTTAAATCTGAGACTATGTAATGCCAACTACGTTTTTCAGTGGATAACCCAGCGATCATTTTTAATCTGTCAGTTGCAACGACCCGTCGGCTGATTAATCTGTTCGAAGCATAAAGTGAAAAGGTTAATTAAAAACAAAAAATTGGCAACATTTAATAAACAGGTGATTAATTTCCTCTCTGCATTATTAAGCATTATGGCCTTGGTTCAGATCGGACGATTTCACGTCATTGTTTTCTTATGCTCAAAATATATGTCGAGGGCTCAACCAAAGGTTATCCAAGTATTATATTGGGTGTCGATCGACTTGCCAAAGTTGGCCTAAATATGTCACGGAAAAAGCCGCAAGGTGTTTCAAATAATTCATGAGTATACGAGAGGTACATAGGTATTGTTTGATTACTTTTTGTTACTTTGTTTGACTGCTCCGTTGTATAGTCATCACAAGTGCTGCAGTTGTTTACAAGGTTTTGAATTTTCACTATGAATTCCATAGCAGGCATTAGATTGATGATTTTATTAATATGCCCTAGCAAAGAAACAAGACATCAAATGGCTTTATACCGAGTCTGTCGAACATCTTGACAAATTACAGAATTACGATGGTGACTGTAATACATTAGCGAGTTTGGATACTCTCCCAGTGCGGTTACCTATCACTCTTGTCATGTCTTATGAATAATATAACAAACGATATCGTTATATCTAACGGAAAATATCAATGTTGAAATATACCAGGAAAATGTCACCTTCCTAATACCACTTCAAATATTACCATTTTAAATATTCAGCGGTATTGGATTCATGTTTTCATTTTGTATAGGCTGTGCTTGTGGTGAATAATTTTCGATTTTTAAGAGTACTTAATAAAATAACAAAACATTAGGATTATTCTCAACCTGGTGTGTGATCTTTTGATCTGGATGTGTCATTATAATTTTATTTTTGTTGAATTCTTTCTAATAAATAGTTTAGACCGATTTTGAGTATTGTAGTAGGTTAATGAACAATTTAAATGTGCAAACTTCGTTTAAAATTCAGTAATTTATCGAGGTAATTATCTTTGTTTAAGCGAAAATGAATAATTAATTGGACTATAATTCTACCTCCATCGGCAGACAAATATGCGTAATGTTTTATTAAAAACATTCCTTGTTAATAAATTACAATAACAATCGCAGACGCCATTTTGTATTCCATTGACAGAACAAGCAGCATTGATGAATATGTAAATGGAAATCAGAAATATAACGCTGAATAATGGAGAAAGGAGTCAAAAGCTTGATTATACAAAAACATGGACAATATTTCCGAAGAGTAGAATAGAAATTGTCTAATAACAATTCTTAAATCAGGACTGAATAGATACTTAGTTGCCAAGTGGATGTAAGAAGTCGCGGAGAACCTAACGGATAACCGGGGCTCCGGTTTGATGTGCAGGATAGTTGTGTCCTATGAGTTTGTTAGTTATATAAAATGTATGTCTACCATTCACGAGACCACAGGGTCCCGGTCATTTGGAAGGCATACGAGGGGCCGAAGCCAACTGTGCAGAGGCCCTTTAGACAACTTTAATCTAAATGTAATGGACACACCAACCGGCGACTATCCCTGTATGCACTATGGAAATGCGCCCAAGGATAGTCCCCGGTTAGTGTAGAACTATTGTGGATAATGTAAGAAAAAAGGTAGAGTGAGTTTTTGTGGACCGGTAAATTGGAAACAATGGATGACTATTGGCACTTAGTTATATTATTATTACATTACTGAGTATTTTTAAATCATCAAAATAAAATGTAATGTAATGTGTAGTGTTTAATACACAAAATGTATTAGTTCTACCGATCTGAATATGGGCAAATTCACTGACAGATGGAAATCTGTCAGTGAATTTGCTCCATTTGTTTCCAGAATTCAGATGAAAAATATTGTTTCTTTTATCTCAATCTAAGATGGCTTCAGTATATTACTAGACATATTTTCATTTTCATAGTTTCTGAGAAATATTGCGATAATAAAATCTTTATATTTCAAGGGTACCAGGACTTCAGTAATGGATTTTATTACGTGGCAATCTGACTGGTACGGGATTGTTTATTTTGAGACTTAATAGCTCCTTTATTAGGCTAAAAATAAATAATAATAATAATAATAAATAAGCTTTATTGTACACCAAGCAAGTAATTACACATATTCGGAAATTATAAAGAATAAGGAGGGTACAAGGGCGGCCTTATCGCTAAAAGCGATATCTACCAGGCAACAAAGGCAATAAATAAAGGTTATTTTATGAAGTCATTATTGGTGTGATTGTGCTGTAAATGATACATTTTTCAACGTTCCGATGTCTACTTTATCTACATTCTAGTGTTATGGGGTAACCTACATACATGGTAATGATAGGTATATAGGGTACCTACAAAGGAGTTGTAAATACGCATAGAAATAATTGGGATGATGACAGGATATGAAAATTAAAATTCTAATTAGTCCGTAAGTTAGGAAATTAAAAAATATTAGACACGTATTTTTTATTTTGTCGTGTAATGAAGCAATGCTTACATAAAACGAATCAATGTGGGGGTGGGAGTGGGAGCTAAAACGTCATTTCTACGTATAAAATGTACATAGAAGTGACGTCACGCGACATTTCAAATCAATCGTCGAAAGTATTCGTTTCTATAAGAAAATAAAAAATACTTGTCTAATGATTTAAAATAATCTACCAGGAAGGACATTAAAACTAAAAATTTGGCATCTACCCTATTTAAATTATTGCTCATGCATACGTTTACCAGTTGAGATTTTCGATCCATTGAGATCGATTACAATCGAACAGTTTTCATACGTCAGACAACTCAAGACTTTTTTTACCAAGGTTATCGAACCATAGTTCAGTAGTCTCCTTTAGAATCACTAGACCAATAAGTTCGTCAAAATATAATCAATTCGCAAGTTCTTTTTTACCAATGCATGACTATGGCATTCATGCTTGATAGTCTAACCATTCTAAACATCTCTTCGGTCAGTTTTTGCAAATAGGTCATCAGTCATCAGTCCACTGTTAGAATACAAGAAAGGGGGAATCTCAGCACTTGGAAAGCGAGTGAAGGTTGCAGTTTAAATGTATCAAGTTGATCAGAGACATCGTCTGCCTAATTTCTGTTTAATATGACTAAGCGACTTGGTGAACAAAGAGGAAGAGATACCCGTCTTTCTAGAGATGTGTAGTAACAGGTGTTGCAGCGTGGAGGTTCCGAAGCAGGTCTCTTTTAGAGGACCCGGTGTCTTCATACAGGTGTTGAGGGTGGCCACCGGTGGTTTTAGTGAGGTAAAAATCCCATATTCCCTAGTCTTTTATTCCCAAAAACCTAAGCGCCCTTTGAAGGCTTCCCCCCGTTATCAAAAAAAAAAACAAATAGGAGACTTTGTGAGTAAGTGCAGTATTGTAGGGCCAAAGGTATTCTAGGCTCTATGTAACCTGCCGACAGCACATTACTAAGTATAAGTGTACACATACACATAGATGTACACTCCGTTTCGTCCTTCTATAATGTATCCTGCGTACTGCGCAATTTTTTTAAACAAAGTGTGCACAGTGATCAAAATCGATCGGGAGTTACTTTTTCAACCATTTAGCTAGAGCTGTCAGGAGCACCACTTTGTCAGTAACATTATACCTTCGTCCACATAATGGAGGCGCGTCTAATGCCATTAACAGAGTACAAATATCCTGTGCTATTATCCTCAATCTGTTGTGTTAAGGAGGTAGACAGATTGGTGGAAAGGGATCGATTGTCGCATTTGTTTTTAACTTATTGACGAAGAAGTAGGATGATAATTATCTTTGGTTTGACTGTAGTTTCTTTTAGATCTGTCAGTGCAATATAAGTATTGAAATTTTCTCTGTCTGCTCTAGAGAAAGTGTTATTCGTTTTTTAATAGCCACATTTTTATTAACTGCATGGTATTAACTATTATAATCATGGACCTATATTTATAAATGGATATTTGGAAATGGACTAGATTGTACTAAGCTCAGCAAATCCTCATCAGAACGCATGTAACGTGCACAGCAAACGCCTGTAAGACTTATTATATCAATTCCTTGAATCTACATGATTGCTGCTCACAAATGGAAGTAGGTCGGAATGAGGAATGCTTATTGCCCTCCCTAAGAAATTGGACGATTTATTTTTTATGTTACATGTGTTGTGTACCGTTAAATGGGTACATTTAATCTGTGTATGGTTCAGTTTTGTATTACCTACTGTTCTATGTTACCTTTAATAATAATACCCACACATGTGCTCATGTTCCTAACGACATTAATTTTAACATTAAAATTATATGAAAATATGCAGAAATTAAAGTAAGTGGCGTTAATATTCAGTATATTAATATTTAGTTTGAATACTCGCAAGCGCCTTAAAATTGACTGCCTCGTTGGCCGAGTGGTCGCAAGTGCGGCTGCCGGGCAAGGGGTCTCGGGTTCGATTCCCGGGTCGGGCAAAGTATTACTGGGTTTTTAAATAATTCTCAGTAGTAGCACGGAGTTTGGAAATGTGCCCGGTATATGGCAATAGGCTCACCCCCTATTACATGGGACTCATAACATAAATAGTGAAAAGTAGGTGTTACTTCTGTGTACACCTCTGCCTACCCCTTCGGGGATAAAAGGCGTGATGTGATGTTATGTTACGCCTTAAAATTTGTAAAAGCAAACTCTATGCACATAAATTCCGAAAGACGAACATAATCCAACCTAAAATAACAACTGACTAAGAGGATGTGATTCATTTTAAATTAAAACAAAACAAAACAAAGAAACTTAATGTAATAATAACATTGTTTTAACATTAATAATGCAGCGAATAAGCATGTAGTACAAACGCTTTTGAGCGCCTGATTAAAATACATAAGCAAAAAGTTTTAAATACAGGTATACGCGTCGCATTACGGCAGGCGTTGATCAAGTTTGTTATAACTTGTTACGAACAATTAAGTGAGTTTGTTGAAGGAGTGTAACGATCTCGTATGAGTATATTAGGTAATGGAAATTTCTGTGTAATTTTCTTATAACACGCATGTAATTTGGTGTTTTGAACCTTATTGACACGGGCTTTGGGGTGCTAATTGATACTTATCAAGAAAATTAAAGAGTAACGTTGTTTTCTTGACGCTTTTTAACGATATCTTATAAGAAACAAATACACATTACTGTTATGTTGGAGGATTAATGAGTTGTAGACGGATTAATTATACTTGGATTTATTATAATAATGTGCAGGGTGCACGATGTGTACACACATTTAGACTATGACAGGTAGACAGCGTCGTTGATGACAAGTGTTCTACCTTATATAACACATTATAGTGAGGGGGCGACTACTTACTAATTAGTGATGTTCATACATGTAACAATTACAAGCTATACCGACGTGATATTCAATATCTTATGCAATCCCAGTTGTGCATTCGTAAAAAGCAATCTAAATCAAATCAAACACTTTCTTTTTTCGAAAAATTTGCATAGACCGCCTCACTTATACCAAGAAATATTATCAAAGAGTTTTTTTGCGGTAATTATTCATTACATGTGCTCGAAAAGGAAACTATAGAGATAAAATCATAGCAGTTTTGTTCGTACTACAGAATTCATTTTGGAATATAAAACGGAAGCAGTTTTTGCAGCCGTAGAGGAAAATCTAGATGAAATTCACACCGCATTCGTTTTTTTTTGTATAATGTTCCGTATTTTTAAAGTGTACGACTCTTTTTCGAACAACTTCGTTTTAATTCTTCTTTTTTTGACTATTACTAAATGAAAATATATATATACAACTTAAAATATAAATAACTATGAACTAAAATAGTCTTTTTTTATAGCAATAAATGCTCAGTTGTCGTAAAAGTCTGATTTAGGTGTTATGTTGTAACACAATTCTACTTATCTTTGTGCCAATGATCTGCTTGCAACAGACAGAAACGCTAAACTTAGACAATATTCAGTCGATTATTCGTCCAAAATACACAAAGCAAAATAATAAAATTAAAAACTTAATTTAAATAGTCGAAAATGATAGCTCATTTAAACATTTTCGCAGTTTCAACCACGGTTTTAATCGCACCGTATAAATATTTTTTATTTTTTATTTTAAAAGACTTCATGCACACACTAATGTACAAGGTGGGCTTAATGCCTAGGGCATTCTCCTCCAGCCAGACCTTTGGTAAATGTAAATATGCGGTCGACTTTAAAATTTATATCAATTCAGTTTTAAGGCTACCACGAATATTAAAATACAGTCAATAATTAAAGCCAAGCGACGGTTTTAAAAATGAACCGCCATTTTTAATTCTCTTGGACTTTTTTTGGACTCTTGGAATTTTCGCCATTTGGGTAGGATTGGCAATTTTGTCAAACATAAAGCTTAACATTTTTGGATTCCGTACTTAAATGGTATTTATGGGGACTTTGTTATTAAAGTACCGTTGTCTATCTTCTAGGCAACAGGATATTTTTTGGATTAAATAGTGCATATTTATTGTGTATATATGATCAACCTCAAGCCCTCTGTGGTTCGAAACTAGTAGAGCTTTTCTCAGTATATGCACGTGAGTAACCCGCGGTTTTTAGTTAATTTAGTATGTTTCACGATAGTTATTATAAATACATTATTTTGTGTATGTAGTTTTAAGTACTTATAGGCTTAAATTTTTTTTTTCATGCCATCTTACACATAGTCATCAAAGTTATTACTGTTTTCCTGTCGAAGGTCTACAGGAAGAGATTCCTACGGGAATATGTAGTACCCATGTACCTAAAATTTATTTATATATGTATTCTCCTGTTTAATGTCTTTGTGTTGTGCATACCTCTAAATAAATACCTAAATAAATAAGACCGCTTAGTTTATAGTTAATTGTTCAGTTTACGTCGGCGGCTTAACTTACAGACATAATTGGAAAGGTCAAACTTTCTCCTATACGTACTTATATGTAATAATTGATGGACTTTACTTTCTACTACTTAAATCTAGGTATACTAAAACTGGCTGACCTTTGACCCCTGTTTGCCACAGAAGCTATATTAAACTGTCAAACATCAAGCGGTCACCGGTGACCGCAACCTATTGTTCTATAATTGTGTCTACAAAACCGGTACTCGACGAGTTAATGTTGTCTTAAGTTTTAAAATGTGTGGGAATGTTTTTTTGTGTATTTTTACGAAAAATTATGGTATTTTTTTTATTTGAATAACAATACGGTATTTTACAACCAATCAAATTCAATACTATTATCGAAACGTCAAAAACTATGGTGTTCTATGAATTTTGTACCAAAAACTAACGTAACGAATGGAGTTTCTTGCTCGTTCTTCTCCATTCGAATCTACGTTTTGGAATGAGCACCTAGCTTCACCTAATTTCACTGACGGACTGACTGACAGACTATTATTTATTTTGTATTTGTTGACGTTCCAAAAGTACCAAACTATGGTTTAATTGAAATAAATGCTTTGACTTTGACTTTGACTTAACTTATGACGTCATCATATTTTCGAGTCAAATAGCACACTTATTTCTGAAAAAAAATGCTGGATTAAATCGAAAATTAAGTGAATGGAATTGTAATTATTTTTGAATATTTAATTAGATTGAAAAATCTAATTAATTTAGTTTTGACCCAGGGAAGTACCCAATTTATTTGTTTATTTGAAAAAGTGTTTAATCATCATCACGTATTAGTCCATAACTGGACTATATAAGTCTATGAAAATGGTAAAAGATTCAACGAACGCTGCTGTATGGACTTTGTCAAATACATATACCTCTATAGCCCCTAAGTCATCAATACATATATAACGGGTTGCCGATGGCTCCGATTCGAAGTGCATGAGTAGGAACGGGGTGGTTTTTAGTCAGTAAGAGTCTGACGCTCCTTCTCGCTTCACCCGGGCGGAGAAGTCATTGGATTTTCCCCTCAAAAAAAAAAATCCAACCAATCCAATTAAAACGACTCGCGTAAGATCATCTTACTTCATATAAGATTCAAAAATCTCAACAATACCATAAAGGTTACAAGTCAAATTTATTTCACCGAAATAAGCTCACAATAATAAGAAAAATACACGAAAAATTGAACTTGTCATACCAATACATCGTTTCAGTATTTTTCGTTCATTTTCGGAACATATTTATTGAAGAGAGAGACACATTTCCGATGATCACTGGTTTCTTATTTAGATTGCCCATTACATCCGACAACCGGTTGGAAACAAGAAAATAAGCTGAATATGCGAAAAGCAATATCTCACTCAATTAACTAGATATATTGAGTTATTTCTTTCTACGAAGAGAACTCGAGTAATTTGTCGTTCGTTTCATTCGTGGTGTTTGATTTGAAATTGTACTTCGTGATTTTGATATACGTTTTGTAATTATATTTACGATTTCTTTTTCTGTTTTTTTTCCAACATAATTTAATTGTCAATTCATTCATAAAGTTGTAACAAATTGTGCTGACGTTGAAATTCCGAAATATTGTTTCTTTTTTAATATTCCTACACCAGCAAAGGTAGTGCATGTGATTCATTCTAAAATTAAGACCTTGTATATACCATACACTCAGAAATAAATGACTAATTATTATTATTATATTATAACATTGTTACTAACTTAGACATTCAAAGTCTTAAGAGCTTAATCATACAGTTGCAGGGCGCGGTGAGCGTGTAGCGAGATATTCAGGCGGCATTAACTGCGAGCCGGCCCCACTCCGTAGCTATTCTTTTTTCTTGTTTGTTCTTTTTAATAGAAATCTACAACTTAGAGTGAAAAGTTAAAATCAAAATCATTTATTTCCATTATACCAGGAAGGCACTTTTGAACGTCAACAACAAAAATTTAGAAGTGAAGCTAGTTGCTCATTCCAAGGTGTTGATTCCCTATTCCATTGTTAATTAACTGTTGTAGCACACATTTCATTCTCCATTCTCAAAACCTTGTAACTAAAAATGCTTTCATAAACACTAAACCACTAGACTAACGACCGAGTCACAAAGAAACCTTACACAAGGACAATTTTACTTTTAGTCCACAACAAATAACTTCACAAAGCTTCCAAAGAAATTGAAAGTGAAAATTACTTCAAGAGCAATTACTTAAAAGTAAAAATCGTACGAGACGTTCACAAAAAGAATCGCTCGCGACAGTTTCACACACCGTTTTATAATGATGATGGCAGACTAAGTGAAAATATTTTTTATTATAGTATACATATTACGGGGAAAGGTAGCTAGGCAGTAAAAATATCTTTGAACTATGAGCGTGCAATTCTCTTAGCGGGAATTCAAGTGAGCGCCATATTCTGTATAAATGTTCGGAAACAATGAAAGTGAGACGGATACATTGAATAATGCATGAGCTGGCCTATCTAGACTTATGGTTAAATACTAACCGTGTTATGTCACGCTTGAAATACTAGAAGGTACTTTTAGTGGGATAACAACATGAAATCACGGAGGTTTTTTATTCTTAAGGGACCTTACTATTCAGGGCTTAGTAACGAGCTATGTCTTGTCCAGAAAAACTTGTGTTAAATATCAGACATAAAAAAATCTTAGCTTGTTATTTTACTCAAAATGTGAATTAAAAGTTAGAAGAAAGGAACATTTTCTTGCATCTTTGTTAATAGCACAGTCTATTCATTTCTTATTTGACCGTTCTCATCCTTTCGACCCGTATTTGTTATTGTCATGTTGAAGTATTTGAAACACATACATATAAAATCACGCCTTTTATGCACATTACGGCACTTAATGCCACTGTACAATGTAACCCCCACTTTTCACTATTTATGTTATGAGTCCCATGTAATTGCATTTGGCCATAGGGCCAAATAACGGGCACAATTCAAAACTCTGAACTACTAAGATTTTTTTTAAATAACCCAGTAATACTTTGCCCGACTCGGGAATCGAACCTGAGACCCCTTGCCCGGCAGTTGCACTTGCGACCACTCGGTGTCTTTTAGAAAACTTAGAAGTTTCATTCACTGCCTAATTGGCCGAGACACGAACATCTTTTTGCATCTTTGTAAATAGCACAATTCATTCATTTATTTGATTGTTCTTTTCCTTCCCACCCATATAATTTATGTACAATATCAACGACCAAGTTATAGTCCACTATTATACTATGAATTCTGTCCAAATAAAGGTGGTGATATAATGTATACTACCATCTTAGGTACATAAGTAAGAATATGTTCCATTCTATTTATACACGTCTTTAAACGACCTAGCACTCATTTGTCTAGCTGAGCCTAGTCTAACTTATAGCCAGTCCCCATACCTAAAGGATTCAGCTGAAGTCTAAACCAGGATGAATGTTTTCAGATTACAATGGAACCACTCCCTTTCAAAGAAAGGTAAATATATACCTATATATAGTAGGTAGATATAGGTATTGCTTTTATGGCTAGGGTTGAGCTAAGTACAAAATATTGGGGCTTCTATCAAGTTTCGCTTGTTTAATTGTTAGCTCAGCTTGGGTGAGTATGTAGATTTCAAACGCGAATTTTGAATCTTATAGCAGTGGAACTAATTAGTACTTCACGAATGGACCGGCTCGACCGGAGCGATACCACGGCCTTACAGAAAACCGACGTAAAGCTACGCTTAAGTTAAGTGTCGTCCGGTGAGGTTACCGGAGGCCCAATCACCCCCTCCCCTTCCACAATCTCTCCAATCCCTGAATTCCCAAGGATCCTCAAACTCACCAAAAGGCCGGTAACGCACTTGTAACGCCTCTGGGGTTTTAGGTGTCCATGGGCGACGCCGATTTCTTACCATCAGGTGATCCGTCTGCTCGTTTACCGGCTTATGCCTTAAAAAATACACCCCAACGCAAACTTTCCTAAGAGATGTAGAAATGTAGTAGTAGTAGTAAGATATTGTGTTAATATAGGTAAAATGCTGTTGTCATTCCTAACTGAGCTCTATCTCTATAGTATTAGAAATAATAATGGCTACATAATATTTTCAATCGTGGGAACCCTACCTTCAAAAATACGTCCACATTTAATTCCAGGCGATTCGAAGTGCTAAAAAGGTTGGCTTTTCTAGAAATTTCTTGGGTTTTATTTGTGTTGACATCAATTTGGACCGAAATAAAGTTTCAAATAAACGGCAAAGGTTACTATTTTCGTGGATATTGGCTATATTTTTAGGCTTTGTGAGGTCGGAAAATTGAAATTGGGCGAAATTATTGCCGTGCGCGCGGTTAAGCTATGCGTAATTGGTTTGCAGATTAATGAGAATCTCAGAAAATATTCGTATAAACGAGCAGTCGAACAAATATGGAAATGTATGTCGTAAGTGGTTTATTTTAGGATTTATTTGATTGAACGTAAAAACTCATTAGGCAGTCCTGTTAAATTTAGGAGTACATTGATCTTAATAGTGATAAATATGAATTTATCGTGTGGGTACACATTGTAGTAGTTATATATTTAAAATGATGAAAATTGTGATGTTTATTAACCAAATAAAAAATATACTTAATACAATTTCAATAACGTTCTGTGGCTTGTTGCAAGAAAAATACTCAAATTTTACTAGTCGAACGAAACAGTATTTTTCATATAGTATTTTTATATAGAGGTAGTATTTTTGAGTGTGAAAGAGCCATGCTTCGGCACGCATGGGCCAGCTCGACCGGACTGATACCATGGCCTCACAGAAAACCGACGTGAAACAACGCTTGCGTTGTGTTTCGTTGTGTGAGTGAGGTTACCGGAGGCCCAAATACACCTCCTCCCCTGTCTGTTCAATCCCTGAATCCCCTACATTCCTCAAATTCCCAATTTCCAAAAGGAAACGCCTCTGATGTTTCAAGTGTCCATGCGCGGCGCCGATTGCTTATCATCAGGGGCAGTGGCGTGCACAGGTTTTCGAGACAGGGTAGGCAACTAAATATCGTATGATTAAACCCCCTCCTCCCCCCCGCCGGTCATACAATCATGCTCACACAAGACAGGTACATGTACATAATACATTTCGAAAAGTGCGTTCAAGGATATTGTGGTGTATTCTTTCGCCAAATTACATACACTGACATCTCGCGTATTTTTTGTGAATCATCAGCTATTGAATAAGCCAACAAAACTTACAAATAATGAAGGATCTATTATTTATTTTAATAATGAAGCATAAATTTGATGAACCAAATTTCATTATGGAATTGTTAAGTTTAATCAATCTGTTCAAAATCATAATATATTACGAATTTAAGAGCGTAGGTACCAACATTATGTCAAAAAACAAAACAATAACAAGCGCGGCCGGCTGTGGCCGAGCCGGGCGAGTCTATGCGGTACATTTGTTATTACTACATTACATAATTATTAATAATAAATTAATATGTGAATCAGTACAACCCGAAGTCTAAGTTGATATTTTTAAGAATTATCAAACAAAAACCAGAAAATCAATAAAGATCCATTATAGTACATATTTACATTACCTACCTTTTACTTGGGTCAATTCTCGTAACTCGAGTACACCTCTGCCTATGGTCATTACATGAATCTAGTCCGATAAAGGACATTTTCTTGCGAAATCTTACTGTTTTTACTTTCAACAAACACATAAAATTACCTATTATTCACACAAACTTCACAATCGAATAATATAGGTACTTGTACTAGAACCTGATAAACAAATACACTATTTGAAAAACCTACACATATATTTAACTACTACTACACATTTATGCAACTTTATGTTTAAAACTAATTCCTAATAATTTAAACAAAAACATAAAGCGATCGCACATCACATGAAAACAATATGGCCGAAAACATTAGAAAAGGATTGAAGTCAATTGAGTGTTTATTATAAAAAAAATGTAGCTTAAAAATTAAGGTAATGCAGCGTTTAATTTCAAAAAAACAAAGGTTAATTTAGTAATTCAAATGAAATTGCATCATTGTCTTATACCAATATTTCATACTAAAAAACATTCATTCATATAATTTGAAACGTTGTAAATGGCGCCATCTTGACGTTTCAATAACTTCCTTTTAACTTTTATAATAATAAAGTCACTCTAAAAACTCCTCGTTTAAAATCTCTATAAACCGACAACGCGTAAAATTGTTAAGCTTTAATTAAAACACTTGAAACATATTTGTTAAATACGCATTTATAAAAATACATTCTTCTACATTCAATAGATGGCGCTGGTGTACTCCATTCGACAGTACTTTACGATATACAGATTTTATCAATTTCAAACCTTTTATGATTTAATTGTTTTTAAAAATACAATAACTTGTTGCTGTTTTATTGTTTTAGTATTCTTAATAAAATACGATCGTTTTCCAAGTGATGAACGAACGGTCTTCTAATTTTTTAGTTGCTAACATTTTGTCAAGCAACAGTAATCGTGTAATATTATTATGAATGGTTATTCTGTACCGTGGCTATGGTCGTGAACTTCACGCATGCGCGGTGCATACTATTGGTACTACATTACTTTTGTGACGTCACGACTAGCGACCAAGATTTAAGGAATAGCAGCGCATGCGTGGTGCGTGCGGGGCGCATTCATTGCTTTACAAAGGCGCGTATTTATGTTAGCCGTTTTTTTACAAACTTTTATTATATTATTGAATTTTAATAAACGCGTTTGTACATTTTATGTATGTTATATATTCACGATATTTATAGGTAGGCAAAGCCTTTTCGTCTATATGAACTGCACGCCACTGTAATTATTTTGTCGCGGAGAACCTAACGGGTAACCGGGGCTCCGGCTCGACGTGCAGGAGAAGGAACGGGGTGGTTTTTAGTCAGTAAGAGTCTGACACTCCCTTCCGCCTCACCCAGGCGGGAGCAGTCATTCGATGATTTTCCCCCCTTAAAAAAAAAAAATTGCTTTACAAAGGCGCGTAGGTATTTATGTTAGCCGTTTTTTTACAAACTTTTTTTGGATTTTAATTATTTTGGATTTTAATTTAATTATATTACTTATTGGATTTTAATAAACGCGTTTATACATTTTATGTATGTTATATATTCACGATATTTATAGGTAGGCAAAGCCTTTTCGTCTATATGGACTTCACGCCACTGATCAGGGGCCTTACTCTTGAATCCAATACCGATCGATCGACATTGGTATTGTCAAATTTCGTACTCTCGAGTTACAACACCAGCGCCCACTGCATCCGTATTGCGTGGATATTGAATGAACTAAATGGTACAGAGTTTGGCTTTATATTCCGTACTTTGAATGCTATTTTGACAGCTACGATTGAGGGATCCGCTCCCATAAAAAAACAACAAAAAAACCAACGCATACTCCTTTCTGACCATACAAGTTTTTCCAACCACACTCAATCTAGGTATAGTTTTCCAACGAGTTGCAGTAAATGGATAATAAATTGGTGTCTACATAGTAGTGTCATACTATGTACGGGCGAACACGGGTGTTATAGCTAGTTGAACATCAATAATACATGATGAGTTATGAGTGACACACTGACACCGTGCTGCATTAAGTGATTACTTCGAAATTGGGTCAATCAGCCTTCTATGTGTGTGTGGGTGGGTGTGTGTGTGTGTGTGTACAGAGAGAATTGTTTATCGCAGTAATATGATATTGTGTTTATGTGTGGTTTTGTTTGTATTTTCTTGAAGGTGTGAGCAGAGGTGCTCATCCTACCAATTATTCCATCAACTGCCATGTATAGTGACGACAGAGTTTAATAAATTTTTATTTTACCACCCTTTCTATGAGTGCCATGATATTTTTTTATAAGCCGGTAAATAAGTAGACGGATGACCTGATGATAAGCAATCGGCGTCCCCTATACACACCTGGAACATCAAGTGCGTTATCGCACTTTTGGGGATTATGAGGATTGTTGGGGAAGGGAGGAAGGGGGGGATAATTGGGCCTCCGGTGACCTCATTTATGAAAAATTGACTCATAGTCCAGCTGTAGATTGCAATATAAAAGAGGATAAACAACCTAAGTATAATTTGAACATAACATGGTTGGTTGTGCACCTCCATGGCTGCCCTTTCGACAATTAAAATATGTGACGTTATGTTTTATTTTCACAATTCACTTACATAGGTGTGTCAGTGGAATAAAATTAAAACAGTTATGCTGCCGTGTCACCCTTTGTTCGACATTTTTTCTTTCGGGCTTTCCACTTTGTTAAGCTTTTGCTGGCTCACCGAACACGACCGTGAGAGGCTAAAATGGTATGTGGGTTTTAGAGACAATAATAACTGACTTAGGTCTAAAAATATTTTGATATAATAAGTACTGATGTACGAAATTGCCGCAGTAAATCTTAGTGAGTTCTGTGCTTTCTGATCATAGCAGAATAGGATACGATCGTTACTAGTCCTACTGTTCTCGTAAGTCATAGAAGTAGATTCAGACGACAACGTAACAGAGATGAAATAGTTAATATGTGTGATAAATGTGAAGCTTTTAAACTACAATCTTTAATCCGCCTGCCAGACGTGGAGATTACGGCAAACTCTCTTACATCGAAGCATGCAATCAACCAGTATTTTGAAATATCAAATCACGATGACATTGGTATAAGTAAAGCGCTCTCTAGCTATGTGGAGTGACGATATCCGTCACTCCACATAGCTAGGTGACTGGCAGTGGTTGGATGTGAAGAGCTGAAGACCGAGTTCAGTGTTGGAGAGGAGAGGTTTATGTCCAGCAGTAAACGAACATAGGCTTCAGCTTATGTCCGTTCACTTCGTTATCTTTAGATGATGATGATGAAATCCCGATGAGAGATAGATAAGACTCTAACCAACTATGTTTCATTCATCAGTACTTAAGCAAAGATATCCAAATATCCACAGAGCTGCAGAATATTGGACTACAAGCTGAACCTGTTGCAAACTATCCCACGTCTCACTTTACCCCGACTAAACACACTTTAATCACGTATTAAACTAAAACTCAAAAGCCTAACTACATAGTACTCGCATAACTAGCTTTCAAGCCTTACCGAGATTCCTTTAGAATACCGCATTCCATTATAATATCATCCCTAAGTTATATACTTATGTACTGTGACAAATGTTTAGGTGAGACGCGCTGTGTAATGTCGGATACGGATGAGGTAGAAAATGGAGTGCAAATGTTATAATATAAATATAGTTGTGTGTAAATGTTGGCTGCCAATTTCGTTTTTGATTAGGAAAACACGATGGATGGACATGGATTCGCAATTTGTGTCATTAAATAGTATACAAAATTATCGACGTACATTTTCAAGAACACGAAAAAACAGGTTCACTATGTCTATGGGGTGAACTGGTATATTACTGGTATATATGCCATGAAGTTATACTAGTAGAAACATTTTAAAAACGAGCTCGAAGCCGATGAAAGGCATTCTGGCGTTGCGGTGTCTATGGACGGCGATTGTTAGGGGATCTGTGACGTTTGACATAAAACAAAGGAATTGTGGACTCTTTTTTATGGGATGAGCCCGGAGGAGAGGAGACGGATCACCTAATGGTAAGCAATTGGCGTCGCCCATGGATACCAGAGGCGTTACAAGTTCGTTACCGGCCTTTTGGGGATTGGGAGTTTGAGGATTGTTGGGGATTAAGGGATTGGAGAGTTTGGGGAAGGGGTAATTGGGCCTCCGGTAACCTCACTTAGACCTTCACACAACGCAAGCGTTGCTTCACGTCGGTTTTCTGTGAGGCTGTGGTGTCACTCCGGACGAGCCGGCCAATTCGTGCCGAAGGACTTGGGACTCTCCATTGACTACCTAACCCATATCACTCTAAACGAGGATAGCATATAACGGCAGCTGTATTAACATCCTGTCCTACCTTTATTATTACATTAAATGCACGTTACCTTAGTTAATGTATGTAAGGAGCTTGCTTTCGGCTTTAAACATCGTCTTGTTAACTTGTTCAAACTATGTTTGTTAACCTTAGAAGATTTGATGTCCTTGTAAGTAGGTATATTTTAAGCAACGTTATAATTGTCATTGCCATCTGGTTTGTTTAGTGATAAGTAGGTAAGCGGGTCTATCGAGAGCAGTTCTAGGGTCAGACAGGTTTGGTATATATACATATCCTTAGTCAGATACTAAGGCACAATTCCAAAATTTCATTTTATAAGGAAGGGTTTAATGTTATGTCATGTTATCTTCATATTATCGTTATGTTATTATGTTTATCATTCGGAACAAATAAATTCAGTTTGCCTCATTACCCTTTAAAAATACGTACAGTAAAATATACTTGGTAACACCGAGTACTTGTTAATATTACCCAAGCCTGTGTACCTACTGACATTCTGACACATGTCATTGGCAGACTTTAGCTGACTGGTTGTCAGTCCTTTGGCAGTGCCAGCCGTAATAAGCGAACTTAATTTTTGAAACGCTTTTTATGTACGTAGCGAAAATATGTGGAGTAATTTTGTTCTTTAATGTGCTTTGATAAAAATGTGGTAGTCACCGTAGTGATACCACAGCCTCACAGAAAACCGACGTAAAACAACGCTTGCGTTGTGTTTCGTCGTGTGAGGGAGGTTACCGGAGGCCCAATTAACCCCTCCCTAGTCTCTCGAATCCCTGAATCCCCCACAATCCTCAAATTCCCAATTCCCAAAGGCCGGTAACGCACTTGTAACGCCTTGGTGTTTCGGGTGTCCATGGGCGGCGCCGATTGCTTACCGTCAGGTGATCCGTCGGGTCGTTTACCGGCTTATGCTATAAAAAAAATGTTTGAATGATTAGATATTGCAATTCTTTTATCAAATGGCCGTAAAGTTTGTAATATTGATTAAACAGACCAATGCCGAACATGAGGTTGAGCCAAAGAATACTCGATATCTTACTGATGGTTTTTCAATTACGACAAGAGTCATGAAAGTTCATTTTAAAATTATATTTGTACTTAATCTGTCTCATCTCGTATTTAGGTCAACTTACACTCGGATATTTAATTTTTTTGGGCTATTCATCATCTTCCACTACTTGATACATCAATATGACTAATTTCACAAAAAAACAGTTGAAACTGTCGTTTTTTTCTTTTCCTCTTATAATATCTTTTGATTCATTTCTTTGCTGGAACCAAGACTAATAGTTATTTGTGTCCTTGGGACGCGCCGGACTTCAGCATTTCGGTGTTTTCATGGTTGTATCTCTACTGTAGATCCTGGCCTACAAGAGTTCCAGCGGTTTTGGGAGGTTGTGGCTTGTCCCATAAAAAAATAATTCTACAGATTTAATTTTGAAAGTTATAAAGCAAATCCTTACTTCATTTAGTACAACTAAATCTTACATATCTATACCAACCACTAAAATATACGACATAGTCTTCTCAAAGCATTGTCTATTCCAGTGATGAGTCGAGCAGTAATTACGTGACTGTCCGGAACTCAAACTAGCTCTTTGTGAGCTCATTTTGTACAGCCAACTTGCTAGAAGTGAAACCTAATAGTACCTACAGCTTCGTTTTAATATTAGTTTTATGTAGTACACTTACTAAAGATACCTAATTATCTATCCTTATTATCTGTGCCATACACTTAGAGAATTTAACCAAAAATACTCTAAGGTCATACATTAAGTAATGTATAAATGCATAAATGTCGTGGTTTAGGAGGCGCTGGTTCGAAACGTACCAATGGCAAATACCAATGTGACTTTTTCCGAGTTATATGTATTTTCTAAGATTTAAGACAAAGAAGATCTAAGACAAACGGTGAAGAAAAACATTGTGAGGAAACCTGGACTTATTATTTCCAATTATAAGTTTCAAATAACCAACCCGCAGTCAGCAAGCGTGGTGATTAATGCTCAAACCTTCTCCGTGTGAGAAGAGACTTTGCTCAGCAGTTGAGATTTATAGGCTGTTGATGATGATGATGATGATGATACATTAAGTAATTTTCAGGTTCTGTGATGTTATTGACTATTTTAAACCGGCGGCCGGTGGTATCACTCCGGTCGAGCCGACCCATTCGTGCTGAAGCATGGCTCTCCAACACTTATTTTAGTACACAGATATTATAACTCATACTAGCGACCCGCTCCGCCTTCGCACGGGTGCAATTTGCATGTATTATACCTCTACATATAAAGCTTCCTTAAGAATTACTCTTTCTATTAAAAAAACCGCATCAAAATCCGTTGCGTAGTTTTAAAGATCTAAGCATACATAGGGACAGACAGACGGCTAATAGCGACTTTGTTTTTTACTATGTAGTGATAGGGATACGGACATGATGCTGAGTACCTAATGTTACGTCGTACTTACTGTATGCGTTTGTCTGTACTTTACAAGGAAAAACAGACATGAAACTAGGTTTACGTAAAAAAAGTAAAAGAGTATAATGACATTTTTATATAATACCTACCTAATTTCATGCACGCTTTCCGTCATAATGTTAGGTATCATTGTGCTACCGTAAAACTGCTCCATCTTTAATTACGTCATTGTGCAAGTGGCAATGGCACTTTAAAAAACCTGTCATAATTATGTCTAACTCCTATGTTTTAAAATATTCTAATTTTATTTACAACCTGCTCTTAATAATAACAAATACAACAAAAAACAATTAGTGAAATCCTTCTGAAAGACTGCCTCGTTGGCCGAGGGGTCGATTCCCGGCTCGAGCATGTAATAGTCCCATGTAATGTGTGTGGGTGAGCCTATTGCCATGTACCGGGCACATTTCCAGACTCCGTGCTACTACTGTGAATTTTTTGAAAATCCCAGTAATACTTTGCCCAACCCGGGAATCGAACCCGCGACCCCTTGCCCGGCAGTAGCACTTGCGACCACTCGGCCAACTAGGCAGTTTTTAGTATTTTTATTTATTAGGATAAATATTATGTTTTAAACAAATAACAACCTTCTATGACATCTAAAATGTTCCTTAAAATCTTAATTGAATCTTTATTGTTTAACAAAAACCTAATTTCAACTTTGCCCCACAAAGCTAAGGTTGAGTTTTGTGTAAAAAGTAATTGGCTTAGAGAAAGCATTGCGTTGCATATGAATAGTGTTGCGGATGCTTTAATTAGTTGATGGAAATGGCGTGCGCATGCGCTCTTGTGGGTAGGGTTGTCACTTCGTTGAATTACTATGTATGGATATATATTATTTTATATTTCCTTGGGATTGTATATATTGTTAAAAATTATAGAGATTAGGATTCAGATAAAAACCTCTTATTAGGAATGTCGTTGCTAACTTCATATTGTGTGTGAATTATTAAATATGTTTAATATCAATTCAGATTCCGTCGTAGTATTAACAATCTGTAATGTAAAGTAATTCAGTGAAAATTAAAATCCTAATATTTTTAGTTCAGTCACAATTGTTATTTTTTTACCATATTAAGAGCAACTGAATTCAATAATAGTATAAATAATCAAGTAGTGCGGTCTCGACTACCTCGTTGGCCGAGTGGTCGCAAATGCGACAGCCGGGTAAGTGGTCTCGGGATCGATTCTCGGGTCGAGCAAATGGCAAACCCCCTATTACATGGCATTCATAATAAAATTGTGAAAAGTGGGTGTTACATCGTTCAATATTACAGGGTTTCTATTAAAATCTCAGTAGTAGCACGGACTCTGGATGGAATTGTGCCCGGTATATGGCAATAGGCTCACCCCCTGTTACATGGGACTCATAGTACCTATACATAGTGAAATGTAGGTGTTACATTGTACAGTGGCATCAAATGCCGTTACATGTATCTCTGCCTACCCCTTTGGGGGTAAAAGGCGTGATGTTACGTAATTGTAATGTATAGTATAAAAACAATTTCAACTTTATAGCAGCTGGAGAGCAGCAGAACTCGAATCCATCCATTAATTAATTGTTTCAGTATAACAAATAAGACAGAAATATTATTACTACATAGCTCGATGTTCTACGGGATTATGACGTCATCCGCAGCTTTCCATGTTTCAGGCTTACAGGGATTAACTGTCGCTGAAACAAATGACACTAACAGCGATCTGTTGTTAACGAGTCTTTGGTATGATATTTTAAGTGTTATATTTTTGGTACTGTCGCATCTTATGTTGTATTAATTGAAATATGTGTATTTATTTAGACTTTTAAGTACACAATATCGAATACAATGGTATATAAGATGGGCTAAATGCCAAATGACATTATTTATTATATAACTTAATTACTTAAGTAAATTGGTCGAGAATCCTCAATTGGTTTCAAGCCGTACCGGGGCTTAAAGTGTGTATGTATTTTAAATTTTAGCATGAGAATCAATTTTGCCTAGGTATCCTAAGATCATAATACAAAAATCTGGTTCACACAGAGTAGTAAAAAAACTAGTAAAAAAAATCTTTTTGGAAATACAAGATTTTTACATTGTAATGTAAAAATTTTGTATTTACAAAAATATTTTTTTTTACTAGTTTTTTACTAGTAAAAACTGCCTCGTTGGCCGAGTATTCGCAAGTGCGACTGCCGGGCAAGGGGTCTCGGGTTCGATTCCCGGGTCGGGCAAAGTATTACTGGGTTTTTTAAAATTCTCAGTAGTAGCCCCCTATTACATGGGACTCATAACAACTAGTGAAAAGTGGGTGTTTACATTGTACTGTGGTAGAATGTGCACCTCTGCCTACCCCTTCGGTGATAAAAGGCGTGATGTTATGTATGTATGTATTTTTTACTACTCTGTGTGCCAACCCTACAATGCTCCAATGCTCTTGACATTGACTCGATTGTGATTCGATGATGCTAATCGACAGTCAGTGGAACGACTTGCCCCCGATGACGATGACGGTCGAAAGCCATTCAGAATATATGAATCACGTTCATTTGGGAATAAACTTGAAAGAAGAGGAGTAAATAAGAAGTTAGAAGAGTGAAATAAGGGATATATCATCTCTTTTTTGATGTTTGACACAAAAGGAACCCTTAGGTTAATAATAGCAGAAGAAAACTATCCTTAAGCACCTTAGAATTTAGGCCGACAGAAGAACTTGTGTTATCTGTAAGTACAGTCTAACCGTTGCAAAGTTTTATTAAAGATTAATGTGACGATCTTATGTAGCCGTAGATCGAACTTAAAACTTAATAAAAGTTTGTGTCGGTAAGAAAGGGAATACCCTGGACCACTAACGTCCTAAGAAAAATAACAATGAGATTTTCAAATGCGGTATTAATTAGAAATAGTACTATTGTTCTAATTTGAAAATTAAACTCCAATCATTGTAAAGTCATCTGTCGAATGTCGGCAACATATGAGTTGCAGTGTATCTTGCGAACGAGCCCCGCTTTCTGCGCCGGCGCCGATGTGCCGATAGCGAGCACGCGCCGTTTACAAGCACACGCTGAACACGATAACTAGAGCACTGATATATACAGTTCACTGGAAATGGCACCAAGAATAATACGAAAAAAAAATATCTTTCACCTAAAAGTGGTAGGAGGAGGATTAGGATCAAATGTTTGTAGCTATGTCCTAAAGCTATCATGTTATGGTGGCCCAGAGTTTAAGACGCCTTCTCGTGTATGAGGCTCTATGTAGCTACCAACGGCTAGTACCAATGTGACTGTTTCCGAGTTATATGTACTTTCTAAGATTATTTAGACACCACTGACAAACGGTGAAGGAAAACATCCTGAGGAAACCTGGGCTTATTATTTCCACTTATAAGTTTGAAATAGCCAACCCGCATTGAGCAAGCGTGGTGATTAATGCTCAAACCTTCTCCGTGTGAGAAGAGGCTTTGCTCAGCAGTGGGCATTTATAGGCTGTTGATGATGAAACTGCTATCAGCCACCATAGGAGTGATAACAAGGATTCTCGAGCGTTCAGTCAAATCTGACGCCAGTATGGGAAAGGCTTGCGAAAAATAGCTTTTTTGTAAAATGTGCTTAAAAGATCCAGTTCTTTGTTTTACGTCGTGAACTTATTACAACAAGTTTGTTTCTGCAGGTAATATAAACTGGTTCCCACTTAACCAACAAAAGAGCGAAGCATTTCTCTTAAAAATATTGCTAAAAATTTCCTTCTAAAAATAAAAATGCCCGTCAAACTGCTAGCAATTCTTTACACTTTCAAAGTTTCAACGTTAATAATAATGGCCACTCGTACAATTGCCAGCAAAATATTCTAGAACAAAACTGCTCCGGTTTTTATTCCTACATTTCAGTCTAGTGGAACATTTTGGCAGCGACACAAGTGTTGATTGCAGCGCTAAGTGATTCTACAACTTTGTACGACTTCCCTTTGTAATAAGGTGCAGTTTGCACTACACACAAACATTGCATACAGAGAAAATTGGGTAACAAGGGAGTTGTACAGACTCCTCGAGTTTTGTGCTACCCTGGTATTGTTTGGTTGTTACGAGTAGATTCCAAGCTTTTATGTAAATGATACAAGCATACAACAGACGGAGTTTTTGAACTTAAAAATGTAGAATTCAGTTCGTTTAAAGTTATGAAAGAAAGATAAAATTCTTCTCTGCCTCGTTGGCTGAGTGTTCACAGGAGCGACTGCCGAGCAAGGGGTCACGGGTTCGATTCCCGGGTCGGAAAAGTATTACTGGTTTTTTTCAAAAAATCTCAGTGGTAGCACGGAGTCTGGAATTGTGCCCGGTAAATGGCAATAGGCTCACCCCCTATTACATGGGACTAATAACATAAATAGTGAAATGTGGGTGTTACATTGTACAGTGGCAATTAGTGCCATAATGTACACCTCTGCCTACCCCGTCGGGGATAAAAGGCGTGATTTTATGTTATAAAATTCTCCACCGTTTCTTTAAAAGCTAAGTTTTTCTATTAGACTTGCTATATTGGACGCGGACTAGTAGAATAAGTAATATTGTATCCTTGAACAATCCTTTTAAATGTTGTCAATAAGTGTGCAAATTACATTAAAAAATTTTAGTTATACATATTACAAATGTGAAGTAAATGCTCTGTAATATCATTTTCAAAATTAATATCTTGAATATATTAATCTGGTGTTGCCGGTGTCCATGGGCGGCACTGATCACTTACCATCAGGTGATCGGTCTGCTCGTTTGCCTCCTATTCCATAAAAAAAATAGCCGTCCGGCTTGCACTAAGCTTTACTGCTCTAGTGGTGCTGTGTAACTACAACCAGGAACAAAGCTAGTTAATTAATTGGTTTCAAAGGAATCTCTGCACTACGATACTCCAATTATGATTTAAAATGCAATAAACAAACTGGATTGAATATAAAAAGGGCTTTATTAGTAATTGGTAAGTTAATTAGTGGTAACTTTATTTATATTGATATAAGGGTTAATTTTGCTACTATTTTTTTACTAAGTGTTTAAGCAATCTGTTCAATATGAACAGCACATACACATTATGGACCTCAAATGAAATATGGGTCTAATAGACATAAGACAGTTTGCCGCAATCATCAAGTTTGACAGTTGGTTGAATATCACCGTTTCAAAGGTTCAGGTTTATCATAGAGTTCTGCTGTCCGATGTCATACAAATGTGGATCTACGTTACACTACTTAGGGACGAAATTAGTAATGTATCTCAATGCAAATGTAGATTACGATCGATTTTTGATTGAAATTCCATACTGACATTACAAAAACGATCCTTATTCGCACAATGCTTAAGATCAGTTTTTAATTTCCAGGGATAGTCTGTTCTTACAACACCTAACAAAAAAGGTTAGGATGTGTTATTGTATATGTTAGTGATAAATATTATGTTGTTGGCTTAAAGCCACATCTAGTTTCTAACTAATTCTTTGTACATAATCACGGCCAATTAGCAATTCTGTTGAACTTTCATTGTTTCGCTAGATGTTAGATTGTAATTAAATATGTAATTTGTACTGTACCTAGGAATAATTGCGCCGGCATTTCTATGGGGTACTGGGTAGTAACTTAATGAAAGTTTAGTCGGTGTCGTCTAGCTTTATTTTATTGGCAACTAGTTGGGCTTCGTGGCTTTGTCTGTGTTTAATGTAGAGTAAAATTCTGGTATTATTTTATTTATGGCGATTGTTTTTTTTTAGCAAAAACTCGGTATATAGTATGTAATTAACTTGATACGACTATAGATTTTTTTTCGATAATGGGTAGGCATATGGCTGCTATCTCGTCTAAATAAACAGAAACAGGCTCGAAGTGCAGGAGAAGGAACGGGGTGGTTTTTAGTCAGTAAGAGTCTGACACTCCCTCCCGCCTCACCTGGGCGGGAGAAGTCATTCGATGATTTTCCCCTCTTAAAAAAATGACACGTTAAGATGTTCCATAAACATCTGATATTTTCTCGGAGTGGGGAGATTATAAAGTCTATGCCATCTATGCCAAATTTCATCCAGTCTTGTTCGGGCATTTTACCAAAATTAAATAACAAACATACACCCAACCTTTCCCATTTATAATATGAGTATAGAACTATAGATTCTAATTTATGATTGCATGTAGTCTAGGGCTTAAGTCTAACAAGGTTTTGGTACGGTTTCGCTCGCTTAAACCACATTGTATATAGAAATTAGAGAAGTAGAACTATTATATATTTGTGGATAAAATTGTAGCTAACTTTATGAAGATAAATTCGTGTGTTTGAGTTTATTGTACGCATGAACACCTTTGTTAAATTGCAGCGTTCGTTTGACTGCTCTTTCTGTTAGGTGTAAATGAAAAGCTGATATTACCGAATGCTTTTTAAATGATATGTTTGTTCTTATATAAAAACTAGCGGACCCAACAGACGTTGTCCTGCATATCCACTTGAATGTATAAACAAAAATTCATTCAAATTAGTTCAGCTGTTTAGGATACATAACCTAAACATCGACTGTAGCGCCATCTGCCGGGCTGATTTGTGAATCTAAATCATTCCCAGATCCCCTCGAACACACACAAAAAATTTCATCACAGAAGAATTATATATATTATTCTATAGAAGATGTAAGGTACACTATGCTTGTTATTTTAGACTAGATAGTTGTTTGAGGGTCTGTTTTTAGTCATATCTGACTTTTCTTTTGGAGTGTTACACGAATTAATTTTTAGGGAACAGAGAGTAGAGTTTCCTAAGATTGGAAAAAATCCTCCGACCAGACGAGGTGTTCGTGCCTGACGGGCGTTTTGCCCAACAGTTGTGCGTTGGGATTTTCTATCCGTGTTAATTCTCATGTAAACTTCACATGTGCGATATAGGATTTTTGTGACGTCATCCGTTGATTTGTTTTTATTGATAGTCTATGTGCGTGAGCTGTTATTACACATGTGTCAAGTGGTATCAAAATTCAATATACAATAACAATATTTATTCTTTTTACCGACAAACGACCAACAATAAAATACTTATACGCAAAAATTACGCAATGTTCATGGCTAAAAATAGTTGTATTGCTTTCATTCAATGTTCTATATTTAAAATGTCGTAAAGTCCCAGACAATACTTATGCAACCTCTTTACTTTTTACTCTATTGTTTGAACTTAAGAGGTCGTAATAATCATGTGGCTGAAGATGAATCACATGTGTATAATGCAGACGGACTATAATTATTATTACAATGTGTGTCTTATGTAATATACATAAGCTTACAATTAACTTCTTAAAGAAAAATACGTAGTTTGGTGTAAAATGATGATGACTAACTGTGTCCGCGACTTCGTCCGCGTAGATTAGTTCTTCACAGCTCCTCCCCTGTAATAGCGTGATAATATTGTTGATGCCTAGCTTATATTTTGACCCGGCTTGTAAGTAATATTCATACAAAATTTTAAGTAATTCCATGCAGTAGTTATTGAGTTCTGCCCGGACATAAATACATACGTAAATACATACAAACAGACAAAAATTCTAAAAACTAAATTTTTAGCCTTTATACCAATTGCAGATCACGCTCCAAGTACTTTTTAAAAATATACCTCTACATATTTTTGAAGTTTTGGCTTTCCGACGATATTATTATAAGTACAGATGCTATGGGACGAATAGTTGCAATGGGTTTTACAGATTTTAAGATTCTAAGTTTAACGTGAATACAGATGATAATAACAGAATGAAATTTAACAAGATAAACGATATATATAACGATAAAAATACTCCCCACCAAATGCCATCGACGACCAAAATGATGCCATCCTAAAATACCTTTTCCTAAATTAATATTAATGTCGAATAAATTATAGCCATTAGAACAAAGAGCCGGGAAGTCAATACCACGAATTTGGAGCAATACTAAATTAATTTAGTGTTACAGATATATTTCACGCTAATGGTTATAAGGTATAAAATTATTGCGGTCCCTGCAAGCTTTTAATGGAGACTTCTTTAAATATACGCGATTCTAATTCTGTGAAATATTGTCTGTGTAAAATGTAGCATATCTATACATAATTATACGAATGGAGAACTAAGTTGACATTTTTCATTTTTTTTATGGCATAGACTGATGGTAATCAGCACCGCCCACTGACACCCGAAACACTAAGGCGTTACAAGTGCGTTACCGGCCTTTTTGGGAATTTGGACTTTGAGGATTGTGGAGGATTTGGGGATTGGGGAGACTGGGGAGGGGAGTAATAGGGCCATTTAATATTATTTGTAGTGTTCATCATATTATTCACAAGATGTCCACTGTTCAACATAGGTCTTCCCAATGACTTTCAGATTGATCAATTGAAAACTATCTGCATCCAAGGGCTTTGACCTTTGTAATGTTAGTTGACATAACTCTTAGCTAATATTAAGAATCTGAATATACGTACGTTTATGTATAAGTTACCTCTTAACTCTGTATCAACTCAACCAATCGCGGGTTACTCAAGTTAAAAAACCCCGAGAAAAGCTCTACTAGTTTCGAACCTCAGCTGCTGGTGGGAGTACAGAGAAGGATATAGGCGACATCATGCAGACAAAGTCACGAGTAAATGTTGGTTATCAATTTAACTCGTCGAGTACCGGTTTTGTAGACACAATTATAGAACAATAGGTTGCGGTCACCGGTGACCGCTTGGTGTTTGACAGTTTAAATCGTATGTCGTATGACATATTTCATAATGTCAATATTAAAAGTTGCATTAACTTTTAATTCGACTCCATGCTCATTAATCTGTGTCCGTATTATGAAAGAATGCCCCACAGTAGTATGCGAGGCGTGATAGGATTGTTATCTATATTAGCACCTCAGACTGCCTTGTTGGCCGAGTGGTCGCGAGTGCGACTGCCGGGCAAGGGTTTACTATTATTACTGGGTTTTAAAAAATTCTCAGTAGTAGCACGGAGTCTGGAAATGTGCCCGGTATATGACAATAGGCTCACCCCCTATTACATGGGACTCATAACATAAATAGTGAAAAGTGGGTGTTACTTCTGTGTGCACCTCTGCCTACCCCTTCGGGGATAAAAGGCGTGATGTCATGTTATGTTATGTTATCTATATCATCACCCTTTTCCTACAGACAACAATGAACGGAAATGTATCAACTAGAAATAGTTAACGAGCTGATTATAACACTAAAACTTAGTAATAATAACTCTTTGTAATTCTTGGTACATTATTATTTCGTGGGTATTGAAAACGTCGACGTTCTAGCAATCATAGCAATCCTAGAAAAATGACATAAGTGCTAGTTTTTTTTGAATGGGACAAGCACGCTACGACCTCCCAGAACCGCTGCAACTCCTGTAAGCCAGGATCTACAGTAGATACAACTATGAAAACACCGGTACACTGAAGTCCGGCGCGTCATAAGTGCTAGTTTAATTAAACTCTTTTTTTGAGGGGGGCAATCATCCAAATACTTCTTCCGCTCGGGTGAGGCGAGAGGGAGTGTCATAAACCACCCCGTTCCTACTCCTGCACTTCGAACCAGACCCCCGGTAACCCGTTAAGTACTCCGTGGTTCCGTATCGGCATCAGCCCTATTAGGCCCCATCTGTGGTAGTTTAATTGCACTCTGCCTTAAAAATCAACGATGGTATGGTTTCTATATTCCACTCAAATTACTTAAATCGTTTCTCAAGAACAGACTAACAACTTAACAACATCAATCAAAAGACAATTTCAATTCAAATTTTCTCAACAATTAGTCCATCATTAGTCTACAGCTACGAAATTATTTACAGAAAAGTAAATAAAATTTAAAAAATGGTGGCAAACTGGTCACTTTCACCATAGCCGTGGCCAGAAAGCGTAATCCTAAATTAACTACGTGTAACAGAGATAGCAGCATATAGTGGTATTAGTTTGTCGTTCAAGATAACTGGCTAATTAAAATTGTTACTTAATTAATTTTATATTAACTGAATGCTTTAATCTTGTTCGTTAGGCTTGTTAAGGCTTTTAGAGCGAATTCTCACACGCAAGTTCAGTTTAATGGGTTTTAGATTTGTTTTAGTTCTTATGGGAGTCTTTAAATGGCTTGTAAGTTGTGATTATTATGTCATAGTCTGATTTGGTTTAATATGAAAGCATTTCAAGTTTGTTTTAATCGTTACTGATTTAGTTACACGACTCAACTAGATCTTTTTTATGCATAGATAGAACACATAACATAACTTAATGCCTTTATCCCCGAAGGGGTAGACAGAGGTCCATATTAAAGCACTGACACTACAATGTAACACCCACTTTTTACTATTTTGTGTTATGAGTCGCATGTAATAGGGGTTGAGTCTATTGCTATATACAGGGCAAAAATTCAGACTCCATGCTACTAATGAGATTTTTTTAACCGAGTACATAAAATTTCTTAATCACCATCTATGTAGGTTCTTCTACAGTAGCTGGCTGATACCACTTAGGTACCTATATCTTTGGTCAGACCTGCAGCACCATAGCTAAATTATACGTGACGTGTTATAAGTACGAGTATTATCTAATAATTAAAAACGATATATTCATGTCTAATTTGACAAATTGAAAGAAAAACATCACCGACATATAGTTATATACATTTTCGCACCTTTATCAAACTTAACTTCGAATGAAATGAACCGAGACTATATCTAGATACCATATAAATATGTCTAGCTTAACTCAATAAATAAATATGGCGTCTACCTGAGTAGCTTTCAAGGGTATGGGTCAATCGTTTGAAATGGATTCAAGCGGTTCAGTGAGCTCATTTCTCACAGTTCCTTTGAGTCAAATGGGACTTGTAAGTAGTTGGAGGTACGGCAAGGGAACTACAAAGGAAGGGGTTCAAAAGGTACCCTAAAAACTCTACAACTAACATATGTGCTTGTGCTTAGTATTAGCCGATTAATTTTATAAGTTTGTGTAAAGTTCGTGACCTCGAATTGGCATTATAAGGTTTCTGTCTAATGGTTTTTGTAGGTTGAACTAGTGAATGGAAATCTAAAGAAGATTGGAGTAGCAATATTTTGTAAGATATCTTAGGTCAAAGTCAAAGTCAAAGTCAAAGCATTTATTTCAATAAAACCATAATTTGGTACTTTTGAAACGTCAACAAATACAAAATAAATCAAATACAAAATAAATAATAGTCTGTCAGTCAGTCCGTCAGTGAAGCTAGGTGAAGCTAAATGCTCATTCCAAAACGTAGATTTGAATGGAGAAGAACGAGCAAGAAACTCCATTCGTTACTCTTTTAAAAAAGTATGTTCTACAATGTCTCTGATACATATTTCAATACTGTACGCATATGTGAGAACAATGCAAAGACACAGGTCCTAGTGATTAATAGCATTTTAAAAGTTTATTTAATTTCAGCCATGATCGTCCCAATACAGGGCAAAGGCCTAAAAGTTAGCTTTTTTTAGTAAAAACGTTGCCCAACACTAGGATTATTTTCTTCCGTGTCATAGGTGCCTTTACAAATATACAAGTACATATTTTTGTAGAAAGCAAATATTTTCTGACACGTCACAGGTGCATCATTATACTCTTTAAAATGTTTTGATTTTTTTTCTTTTTTCTTTAAAAAAAAACACACACACCCACACTAGGATTATTTTCTCTCGTGTCATAGGTGCGTTTACAAACATACAAGTTCACATACACATGACACCCAAACCCGAAACAACAATCTGAGGATCACACAAAGAGTTGTTCCGTGCGGGAATCGAAACCGCGACATGTTGCGCGGCAGCCAGTTGCCCAACCACCGCACCAACCTTGCAGTCTAAATATTGAACATTTTTCTAGAAGTAGAACTACTTTGAGGTATTTTTCCAGAAAGCAAATATTTGCTGAGACGTCATAGGTGTACATATCTATCATATTATACTTTTTAAAACGTTTTGAATTATAAATCTACTTCTCATAACATAATAACATAACATCACGCCTTTTTATCCCCGAAGGGGTAGGCAGAGGTGCACATTACGGCACTTAATGCCACTGTACAATGTAACACCCACTTTTCACTATTTATGTTACGAGTCCCATGTAATAGGGGGTGAGCCTATTGCCATATACCGGGCACATTTCCAGACTCCGTGCTATTACTGAGAATTTTTAAAAACCCAGTAATACTTTGCCCGACCCGGGATTCGAACCCGAGACCCCTTGCCCGGCAGTCGCACTTGCGACCACTCGGCCAACGAGGCAGTCTTTCATATGTGTTTCATTAGTAACACATATGAAAGTAATACCTACGTATATTAAACAATTGTCTCAGTTGGTGTATACGTTAAACGTTCTGCTCCAAATGAAGTGTCGTTCCGGTCAGCAACACAGCGAGTATGAGAGTGGCTACAATATTTTGGGAGACGATGACCGTGGATATGTCTGGTAAGCTGAGGTATGAGGTGTTAGTTACGGTGCCTTGATTTTTTTTTTATAGCATAAGCCGGTAATCTACCAGACGGATCGGACGGTAAGCATTCGGAGTCGCCCATCGGTTGTCCACCCGAAACACCAAGGCGTTACAAGTGTGTTACCGGCCTTTTGGGAATTGGGATTTTGAGGATTGTGGAGGATTCGGGGATTCGGGAGACTAGGGAGGGAGGTAATTGGGCCTCCGGTAACCTCACTCACACGACGAAACACAACGTAAGCGTTGTTTCACGTCGGTTTTCTGTAAGGCCGTGGTATCACTCCGGTCGAGCCGGCCCATTCGTAACGAAGCATGGCTCTTCCACACTTAAAATTGGACTGGATTCAGTAAAGATGTTAATTTAAAATTTTGTCGATGTATCACCTATTTTGAACTGTACTACGTAGACTGAGAGTTCGATAAGTTTAATTGTGAATTGAATGGTGATTTCTATCAAATAGAATCATATGTTTAGAGTTTTATGAAGTACTAGCTTCTGCCCGCAACATCGTACGCGTGATCCCATTTTCTCCCGTTCCCGTAGGGGTTTCAAGATTTTTTCTGTCTTAAGAACCTTCTCTTAATAATAACAAACACAACAAAAAAAAATCAACCAAATCGGTCCAGCCGTTCTCAAGCTATGGTGTGACAACGGGAAACGGGTTTCATTTTTACATATACATATAGGTACCTAGATAGATTAAATATACTCTTTAATGGTATTTTAACTAAGCCTTCAGCTGAAACCACGAAATTTATATATTCCTTTATATTGGATAGACAATTAGACTAAGTTATTTTGTACAATATCAGAGTAGTTACTAATTATTTTGTAAGCCTAAGTTGTAGCAAAAATCTTACTATTTAAGTTGTAAATATATTTAGTTCGTAAAAGCACGATGGGATTGACATCACATCATGTGCACAAAAATCCCTTATAATAAAAAAATCTTTTATTAATAGGCATTTGCTAAGGTAAGATTAAATTAGACACAATATGACACTAACACAGGTCCTATCCATTTAATAAAATGTAGTCTCTAATATTGGTATCCGACTTGTTAGTAATATTCATGCAAAATTTTAAGTAAATCCATGCAGTAATTTTTGAGATCATCCCGGACATACATACAGAAAAAGTGACAAAAATGCTAAAAACCATATTTTTTAAATATTCAATGTACCTCTATGTACCTACAGTTATGACTTCTCTACGATTTTATTATATGTATAGAAGATATAGAAGATTCGTAAACTTATATTAACCACTTAAGTCACCATAAAGTTACGAACTGATTCAGCTTCCTAGAAGTCGGTGTCAGTTACGTAGTTAACTAAATTTCGATGTTATCTTCTATTTCTAACACTAACAAGCGAGGAAAGAATCTAGATAATGTTCTAGATTAATGGCAATTAAGACTAAGACTTCGGCGTGCTTTGTGCTCCGTTGATAAGCTTGAAATGTCTCGTCTCCTACTTTTCATTGTAACTGTTGTTTTTATAAGGAAATGGTTTAATTCAATTATTTCTGGAAGTCTTTTGTGTTTGTTTGTTTTTAAAAAAGATTATAATGGTCATGATTGCAGTAATGGTTTTTAATAATGGAAGTCTGTTTGAGTCTGTGTTATCTGTAAGTGAGGTAGAAAATTGCACAAGCGCACTGCATGACGTTGAAGAGTAGAACTGCTGCATACATACTTGGATAGAGAAGTCCCTGATTACTTTTTATGGGATGAGCCGGTAAACTTGCGGTTGCCTTGCCACCTGGATTTTGGAGTTTGAGGATTGTTGGGGATTCATGGATTGGAGAGGTTGGGGAAGGGAGGGAGGAGGCGGTAATTGGGTCTCCGGTAACCTCACTCACATGACAAAACACAATGCAAGTGTTTCTTCACGTCAGTTTTCTGTGAGGCCGTGGTATCACTCCGGTCGAGCCGGCCCATTCGTGCCGAAACATGGCTCTCCTACACTTGATACTAAACACCGATCTTTAATGTCGATCCATGACTTAGTATCACGCCATTTATTCCCTAAAGAGTTAAGGGTACCGCGCACAATTACAGATACCACTCCACTACAAGATGTTTTATCTATTTGTCTGGGCGTGGGTAATTTAGTGGTGAAATTTTTTTTTTAAATAAAACGTTGCCACACTATGATTTTCTCCTGTTTCGTGGGTGCGTTTACAAACATACAAGTTCACATACACAATGACACCCAGACCCGAAACAACAATTTGTGGATCACACAAAGTGTTGTCTCGTGCGGGAATCGAACCCGCGACACGTTGCACGGCAGCCAGTTGCCCAGCCACCGCACCAACAGTGCAGTCAGGAGGAGGAAATATCGAGCGTTACTCGATTACTATCTATTAATCGCATTGTTCTGACTGTTGTTAGTGTTTAATTAATAATTGCTGGTTTATTAAACTAGTGGTCCCAAGCATCAATGGTGAATAAGTCTCCATTTTCATTGTCCGGGTTTGGGTCAACTATAATTATTATGTTTGAACTTTGAGAAATTATATCAGAATCTATTAGTACACTTTTTATTATAAGCTTATAAAGGAAACTAGGAGGTACCTACGTAAAAAGTGGGTTCTTTATAAGCAACATGAGAAATTTCAGGTGTTGGGAGTAATAACGAGATAATCAATTAAATTAAAATTACTTCACTCGGGAATATGAAAAAAGATTTGGCTAGTTAGAGATAATTTATGAGATAATAAAAATAAATCATTAAATCAAAATATAGTCCACTTTCGAAACTGGAGGGACTTTTAAAATATTTCGAATTACCGAATGTTCGAAATATTAAATGGTCCGAAATTTGAATTTGCCTCTAAATGTCGGTGCTAACCTCTGCAAGTTCTGAGATCTTTCTGTCCTATTGTTTATGTAATTTCAAATTGTCGAGAGAGAGATAAATTCGAATTATCATCATTAGATTTTTTTTTGGTCGAATTACAAAGTATATAAAAACATTGATTAGATTTAGGGACCTGATAAGCTTTTGCTAAACTATTCTATCAATACTTCTTGACTCTTTTATCAATAGATACATCAGTCTACTAATGTCACTTACAACTCAACATAATGTACTACATAAGCACAATATATCTCTTGTAACTTACTAATGAATTCATAGCGGTATTAGTTACTTAGTCAAAGTAACTTGTCGACAATACTTGTAAATATCAAGTTAACATCAAAGTACTGTAAGTTTAAGTGTTTTGGTTAAAGATCATGTCGGGGTTTGGTCTGCGGTTTAGATGTTTCTATTGGGTAATTTGTGAAGGAGTTTGATTTGTTAGTTTTGTTACAGAGTGATTTATCATGATCAAAGGCCATTCGCATGCTGCGTGTAGGTCACAGATTAGAATGTATTTGTCACTATCTCTGTGATCTTTCCTTGGGTGTCGTATAACTCGACTGCTTTTTTTTGAAGGGAGAAGTACATTTAATGACTTCTCCCGCCTTGGATTGGGCGAGATGGATTGTTCAGACTCTTACTGACTGCGTTCCGCGCGCGCCTCAAAGAGCCATCACGGATGGGGCCCAGCCGCGGAGAACTTAAAGGGTTACCGGGGCTCTAGCTCGAAGTGCAGGAGTAGGAACGGGGTGGTTTTCAGTCAGTAAGAGTCTGACATCATCGAATGACTTCTCCCTCATTGGATGATTTTCCCCGTTTAAAAAAAGGGCTCATACTAGCATACGCTAATCCCTCTTATATTTAAGAGGCCTATATAGTAGTGAACTGTCATGGGATTTTAATGTAAACCTGTAACACCCAGCATGACATCCACTCACTGAACCACCCAGCCACACCCGTCATACTTCCATAATCTTCTCCTTCATCACAGCATAACGCAGGGTTCGCAATGATTCCTGACTGCATTAATAATTCAGTTGTAATTCCCGCTTTCCAATCCTAAGTCGTATCATGATACTAACGTGTTGAGAGGCACGGTTGTGGTGTAAGCGGGGTCTATAAGCGGTAGCGATAGCGGGTTATTGCTTTACATATTCTGTACAATACCGCCTATCATAAACCATTTGTATTTAGTGTTTCTCATTTCGTTTTTAGTAACTTGAAGTTATAAATTAAACATTTTTTGATGATGAATTTTGTAAAGAAATATGTAAGTAATTATTTTCATTGATATAAAGTAGTATAATGCGTGTATAGTTTTATTGGACATCACGTTAGATTGTAAGACATACTATGTACCTTATAAATAAAATAATAAATAATAAATGCGCCTTTACATAAAGTACAAAGATATTTTGTTAACCGTATCATCAACAGCCTATAAATACCCACTGCTGAGCAAAGCCTCTTCTCACACGGAGAAGGTTAGAGCGTTAATCACCACGCTTGCTCAATGCGGGTTGGCGATTTCAAACTTATAAGTCCAGGTTTCCTCACGATGTTTTTCCTTCACCGTTTGTCAGTGGTGTCTAAATAATCTTAGAAAGTACATATAACTCAGAAAAAGTCACATTGGTACTTGCCGTTGGTAGGTTTCGAACCCGCACCCTCATGCATGAGAAGCGAGCGTCTTAAACCTCCAGGCCACCACGACACTAACCGTATATATGCTTTTAAAATGTCCATTTATAATTTCCAAAAAAAAAACAGCAATGGTAAAGTCGCTAACACTATGACCAAGTCCACATCTCTTAAAGTATTCAGGGAACGCACCACATGTAGGTCGCTAATACTTTACCGCTGTCTCCTCAGCACACCACCGTCATACTTCAGCTACTTGCCGCTGAAATATTTACCTAATAAACTAATTACTGTTATTACATTACAAATACATTATAAATATCACGTATAAGATTATTTATTATCCAGTAGGTTTTGATCCTATACATTCAGATTAATGTGAAAGTTTTACGGTTTAAAGAAAAATACTGTTTCCGAACGATTATTGTTTAATATAATATAGCTGGCTGATCAGAACTTGTGGGTAGCAGATGAAAAATACTTGCTTAGTATTAGAGATGAACCTATTTGAAGTTCAGCAGTGAACAGTAACTGACTTCTAGTAATTAACAAAACATGATGGTATGTTTTTATTCCCGAAGGGGTAGGCAGAGGTGCACATTATGCCACTGTATAATGTAACACGCACTTTTCACTATTTATGTCATGAGTCCCTTGTAATAGGGGGTGATCCTATTGCCATATACCGGGCACAATTCCAGATTCCGTGCTACTACTGAGAATTTTTTAAAAACCCAGTAATACTTTGCCCAACCCGGGAATCGAACCTACTCGGCCAACGAGGAAGTCTAGTAATTATGTTAATGAAACTATTCGCATTAACTACCGACGTCAATTTCGCTAAGCAAAAGTTCAAAGCTTTACCTAAAGAAAACATTAGACATTCTTCTTAAGCTTAGGTCCATTTTCTTGACCATTAATCTATGTGTTTTAAAGCTAAAAACAAAATAAGCGAACATGTACAGCTTTGTGGCCGATACGATAGGAATGCGTCATCTAGCGCAACGGGAAAAGTCAGCGGTTTTGTGGGCAGCGCTAATTAAACCGCTGTATAATTAGGTTACGTGCCGAGTCGTGGCGAACCAACGTATGTATGTACCTACTGAGATTGTATATGTATGGGTTGATGTGTCGTGTAATTTGGCCCTAAATTATGTGTAACTAAGCTTGTAAGACATTCATTATAGCAGTGATATTTAGCTATAATTAGCTAACTACCGTTTTCTTTTACAGGAAAATCTACTTGCACAGGTTTTTTCTTATGTGCCTTATGCTCATCCTGTATGGTGATAGCAAAGTTTAAAAAAAAACCTTTCTCATTAATCACAACTATTTATTCAACGTAAGAATCGTACAAGAGACTACAGATTTGTCGTAGACCGGGCAGCAGTGCTCTTTGATAAACCCACTAAAAAAAAATTTTGGATTAACCTGAACCTTTCAAACGGTGATCTCCTGTTCACGGCTGCCAAAACGAAGATTATGACTAAAACCTCTTATGTAGAAGAGGGTCATAGTCCTTCATGGGTCTATCATGGAGCTGATAATGAGACCAAGCATTTTTATAATATTTTAAGACACAAAGGTTCCATACATTGAAAATAGTAACTCAAGCATTACTATACAATTTTCGACTAATTTCTTATTTCTTTATTTCTAATCTTACCTATAAATATAAAAAAATCGTAGGAAAGTCAAAACTGTACATTGAATATTATTAAAAGAATGCTTGGGCGTGATCTATAAATCGATATTGAAGCCAAAAACATAGTTTTTAGAAGTTATATATACATATGTCCAGGCTAAACACAAAAAATTCTGCATGGATTTCCTTCTAAATGTGCATGAACATTGCTAACAGATCGGGTATTGACCCGACCCGGTGTTGATATAGGCTACATATTATTACGCTATCACCGGTGAGGAGCGGTGAATCACTAATCCACGCGGACGAAGTCGCAGGCACAGCTAGTTATTAGATAATGTTGTAATGAACTAATCAACACACAGTGCAATCAGCGCGCTGTCGATGTCGATGTATGTAACACGAAGCTCACCGCGCGTACGCGTGTGTCATGTTCGACAGATACAGATACGGATTTAGAATTTAGCATAGTGAACAGTAAGTACTTAAATTGTGGAAATAGAAACCATTATGTATAATTTTATTTTTATGTAGACCGCATCATTGATAACCATCAGGCAAGGTAGTGGTCAAACGTCGACCCATCAAATATAAAAAAAATGTCATTACTTTACTTTACGAATAAACTTAAGTGCAAAACAGTATAATATGTACTTGTCACCAGTTATGGTATGCTATGAGTGCCATGCACTACATATGGGATGCCTTTAACCTTGCACAATCCTAAACTCCTTGTAATTACTGAAAATTTTCAAAAACAGACAAAAAAACTCATTTCCGTACCGCCAAGTGCTTCGTCAGTAGATCGGCTACAAGTTTAAGCAACAAAGAGGCAGTACAAATTAGTTCAACAGCTACTACTTTTCCTAAGTTCGTCTCTGGTGCTACTTATGAATAGTTTCATATAGTTAGCGGTTTGTGATGAACAAACAACACAGACTGACAAATTCACAAGGTTTGTTAGTTTTAGATTGATTGGCAACAAGCTAATATTTAGTTTCGAACAATATTTCGCTGAACAAACATCGCTTTATGGCTTGTAATTAATGTTCCACGAGTTAATTAATTAATTTGATGTTTAATTACTTGTAATATGAAGTCTTCTGCGCTTCTGATTAATAAGAATATAATATTACGTTAAATTGATATTCGTATGTTTATACGCGAATGTAATGTATCCTTAAGAAGAATTAGTACTTACTTGTAGAGACCTAGAGATGATTGAATTCATGCTACAAGAAAATGTTTGAACATAATAGGGTAGTTTCCTAAATTTTATTTTAATGTCCGTCTGGTACATTAATAAAAAACTTTAGACACGTGTTTTTTCTTTTCTCACAAAATTAAATACTTTCGAAGATACATTAATTTGAAATATCGTGTAACGTCACAGCGTGCAACATTTTGTAGCACGTTATGACGTAACGACCTCCCACTCCTAAACTTAGCGCCATTTAACAACAAGAAAATAAAAAAATACGTGTCTAATATTTTTTCATTATCTAACTGACGGACTAATTACATTTTTAATTTTGATACCCTGGAAACTACCCAATTACGCTACATTTTTAAGTGACATCAAAAAAGAATGTATGTATGAATGTATGTTTATTCGCGATTATCTCGCGATCGGCTGAACCGATTTTGATGCGGTTTTCAGAAAAGTGTTTGTTACACTAAGGAGAACGGATTTAATATATTAATTAACCGACTTCGGAAAATATATCGAATTTTATACCTATCTTCACTGGTCACATTATTGTTAACAATATCAGACGGTAAAATTGATAACTTCATAAAATGTTATAACTGAAAAGAGAAAAGTTTTCCTAATCGAACCTTAATCCACATAACTTACACCTGAACAAACGAAACACACTAACCTACAAATAAAACCTACATAACAGCAATCACACCTGGGTCTCTCAATCTAGGTACACTAAGTCACTTCAGATCTAGGTAGACCCGGGCAAAAAAGGTCCCACTTATCCGAGAAGTAATTTCACTCAACACTTGTACCAGTCAGCACTTTGTTAACACATCAACACACTATAAGGTGAACATAAAAGTGGACGGATTTACGATACGGCTTGTCGCCAATTACCTACCGTTTTTATTGTGTACGGTTAATGGGTGAGTGTTACACCGAAGCGTAATATAGACATCGGTTTTCGGTATTATAGAACAATAATTTAGTATTTACTCGCTCGCGGATTAGCCATGCTTCGGCACGAATGGGCAAGCTAAACTGGAGTGATACCACAGCCTAACAGAAAACCGACGTGAAACAATACTTGACTTAGGTTTCGTCGTGTGAGTGAGGTTACTGGAGGTCAAATTACTCCTCCCCAACCTTCCCAATTCCCGAATCTACACAATCCTTAAATTCCTAATCCCCAAAAGGCCGGTAACGCATGTGTAACACTACTTGTGTTTTGGGTGTCCATGGGCGACGCCGACTGCTTACCATCAGGTGATACGTCATCGTTTACCGGTATAAACGCTACTCGCTACTCGCTACTCTTCTTGCGGATCTTACCTGGACCCCTCTGAAGTTGTTCGATTCAGTGAGAGAGCAGGCTTTCTCATATGCAATAATGCATATTATCTGGATGGAAGAGAGAGACTGCCTTGTTGGGCGAGTGGTCGCAAGTGCGACTGCCGGGCAAGGGGTCTCGGGTTCGATTACCGGTTTGGGCAAAGTATTACTGGGTTTTTAAAAAAAATGCAGTAGGAGTACATACGGAGTCTAGAATTGTGCCCGGTGTATGGCAATAGGCTCATATATAACATAATAGTGAAAAGTGGGTGTTACATTGTACAGTGGCATTAAGTGCCGTAATGTGCACCTATGCCTACCCCTTTAGGGATAAAAGGCGTGATGTTATGTTATGTCAAGAGAGAGATTGTCATTATCGATATTAACAGTGACCGGACAGCAGCGCTCTCTGAAGAACCTGAACTTTAATCTCCTACTCGCTCACCAAGCATTGAAATTATGTAGGAGAGGTTTATGGACTTTGTCCATAGTTCTTCTGTGGGTCTTAAAATATTAAAGAAATCAATATTTTAAACGACAAATGTATAGACTGTTAAGCTTAATCCATTCAGAAAACTAATTCTGTCACTACTTGATTAACATGAGTTGCGCATGCGTCGAATGTCACATACATGAAATGCACGATCCCACATTAGGATTCACTGTGATGCAATACCTTCAAATTGACTAGTGTAACATGATCTGCGTGAAGTGAGCTTTAATTAAAATTGTTTCTCTCTTGTCATTAATTTAATATCGTTATTGTATCTGGCTCTCTCAATGAATTGAACAACTTCAGAGGGGTCCATGTATGTTGGTTATAGTTTATATTACAACTAGCTACTTCCGAGCGGTTTCACTCGCTCTTCTCGGTGCCTATTAATCGTAGCGTTATATTTTATAGCCTATAGGCTTCTTCGATAAATTGGCTATCCAACACAACGATATTTTTCAAATCGGACCAGGAGTTGCGGAGATAAGCGCGTTTAAACAAATAAAAACAAACTCTTCAGCTTTATAATATTAGTATAGATAATTAGGTATAGGCAACAAAATAGACGACGGTTCAAAATATTCCATTTATAGTTTTTAACAATTTTTAAATAAACAATTTTTGCACACATAGTCTGACATTTTAATTAATATCGACATCTATACCTAGGCAAATAAATCATTCGGAAATAATAATTATACGTATTCCAGCTTCAAAACTTAGATGGTGGTCTAAAACAAGTCCGTAAGGTTGGTAACAACACCATTAATTTAATATTAATATTTATTGGCACCACTAGTAGTATTTTTAATTTTGATCAAAGATATACAAAATATTTTTTAAAAATAGGTATAAAATAAATATCTAACTTACACACTACAACTACAACTCACATTTCTTATAGATATTACTTATTTTTTTATGGGATAGGCAAACGAGCAAACGGATCACCTGATGGTAAGCAATCAGCGCCACCCATGGACACCCGCAACACCAGAGAATTCACAGGCGTTGCCGGCCTTTTCTTGAAGGTTTGAAGGTCGTATCGGTTCGGAAATACTGCCGACGACAGAACATTCCACAGTTTTGCTGTGTGAGGCAGATAGCATTAAATTATTAATGTAATGAAATAAAAAGCAGCCATTTTATGGAAAAAATGTAGTTCCGAACTGGTGTTACAAGCCACAAACATGTCACCAACGTCACCATACGTTACTCTGGCAATATTTGCAACACTCCTGTATAACAAGTCATGACAAGTAAATTTGACAGCCGCCTGCTTTCCCGGAGCGGCGCAGGCGCAAGATGCGGCTAATCGTTCTAACGTTGCTATCACTTTCACTCATATCTAGGGTTGCCATGGTAACAGTAAATTTTATCATTATGGTATGCTACAACGCCTTTTTTGCTATGCGTAATGTAAATTCGTTTTGATGGTTTGATCTTCATCACAATTGTGATATAGGTATTAGGTAGACACATAATGTTATTTAACCGTCTAGTTTTCACTGTTGTTGCTGCCTATTCTAATATCCGTAGCCAAAATTCTAGATTGCCATTCATTCATTAGAATTTAGAAAGTAATATGATGAATATCCAATCATTATGATCTGTGATTGCAGAATTGTAATAACTTGACCCAATATAACATTTTAATGCCGATACGATTATTATAATTTAAATGCCGTAAGAACTAAGAAATGCAGTGCGTCTGAGCATGCCTATGTCTGTTCTGACAAAGATCACACAATTAGAATGATGATAGGGTATGGAAATTAAAAATCTAATTAGTCCGTCAGGCAGTGAAAAAATATTAGGCACGTATTTTTTTATTTTGTTGTATAATAAAATTATACTTAGATATGACGAATCAAAGTTTAGGAGTGGGGGCTAAAACGTCATTTCTACGTATAAAATATACATACATATAAGTGACGTCACGCGACATTTCAAATTAATATATGGTCGTAAGTATTCGTTTCGATAAGAAAATAAAAATGACGTGTCTAATGATTTAAAATAATCTACCAGACGGACATTAAAAGATCAGTTAATATCGCGTGAGAACCCTGAACATCGGACAGGCAAGTCCTCGTCGCTCTTGATTTGTGACTTACGAGGTAAGAAAGTTACGGGATTGATTTATTGTTTTATAACAACATCACATTCGAAATCTTTAAGTGGTTCACAGTTATTTACTGGCTTTGTCCACTTGTGAGTTGTGAGATGGTTTGTGGTTGTGGCTTTCCTATCTTGGTACGGAGTCTGGGAAGTGTTTTAACTTTTTCGCGTTTATTTTTCTTTTTTTTTATAGCATAAGCCGGTAAACTAGCAGACGGATCACCTGATGGTAAGCAATCGGCGTCGCCCATGGACACTTGGAACACCAGAGGCGTTACAAGTGCGTTAATTTCTTGGTTTTATAATTACTGTTCTTAAACATAGGGTTGTTAAACATGCTTATGGAAATTTAATAAACAGTGTGTATGAAAAAGACATTTTTGGGTTAATAGGTCGCTTTGTCAGTGTGATTTTTTTCTCATAAGTCGCATCTACAGACACGAGTACTAACATTTTACACACACGTTAGAACATAGGAAGTGTCAGTCATTTGAATATAATTTAACCCACTGCTTATAATAAAAGTATTTGTGAAACCAAATCCTTAAACTTTACGTCGTTTAACACAAAATATACAACATTATACTCCTTAACAATAGTTCGACTGAATTGAACCTAATGCCTAAGGTATTAAGAGATGTAAATCTAGCTCCGAACAATACACGAGCAGTTTAGCGATCTGTAATACAATGGAGAGTGCTGAGAAATGTATTGTATTATCTGAGAATAATAGATACTGAAATGAGAAGTTATGTAATCATATAGAGGTAGAATTGAGGAAAACTGAAAAGAGATTATGTGATGAAAAGATTTTTATAATATCACCGATGAAAAGATTTTGGTAAGTGCACTGAACTATCACTCAAGTTGAATATTTCTTTTTAGGTCCCTGACTGCTGTAACTTAAAATACTTGAAGCAAATACAGAATACAATATATACGGTGGCCATCACTTCATTTGATGTGTAATTGATTGTAAAACTGACGGTATTTTGGGGTCATTATGATTATGATCTAAGAACATTAGCGCATTAACAGACTTATGACATTGATGATAGAATAAAAATCTTACCTATGACACTGTAGTGAAATTTTATGCTTATTGCTTTTATTGCTATCTATGACTCTTGAATATTCATAAGATTTAGGTCAACGGAACATCGCGCCATATATTATGATGTTATTAGTTCTATTTTACTATAGCTAACTTATCACCAACATCGACCCCATCACTAGATTATGTGCTGAACTTTTTAAGTATTTGACCTGCTCATAAAAATGAGATATTCAACAGGGAGAGAAGCCATGACCAGTCACTCAACAGTTGTTTTATATACTACTTGAACAGATTCAGATATTATTGGAAAAGTGCAAGAATTAAGCTTATAATTTTATGGTTTATTAGGTTTTTAGCTATGTATGACGTGTAATAGATCCAACAGGGAATAAACCTTGACCACTAGATCAACTGTCGCTGTGGATGCCTTCTGAACAGAGGCAGGTATCATAGAAAAGGAACAAAGTATTGAGTTCATAAAAGTTTTTAGTTAAGACATTAAACTGTCAAACACCAAGCGGTTACCGGTGACCGCAACCTATTGTTCTATAATTGTGTCTATAATGACGGTACTCGACGAGTTAAACGCCATGTGGGTCACCGGTGACTGCCTTATTGGCCGAGTGGTCGCAAGTGCGACTGCGGAGCAAGGGGTCTCGGGTTGAATTCCCTGGTCGGGCAAAGTAATACTTGGATTTTAAAAAATCTCAGTATTAGCACGGAGTCTGGAATTATGCCCGGTATATGGCAATAGCCTCATCCTCAATTACATGGGACTCGTAACATAAATAGTGAAAGGTCGGAGTTTTTTTTTTTTTTTAAGGGGGGAAAATAAACCATTGACTGCTCCCGCCTGGGTGAGGCGGAAGGGAGTGTCAGACTCTTACTGATTTTCAACATAGATACCTAGGTAGGTATCTATTTTACTAATCTATTAACTAGGTACCTACTTTGGAACGGCAAAAACCACCCCGTTCCTTCTCCTGCACGTCGAGCCGGAGCCCCGGTTACCCGTTAGGTTCTCCGCGATCGACTCCAAATCGGCAACAGCCCTATTGGGCCCCATCTGTGGTGGTCTGATGGCTCTTTGAGGCGCGCGCGGAACGCGACGCGCCGTACGCTCGGGTCTGTTTCTGGTCGGACGGGGAGCCCATGCTCCCCGTCCGCAGGCCCGCGCTTACGGTGGCCGGAGATCGTCCCGCGATCCCCGACGCCCGGTGTGTCCTTCGCGATGGCTGGGGTGCGAGGAGGCAGCGCTTCGCTGCCTTACGCGTCCCGCCTCCTCCTTAAAGGTGGATGTTACATTGTACAGTGATATTAAGTGGCGTAATGTGCACCTCTGCCTATCCCTTCGGGGATGTTATGTGTCACCGGTGACCGACGTTAGCAGAGTATTTGCCTTCAACAGTTTTCTAATAGCAGTCAAAACCTTAAGAATGGTATGGAAACTCCATTCTTGTAGAATAGTTATTGAATCAAATTTTATTCAGTTAGTAAAAAGATTTGTCACGATATGCTTTGAAATTTCCAACCTGAATTATCCTGTAACTGTACCTACTAGCATTTCAATTGTAGAATGGCTAAGTAATATTTTTTTGTATTCAGATAAGTTTGGAACACGACTTCTTTCATTCTTAATTTTAAAGTAACAGCATTAAAAGGGATTTTAAACCTAAAAAGTATTTTATGGTTACTGTTAGTAATATTTAAACGCAGTAGTAGCTCGTTCTGGTTGTTTTTCTATAACATAACATTACGCCTTTTATCCCCGAAGGGGTAGACAGAGGTGTACATTATGCAACTGTACAATGTAACACCCACTTTTCACTATTAAATAGGGGGTGAGCCTATTGCCTATTGCCATATACCGGGCACAATTCCAGACTCCGTGCTACTACTGAGAATTTTTAAATAATACTTTGCCAGACCCGGGAATCGAACCCGAGACCCCTTGCCCGGCAGTCGCACTTGCGACCACTCGGCCAACGAGGCATATTTTATGATCATCATATAATATGCCTAAAAACATACTAAATACTGACTATGATGACCATACAATCACACTGTCAGGTTCAAATGCAATATGATCCACGATACTACATATTTTGAATTGAAGCCATTGGAATAGACTGCACGGTTGGTACGGTGGCTGGGCGACCGGCTGCCGCGGTACGCAAACTGGAACAACTCTTTGTGTGATCCAAGAACTGTTGTTTCAGGTGTGGATGTGATGTGTATGTGAACTTGTATGTTTATAAACGCACCCACGATACGGGAGAAAATCCTACTGTGCGGCAATTTTTTATAAAACAAAAAAATAATAATAATAATACGTACGTACTTATCATATAAAACAAAGTATGTATAAGAAACCATTTTTTAACTTTTCCAAATATAGATTTAGAAACTGAAAAAAGTTTGTAGCTTTACAGATTGTACTTTGAATGCGAGTGAGATAAGTAAACTCGTTGTGTGGTCTTTGTTTGTGGGTCAGTCGATGTGAAACCTAGCGTGATTGAATTGTAACATATACATTTCGATTTTTATTTTTCGAAAAATGCATTTTGATAGCAGGTTTTCTTTGTATTTTATTGTTAGTTATTGGAAATTTAACAATGATCCCTTCAAAGGTCTTATGTAAAAAGACTTCTATACCCTGCCTTTACTTTTTGAGAATATATCGTTTTACGTAAATAGTAGTACCGTTTATTCAAATTAAAATAATAAAAGTCACACAGACACAGAATGACAGTTAACTACATATTATGCGCACGCGCCGATGCGCGCGTTGATGTCTTTTATACGCGTAACAAACTGAGAACACAATTATTTTTTAAAAGCTTCATTTTAATGTCTCGGCTCATTTTATGTGTAGTAAATAGTTTAGGAAAGGTCATAATTACCACTTATAAAAGTAATAACCATAAAAGGATAACTGTTCCTTCAGATTGAGTGAAAGATATAAACACACTACTTTCTGCATCGTAAAAATGCGTAAATGCTAATTATGAACCATTTCTGTGTAAGCTTTAGTTGTCAATAATTACTCAAACATTCACCACGTATACTGGCGTAAGTGTGTTTTCGCAAAATGATAATTTAATTTAATAGAAACATGTGATTAATGGTCAACCCATTATAGCTTCGGTCACTATCTCAGCTTCGGTGTTAGCCATTAATTTTATTTATCTTATCTAAGCCCAGATATTTGTAGATTAATATCTATGGTTATTTTTCTTAAATAATTTGCTAGCATTAATAATAGAGGCAATATATTCAGACAACAGCAATGTTTTAAATTTGTTTGATAAAATGTATTAAGGTCAAGTGTAACCGATAACGATTACTCTTTGAAAAATCCTTATTTATTACTTAAGCCGCTGACTCGATACAAACCGACTAGTGTACTGTGCGATTTATTACGTCGCTCCGCATAATCTGTGCGGTTAATTATTTACACAAAATTAGTACCACTTTTACGTTTAGTTACAAGTCGTCCCTAATAAAAGTGCAGCAATTTTACTAATGCGATTTCGAGTTGCGTTGCGTCTGATCATTTCTCCGGCAGTGGTCGGTGGGCCCTAGTCGCGCAGTCACTCAGTCGCGCCCGCGCAGCCACATCGCACGCACGCGTCGCCGCACTCCCGCGCAACACATCGCGAACACTCGTCGCGCATCAAGTGCTACCGTAAACTAAATACATCTGTGATAGTGACATGGTTTTGTGCTTTAATTGGATTCTGTGACGGTGATACGGACCGTAAGTATTTCATTCAACTTTTACTCAATATTATAAGATGTTGATTGATTCAGTTCAGTTCGTGCAACTCACGTCATTAATAAAACTAAGCAACGAATTAGCACGCGACTCAGTACACACAAACCCAATTCATTGAATAGCAATTAATACGCGATCTGCGTTAGTGCGCTTCTGACTTCGTGCACGTATTTAAATTATTTAGAAATCCAAGTCGTCACTTGCAAAAAAATGCACGAAATCGTCGGAGCGTCGCGCGGCGCCGGCGACGTACACGATATGTGGCCAGCCACCACTCATCTGATCCGTATTTTAAGATGCAGCAGATATTTCTCAGTTATTTATTGAATAAAAAGAAAATTCAGTAGAAATTGCTAAGATGTGGATTGTGCAGTTTCGCCATTGTACTTACTTATCGAGCGAAATTTCTATGCGGATATTTTTGATCAGCTGTTTTATTTTAGACTCACTTAACTTTTAGTACAGAACAGTTTAAAAAAAGAACCGAAACTTGCCATAATTATTTAAGCAATAACTGAAAAGTTTAAAAAATTAGGCCAATATCACTAAAACATAAATATGAGAAAAGATTTTTTGTCAAAAACCTTCAATAAAATTCAACTCGGTGTAATCGCGTCAACCTCATCCCATCTTATTTGGACCATAATTTCAGTTTCAACTTTAACAATAAAAATCCACTGAAGCTGTCGCCGGACGAAAGTTTTTATAGTTTTACAACAGAGAATGAAATTAAACAGTAACTTTTGAAATTTTACTACTCTTTACAGAACTGTAACGTCATGAAAATGTATACTGTACCTTATTGTAAAGCGGTTATGGTACATTTTTCAATGAAAGCTTAAGTCATGCCTTTTATGAACGTCTGTAACTCTCACATATGTTTTTCTTCCAACTGAACTAGATTGCGTTACCAATATCAAGTGTGATTGAAATCGCACTTCATTGATCTATATTTTAAAACCACACTTTATTGAATATATGACTGTAATAATAAGTAGTAGAACTTGAAATTGAAGTTAAAAAGAATTGATACTTACGACTTTTTAATTTATTTGCGTGTTTAGAATATCCATTGAGCTATCGAATCACAGTTTTTGCTTTAATTATATGAATTTGTAAAATACGCATTTCACATATCGTGCATAGAATAATTTTCACGCAGATATTAGTTTTTTGGGTTTTATATTTATAAAATAAAAACAATACTAATTTATAAATCCAGATAATTTAAGGCCAGTAACGCACTTGTAACGCTTGTGGTGTTCCAGGTGTCCAAGGGTGACGCCGATTGCTTACCATCAGGCGATCCGTCTGCTCGTATACCGGCTTATCCTATAAAAAAGATAAATGTGCATGTATTGTTTGAAGTAGAGGTATTTTCATGGATTTCTCGTGAAAACATAAAGTTGCGTTTGATTTTCTCATAAAAGAAGGATTTTTCTTTCTTTTACATCTTCATTATCTTTAGTAAGAAAGTTGTAGCAGATTTCAAGTATGATTTTTGTATTTTTATAAATAGGGGCTGGAAAGTCAAACAGGCTACTTATTTTTTTGACCATAGTAAACCTGTATAGATTATTTAGGTTATATTTTATGTTCTGGTAATGATATATTTAACCTCTGTTATGTATCAACGCACAATAGGATTTTTTTAGTTTTTGTTTAACTCGCCAAATTTTGTTAATTTCTAATCTAATTATAGAACTTATAGATATTTTTTTAACTAACTAAAAATCGCGGGTTTCTCACGTGAACATACTGAGAAAAGCTCTACTGACTTCAGTAGGCTGCGCGACATCGCCGCGACCGCGCACGCTGCTCATGAGGAAGAACCCCTCTGTGGTTCGAAACTAGTAGAGCTTTTCTCAGAATACTCACGTGAGTACCTAACCCGCGATTTTTAGTTAATTTAGTATGTCTCACGATAGTTATTATAAAAAGGTATTTTTTTATTTGTGCCAACAGTACTAAATCTTTTAAGACATATTATGTGAAATCGTGTCTAGGCATGAAACTAACTATCACAACTAGTCTGTTAACTCAATTGATGAACCTAAACTTAGTTACCGATCAAGCTGCTGACGACAAATAAACACGTCAAACTTCAATCAAGTGGCGACTTGGGAATTAACTGGCTCAAGTTTGTATTGTTGTATGAGAACGTGGTAGATATATCCGTATGTGTAGGAGCCTTAGGTATGTTCAGCAGTGGAAGTTATATGGTCGACATGACACGATGATAATATCCCTAGTTTTTATAAAAAGATGTCAATACTAATTAATTACTATCTTTATTCTGTCTGAATTAGTTCGAGTTGTTGTATAGTACGATATATCTATCCATACATATAATAAAGTTGTAGGAAAGCGCAAAATGTACATTGATTATTTTTTAAAAGAATGCTTAGGGTGTGATCTATAAGCGGCTCGGAAACTAAAAATATGGTTTATACAATTTTTGTCTGTTTGTCTGTATGTATTTCCGAGCCAAACTCAAAAAGTATATTTATATATTTCAAGAAAAGAATATAAACAGAGGCAGAAAGGCTCAAAAGGTTTAGAAACAAACTTGTTATTTCTCTGGTGTGGGTGTGAAAAGGAACCCGCAATTTGCAACTTACGATAATTCAGCTACTGCATCATCCGAACAAACCGAAGAATCACTTAAAATAATTACTGAGGAACTCTTTGAACCGAATTAGCACTAAGTGGTATCCGAAAATGTACACAAAGTAGGGGTCATTAACCTCTGAACCTGTGCCTAGATGTAGTACAAATAGGTTTACTAAACGATCGCATTATTTCGTCGTGAGAACTGAGAACTGACGGTTACGTTGAACCCGGTAATGGGGAGAATATGTTGGTGATGCATTTGGCCATTTTGTAAAGAACAGGATATAGACAGAAGTTAGTGCTAGAAGCTTGTGTCCATTATGTAATACAGAATTGTTTTTTTTTATAAGATTCGGTAGAGGTGCACTGTCACTTTTATTTGGGTACATTTTAAGTAAAAACTTAAAAATACATATGTGTACTTTGTAAATTTTATCATTTCTTGTATTTGTATTTTTTTCTTTTCTATTTTTGTTTTATACTTTTCCTTTTATATTATTGTACACCCACCACCCATTCTCAGATTCCCTTTTCCCCCATACACATGAGTTTGCTATGATCACCACGCTAAACCAATATACAGAATGTGGTTAGCCATTTTGACACGATAAATCTTTTGACAAAATTCGTCCAAAATTCACATTTAAGGACGAGTAAATAGCGAGCTATAATTAATCATTAGTACGTGGTTTTCCCCGCCATTACGTTCAATATTGCTTGCATGCAAAAGCACACATCATTATTATTAAGTTATTTTCTCATGTCCGGGCGGATAACAAAATAACGTCGGGTGTAGTGTTGTTGGAGGATATCCATTTTATCTAGTGAATATAAACATTAATACTACGTTTGTTATATATCGAAACCATTTTCCCATTGGCCTAAGAATGACTGGTGAACGAGACAACCTAAGTTCTATTGTCAGATCGGGATTTAAAATAGTTAAAATAAACATATTTGGTGATTAGTTTTATTATGATAACGAACGAAGTCAAACACATGGTGCTAACATTTAAGCTCTTTATAACATTAATACCACATTTTTTATGGCATAGGTAAGCCGGTAAACGAGCAGACGAATCACCTGGTGGTAGGCGTCACTTATAGGCCCCTAGAACACCAGAGGCGTTACAAGTGAGTTACCGGCTTTTTAGGGATTAAGAATTTGAAGATTCTAATATCTCGGGCTAATGGACCACTAATGGACCTCCGGTAACCTCGTTCACACAACGAAACGCAACGCAAGCGTTCTTTCACGTCGGTTCTCTATGTGGCCGTGGTATCACTCTGGTCGAGCCGGTCCATTCGTGCCGAAGCATGGCTCTCCCACATTTATTATAAATCGTTAAAATAAACGCATTTGGTGACTACTTTTTTATGACAACGGACCAAGTTATACTCAGTATTCAAACAGTTAAGTTCTTCCATACATTAATGCCACATTCAAATATTCAAAAAGTAAGATCTGTGAATAATACTCAAAGATTTAGTCTATTCAATTCATATATGTACTTGATTACCGCTTGCATATCATTATTTATATGTGAGATAACAGTATTAAGATAATGGATATTGTGTACCACAAGAAGTTATTACTTCTATTCAGGAAATTACCTCTATGGTGGAGTATGGAGAGGATACAGAGGTCTGGCCATAAATACCAGACCTCTGTACAATGTTTCCTCAATTAAATATTTCTTTCATTAACATGCAAATATACAATAACTGAACGTATACATCACGAAAAAAATCTACTGCCTCGTTGGCCGAGTGGTCGCAAGTGCAAGGGGTCTCGGGTTCGATTTATCGAGTGGGTCGGGCGAAATATTACCTACTGGATATTTAAAAAAATACGCGGTCTCCACTCTAGAACACGTTTAGTTGATTATAATGCCATTAAATAAATATAGTCAAGACTATCAGGTGTTAAGAAAAAAACATTCTGGTACCCACACAACAGTCCTGGATTTAGTTGACATTATTGAAAATATTGTAGTAATTGTATGAAAGGACTCCTATTGTATGATTTCATTTATATTCACTATTGTAGAGAATTATCTCATTTGTACGACCGACCGTTTAGAGAATTTTCACAGCATAAAAATGTTAATAAAATAAAATAAACACAAGTTTAGTATATGTTTATTTGGAAATATATGGTTATGGTAACCAAAATAGATTGTTTATTTCTAACTTTGCGACTATTAATATATAGAACTTAAAATATAAAAAAAATAATTGAAAAATAAAATATTTACACCTTAAAAAAATATAATAATTAAATAGATTTTTGAATTTATCTAGACTATATTCCCCTTGCTTTCTTTCATATTTTCCTTGTGTGACGCTTACGAGGCAAATATTAGTTTCTGAGAAAATATTCATAATAGTTGTATTTTAAAAACCCAATCACCTTGGAATTTTCGATAAAGAAAGCCTAATACGAACCATTTAGGTATAATAAACTACTAAGGTCCCTTTTCACCAACGAAACTGATCACGATTACACCTAACAAAACTGATTTAAACTGTCAAACACCAAGCGGTCACCGGTGACCGCAACCTATTGTTCTATAATTGTGTCTATAATGACGGTACTCGACGAGTTAAACCGTCTAATCGAATTTAAAGCGTTTAAACGAAGTTACAGCTTCATTTTACATTTCACCGCTACAAACAGAAACTAGTTTACACGGAACTCAGTTTTTGACAGTGCTCTCGGCGTTTAGCCTCGCTAAGCCAGTTTAGCCACTGTCACTAGTGTCACTTGTTGTTGTGTCATAATAAAATTATATGACGAGAAATTTACGCTAGTTCGTCGTCCGAGATGGATTCGAGTGAGAGAAGAACATTTCGACACTCTTGATGATAAAGATTTTACAACAAGATTTCGTCTCACAAAACCAACAGTTCTATCTGTATTGGAGTCTATTGAAGATAAATTAGAATTTCCTACAAATATGTAAGTATGATTTTTCATTTCAATATTAGAAACCTACACAGTTTAACGAATCTAGTTCCCTACCTACTATTTACATATTTTACAAGCAATAAGTTCTTATATGACTAATTTACTTGTTTCAGAAATAATAGTGTGTCTCCCATCAATCAGTTACTATGCGCTCTGCGTTTCTATGCGACTGGATGCTATCAAATGACAGCTGCTGATTTATGTGGATTTAGCACATCTACTGCCCATAGAATTGTACACAGAGTCAGTTGCCTCACTCCGACCGCGCCGTATTTACTTTCCTGAATAACCAGATGAAATACGCAAAACACAAATTGAATTTTCCAAAAGAGCTAAATTCCCATATGTTATTGGTGCTATAAATTGCACACATGTAAAGTTTATCAAGTCACCAGGTAAGATGTTATAAATGTATACTAAACTAACACATATTTATGTAATTTATACTTGCAATGTATGCATAATAAATATGTTTTTAGGTGAAGAAAATCCAGAGATATTCCGTAACCGGAAAAACTACTTTTCTTTAAACGTTCAAGCCATCTGCAATGCAAAATTGGAATTTACAGATGTGGTCAATACTTACAACTTCAAATGTAGCAGCAGCTGTCTCAGTAACTACAGCGGCCTCCGTGGAGTCCTGTACATCAAGTACAGGAGTAGCACTGGCATCTATAACAAATTATTTAATAAAAATAGTGAATATCACTTTAGATTATCACATGTAATGTTATGTATGTATGTACATACACATCTTTCATTAATTTTTGTGTCATTATCATAAAAACTATGAACATTAGAATATTTTGTTTTCCTCTCTAAACAATGATACAAAGAATCTCATCTGCTCAAGTGCAAATGAGTCTACATTGTAAAGTGGCATTAAGCCATTAAGTGCCGTAATGTAATGTACACCTCTGCCTACTCCTTGGGGATAAATGGTGTGAAGTTATAAGTAAATAAGTAAGGATTATTATTGAACACTAAATAATATTTCTGTAACAACTGTAACATATGTTTTTATAATAACTATCGTGAGATATACTAAATTAACTAAAAACCGCGAGTTACTCACGTGAATATACTGAGAAAAGCTCTACTAGTTTCGAACCACAGAGGGGTTTTTCCTCATGAGCAGCTTGCGCAGTCGCGGCGATGTCGCGCAGCCTAGCAGTCAGCGTTGGCGCTCGCATTGGTGTTGCTACTAGTTAACTGTAATATTATTTTAATATGACAGGATTAATCATACTAATGGTAGGATGAATCATGTGATTAATAATAGCATCTATAAAATATCACACAAATGCATAACGCCCACGTAAAATACTTAATGCAAAAATAACATACATTAGACATTTTTTTCTTTTAAAATACGGAATCGTTGTAGCCATCAATTTATCAGTCGATAAATCATAATAATACATGAAGCATACAGTTTCTTCGATCTGACTAAACAGTTATCTTGTTAGTATATAATTGTATACACATCTATGGACATATATATAGAATATATATACATATATATTATGTACATACGTTGTACACTGACCACAAAGATGTGATAATTTAAACACCGTTATTTTACACTTTGCCAATACATTTTGGTGCGAATACAAGAGATTTGTTTTATTTTAAAAATGTTTGAAGTGGGTTTAAGTGGGCACTTCTTGTTTTAAAATACGATTACACAAAATTTAAGTGTGTTCGATATCCGGATATTCGTAAATGTAATCGTAAGTGTAGGAAAGCTATGCTTGGGCTAGAATGGGCCGGCTCGAATGGAGTGATACCACGACCTCACAGAAAACCTACGTGAAACAACGCTTGCGTTGTGTTTCGTCGTGTGAGTGAGGTTACCGGAGTCTTAATTACCCTCCCCTTCTCCAATCTCCCCAATTCCTGAATCCCCAATGATCCTCAAACTCCTAATCCCTAAAAGGCCGGTAACGCACTTGTAACGCCTCTGATGTTCCAGGTGTCCATGGACGACGCCGATTGCTTAGCATCAGGTAATCTGTCTGCTCGTTTACCGGCTTATGCCATAAAAAAATGCACTTGTAACGCCTCTGGTGTTCCATGTGTTCATGGGCGATGCCAATTGCTTACCATCAGGTGATCCGTGGGACCGTTAACCGGCTTATCCTATAAAGAAATCTCTGATATTTACCCTTTTAATCAAAACGTAAAGATGTGTTGATACGTTTTTTTTTATTAACTATAATTATAAAGTAGTTTTAATGTTTATAGCCATGTAATATTTCCCAGACTTAGACGTTTCTAATAAGCTTGACATAGATAGTTCCAATGATAATATTAACTATGATATAATTAATTATAATTATTATATTATCGTCGTAAATGTGAAAGTGAGTTTATTTTATCTAATAATAACTTTCTCTGTTACAAATGTTTTTTTACTTTTGTTGTATGGGATGAAAATGTAAACAGCGATGGATCAAATATCAATTTAGTAATCATGTGAATTGGGTATTTGCCAACTAGTCAAATTCAATACTATTATCGAACTGTCAAAAACGATAGTTTTCTATGAATATTGTACGAGCTTTGTAGAGAGAGTGTATTGTGACGTCGATGTGTTTTTAGCGTCAAACAGCATACTTATTTCTTAAAAATTTGCTGAAAATATATTAAAATTAAGTTGGTCATATAATCAATTAATAAAAGCGTGATTATTTTTTAATGTTTTATTGTATTGATTAAGACAAGTACCCAATTATTCTATTAAACGAATTTCGCCAGGATGTCCATGTCGCTGAAAGTTTCGAAATGTAAAATCGAACAAAATTATTTATTATATTAAATGACAGGATTTCATTTTCAGCATAACTTCATAACATGTATTGTATTGAAGTTACTAGCTTTCTTAAATACATAGTTATTTGTCTATTCTTTCCTTTTTTTCTTTCTTTCTTTTTAAAGATGTTGCCCTACAAAAGGATTTTCTCACGTGTCGTGGGTGTGGTTGCAAATATACAAATTAATAAGTACACATGACATTCCAGACCCAGAACAATAATCTGTGGATCACACAAAGAGTTGTTCCGTGCGGAAATCGAACTGGCGACCCGTTCCGCAGCAGTCTTTGCCTACCCACCGCACCAATCGTACAGTCGTGGTTGTATTACATGATAGGTAATTTAATATTATCTATCATGTAATATAATATTAAAGTAATATACCTACTAAGAACATAAAAGTTTATTAATAACAAAAAATAAAATCGTTATACAAAATAACAATTATATTGTAATTAATTACAATATAAGAAACAGATATTATTATAACAACAATATAGATCGTATATCATCAAGAAAGTGTTGCACATTGGTATTTGTGTCTGTACATCAATTACTCGGTTTTCACGCATGCGCTCATGCAAATTCTCTGCGCATAGTATAACTAGTGTGCGTCTAGTCAGCGGACCCCAACGAGATTTATCAAGAGGTCATTTACATAAGAACTTTATTCAAGTGTAGGAGAGCCATGCTTCGGCTCGAAGACAGTGATACCACGGGCTTATAGAAAACCGACGTGAAGTGAAACAACGGTTTTCGTTGTGTTTCGTCGTATGAGTGAGGTTACTGTAGGCCTGACTACCCCCCCCCAGTCTCCCCAATCCCCGAATCACCCATAATCCTCATATTTCTAAAAGGCCGGTAACGCATTTGTAACGCCTCTGGTATTTCAGGTGTCTATGGGTGGCGCCGCCGAAATGTAACGTATTTTGTACCGTAACATTATTGTTTTTATAAACAACAAATCATTTTTTTTTCATTCTGTGAGCTAAATCTTATATTTCATAAATTAGACCAAAGAATTTATATTTTATAATTAGACAAAACTTCACTAAGCAAGTCCCTTTTAAATAGGTATTTTTTAGTTATCATACAATATCATTACTAGTTTAATATCTCGATGGGACCCGCTAGAAAGACGCACACTAACTAGGCGAGCTGCGCGTGCGACTGTGTTAGTAGCTCGTGCAGTGAGAGTTAGAATGTACAGTAACCCAGTGTTGTAGGAAATCATTTCTTTTTATTATATTTCTATGTTTTAATCTGGTTCGATATTGTAGTCTTTATTGTGATTCTTTGATTGTTAATTTAAGAGCAACTCCGGATGTAATTACTTGTTATTTTTTCTTCTTCCATGCATGTCAAACTAATTCCGATTTCGAATGTTTCATTTGTAACGAATTTTCAATCTCAATATTTTGCAATAAAGTTGAAATTGTATTAAAAAACTTTCGATGACGGTTTTTGAGTACCTAGCTTTTTTTAAGGGGAGAAAATCATCGAATGACTTCTCACGCCTGGGTGAGCAAGAGAGTGTCAGACTGTAACTGATTAAAAACCATCCTGTTCCTACTCATCAATGACCTTCGAGCCGTGTCCGGTGAGGACCTGCATCATGTGGTAGGTAAGGACGCCGTAGCGTCTCTCAAGCCTCTCCTCAAAGAGAGGACTTACCGATGCAATGGCAGCGAGCCCAATATGAGTAGCTTAAACTGTTGTCATCTGTGCCTTTAAGATTATTTTATTCTCAATATTATAATACACAAAATTGTTCTCAATTACTGTGTGTACATCTGTGACTTCTCTGGTGTTGCGGATGTCCGTGGGCGGCGCTGAATATCTTACCATCAGGTATGCAGTCTGCTCGTTTGCCTTCTATTCTTTAAAAAACTTAGGTCTTTCCTATTTGTTATACATAATTCAGAAAAAAACCTTAGATATTTCGAAAACAGAAAACAATTAAGTTAATCGTTATGCAAATATTTCTTTATCTTAATCTCTACAAACATTGCCAAATATTGGGACGCCATCACCATTTATATGTTCGAATCAATTTTATTAATTTGCATCAATTTTATATTATTATGCAAATGTTACCTATAATGTTTACTAACATTCTTTTGTCGAATGAATAAAATTGTGATTTTATTTATTTCATTTATATGATAATTTATTGTTGTTGGTTGTAGTTTTCCTTTATCTATGCCTATAATATTTTTTCAATATTTGCAAAGTAACTAATGGATAATTAAAAAATGCCGTGGTTTATATAATTATCGATATGTTTTTACATAACATGAAGCATGCTATTCCACTTCCACTCATTGCTTTGAAAAAAATAAATAGCGTCTTAGGATACGATATACGATTCACAAATGAACGTTATCCTGTAGTAATCGAAGACTTGTAAAACTATGCTTCACTATCATCAACCCTGTCTATCACCCACAAGAAAAATGTAACTCAAATAAATAACACCTTAGTCATAGTGACTAATACACTAATACATAGTACAGCAAATAAAGCTGTTTGATATTTTGATTTGACAAGACATCCAATGCTGAGCAATCTGCAGTTAACCTAATTAAAATATACAACTTAGAGATTAGTATTCGCGCATGTTACCACGCACGATATCAGCGAAACAGTCTAAAATGCTAATGAACCAAACGTTTCGATGACTTCTCACCAAATTACAATATTAAACGTTACAGATAAGTGCTGCAAGAAAGTTCTCATTTCTTTTAAAAGTAGAAAGTTATTATGAAAGACTTTCATAATTATTCATTGTTAATTTTATTAGGGTGCTCGGTTAATTTCCATTAAAATTCATTAAGCACATTTTGGCGCAAAAGTAAAAAGTATTTTTTGTTAAAATATGGGTCAATTAAATTTTAGCGACCGGCGCTGAATTATGTGGAATTCGTTGAAAATAAATGTTACTGCAGAAGAGTTCTTATATTATATTTTTAATGTGACTGCGTCGGATCTTCGTGATCTTTTTGTTCACTGCCGATTTTTAAGTAAATCTTTTTTGATGAAGTAAATATTATTAAAGGAAATATTTTGTTTCTCTAGGTCCCTACTCAAAATAAAGAAAAATACTTAGATACTTTTCTATACCAAGTACCTACCTAGTGTGTGGATTGTGGGTAATGAATTCCTATTTACTCCTAAAGAAACAAGGACGTCATTTTTAAAGCGAGTAAAAATAACTTTATCGTCACAGAAATACATTTAATATTAAGATTACGACACTGTTAAATTCGCATACTTCAATAAAAAAAATAAGCGTCACAAGTTGTCAATTAAAAAAAAGACATAACCATTAAAGTAGATCCGATACATGAAAGTTGAGATACTTTCACTGGACCACCGAGCAAGTTCACTTAGATAACAAACTAAATTAATTATCTTCAGATTGCATAACGTTGGCCTTTTACGAGGTTAATATGGGAGAAATTATCGCCTTTTTTAAATAACTATCTTAGTTAATTATTTATGGGTTTAATGTAGTATCGTGGTATCGATTGTACTCGTTTTTAAAAGGTTGGCTACTAGCTTTTAAAAACGAGTGTTTTGTTATTGGTGTTGCGAGTGTCTATGATCAGTATTTGCCATAAAACCGAGCATATCTACAATTTGTACAGGCATCCTTTATAGAACATTTTTGTTTAATGGCATAAGCCCGTAAGCTAGCAGATAAATCACCTGATGGTAAGCAATCGGCGCCGCCTATGGACACTTGGAACGCCAGAAGCGTTACAAGTGCATTACCGGCCTTTTGGGGATCAAGAGTTTGAGGATTGTTTGGGAATCATAGATTGGAGAGATTGGGGAAGGGAGGGGTGTGGGGAGTTGTGCATCTGGTATCCTCATTCACACTACGAAACACAACGCAAGCCTTGTTTCACGTCGGTTCTTTGTAAGGCCGTGGTATCACTCCGGTCGAGCCGGCCCATTCGTGCTGAAGCATGGCTCACCCACACTAAACTCCCACATGTATAAACATACTATGTGGGTATTAGTTCTGAACCAGGTAGAATATACAAATTCGCTTCAAACCGACCAGAAAAGTTAGGAACACTAGATCTAGATATCTTGTTCTTGTATTGATAAGGTACACACTTATATTAATTTCATTTAGAAACAGTCTTCAAAAAATAATACAAATTAATATACACATTAATTTAAACAAAACCAACAGCTATTTATTCACATTCTAGGCAATTTGTAATTAAAATCAGCACCTACCATTCCCTCTTGCCGGCAATTATGCAATAAGTTATCTCTTTGTTAAAACATGGAATTAAATACTGGGAAAACCGCTATTTAAAACAGGAAGGAACATGTTAAGCTCTTTCAAAACATGGAATAATTAGCATAGATTTTTTGGAGGTTTTTTTAAACGAAATTCTCAGTCCAGTATCAGATTACCTCATACAATGCATAATGTTTTAATTAAAAAGTTCAGTGAACTGATTGAATGAAGTTCAAAGGTGATTCAGTTGATCGTTTTTGCTTCGCTAATGATGGAGCGAAGATATTTTGCTGTATTGTGTAGTTTTTGTGCATATTATTGTATTTTGCGATTCATTATTTATTATTATGATTTTGACGGCTTTCTGACTTTCGTGTGTTAAGTGTGTTTTTTGTGGTGGCGATGAAAGTATTTAGTGTGCATTGTTAGCTGTTGCGCGTGGCGATTAAAGTTCTTTGAGTTTTGGTAATGAAGTTGATTTTGTTTGCGATAGTCTCTTCTTATAAGATGACTAAATTTACACCTTAAGTGTACACTTTTTAAGTGTGGGAGAGCCATGCTTCGGCACGAATGGGCCGGCTCGACCGGAGTGATACCACGGACTCACAGAAAAACGACGTGAAGCAACGCTTGCGTTGTGTTTCGTCGTGTAAGTGAGGTTACCGTAGGCCCAATTCCCCCCTTCCCCAATCTCCCCAATTCCTGAATCCCCAACGATCCTCAAACTCCTAATCCCCAAAAGGCTGGTAACGCACTTGTAACGCCTCTGGTGTTCCAGGTGTCCATGGGCGACACCGATTGCTTACCATCAGGTGATCCGTCTGCTCGTTTACCGGCTGACGCCATAAAAAAAACCTTCTGAAACTAAAAAGGCACTCTAGGACGACTGTATATTTTCTTGAAGAAAAAACATATAATCTGCGAGACTTTCTTTTTATACAGAAAACAAAAGAAAGTATTAAACTAAATCATTATCATATACCTGGCTCCGTGGCTAGACCTAAAGGACTTTGGTTTTTATCCAATAGAAATAGTTGATTTTAGAGCCTTGAATTCAAATACTCGCGCTTAAATATAGTACTGTCGTTACAAATTGTTTGTAAAATGATAGAGATGGCACGATATTTAGTATTACTTCAAACTGAGTATCGTTTCAGTATTCAGGGGACAACTGTTTTGACTTTAGCATCCACTTAGGTACGTGAACATGAGCTTCTCTAAAGGACGCACCAACCACCCCAGCTCTTGAAGTAATGAGGTCCAATTATTATTAAATAAACGTAGGACTTAAGAAAAATCCAATAAAGTAACAGAATGAGTGAAGTGGTTTTCATCATAACACATAAAATCACGCCTTTTATCCACGATAGGGTAGAGGTGTAGGTACATTACGGCACTTAATGCCACTGTAGAGGTACAATGTAACTTTCACTTTTCACTATTTATGTTATGAGTTCCATGTAATAGGGGGTGAGCCTATTGCCATATACCGGGCACAACTCCAGACTCCGTGCTACTACTGAGATTTTTTGAAAAAGCCCAGTAATACTTTGCCCGACCCGGGATACGAACCCGAGACCCCTTGCCAGGCAGTCGCAATGGTTTTTATCAGTATAATAAATATTATGCAAAATATTTCGGTCCGATATTGTTTATACACAATGATATTCAAGTATTCGATATCGTGTTCATATGAATTTTAAATGAAGATATTGTTTATTTATATTCCAATATTCGAATATTGAAGTAAGATAAAAATACATTTCGAGATTTTATGCAATCGTTTCGGTGCATAATTAATTGTCTCGTGGTATAATGAAGTTTCTTTTGTTTTCATTGTGAATTTGTTACGTAAGACTGTGAATTTATTTGCATATTTAAAAAAAAATCCTTTACTAACGTAAAATTGGAAATTGTTTTTAAAAATAGAACTATTGACCTAATATTTCAGCCTCTGGCTAGGGGCCTTAACTTTTTGTTAGTGGCCGGTATTTTTCCGGTTAAGTAGTCAACAGCCTTAGCGTGCTGATCGGCGATGGCGACCTCTCGCGTCCGGGCCTAGTGCAGGCCATGATGCGGAGCGAGGGGGACTGGGATGCCGTCTCCTCCTTTTGCGAAGCAGTCATGCTAGCTAAGGAGGAGGCGGGACGCGTGAGGCAGCGAAGCGCTGCCTCCTCGCAACCCAGCTATCGCTAAGGACACACCGGGCGTCGGGGATCGCGAGACGATCTCCGGCCACCGTAAGCGCGGGCCTGCGGACGGCGAGCATGGGTGGCTCCCCGTTCGACCAGAAACAGACCCGAGCGTACGGCGCGTCGCGTTCCGCGCGCGCCTCAAAGAGCCATCAGACCACCACAGATGGGGCCCAATACGGCCGATGCCGATTCGGAGTCGCGGAGAACCTAACGGGTAACCGGGGCTCCGGCTCGACGTGCAGGAGAAGGAACGGGGTGGTTTTTAGTCAGTAAGAGTCTGACACTCCCTCCCGCCTCACCCAGGCGGGAGCAGTCATTTGATGATTTTCCCTCCTTAAAAAAAAAAAATCCTCAAAAAAAACTAATATTTCAGACAAATAATAGATATGTTACATATTACTTATATTCTAGCTTCTGCTAGCGATTTCATGCGTCTTCAAGGGGGATTTAAAGAAGCCTATGTGTTTTGCACCCGGGGCTCTGGCTCGAAGTAAAGGAGTAGGAACGGGGTGGTTTTTAGTCAGTAAGAGTCTGATTCTCGCTCCCGCCTCACCCAGGCGGGAGAACTCATTCGATGATTTTCCCCCTTAAAAAGCAAAAAAAATGTGTTATGCACTGGTCATTTTGCGTCGCCGATGAATTTTGTTTAGGTATATTGTGTATTTTTCTGGTTTACGGTGGAAATAAACTGTTTTCATTTCTTTTCTTATTCAAGACCATAATCTGTGCGTGTTCCAAAATTTCATTTCGATCCCTTCAGCCGTTTTGACGTGAAAGAGTAATGAATACACACACACACACATCCTCATAAACTTTCTCATTTATGATTTCAGTAAGATTTCGCTATAAATACCAAACATTCAATAACAAAAAATATTCTATTCCACAAAATATATTCGGAACACCTATCAACCGATAAAATAACAAAACAGTTTTTATGTGTTTGGAGAGCCATGCTTCGGCATGAATGGGCCGGCTCGACCGGAGTGATACCACGGCTTTACAGAAAACCGACCTGAAACAACGCTTGCGTTGTGTTTCGTCGTGAATGAGGTTACCGGAGGTCCAATTACCCCCTCCTAAGTCTCCCGAATCCCCGAATCCTCCACAATACTCAAATTCCCAATTTCCAAAAGGCCAGTAACGGCCTCGTAACACCTTGGTGTTTCGGGTGTCCAAGGGCGACGCCGATTGCTTACCATCAGGTGATCTGTCTGATCGTTTACCGGTTTATGCTATAAAAAAAAAGTTTTGCATTAAACTCCGCACCTCATTATAAATAGTCTTGATCTTTTATTCCCACGACATCAGAGTCTGCAGAGCTTATTAAGTAGCTCAAAGGCGTATTAAGCTGTTTAGACATTGCGTGTGCGCTTGATTTATATCTTAATGTCATCCTGAGACTGTCGGACGCGTATTTGCGTTTTCCGTATCATGTATTTGATTGGCGTTTAAATGTACGCTGCGCTTGTATTGAAAGTATCAGAATTGGTCCGTTGGTATTTTGCGTGTGGTTGAATTATTATAATAATTTTGTTTTTTTTTATGTTGGTTTCCTGGGCCTATGTATAAGGGATTTTGTTGTATGGTTATGCTTGGATCTTGTGAAATAGTTTTGAAGAACTTTAATATTTAGTTTTTGTAATTTAGTTTTTATTTTCCGATAGTGATTGCATTAATACATGACATATTCATATTTCGTTCTGCGACCCGCGACGCGGTGACTGTCGCGCTGCTATTCTATGGCTCGTCGCGGAATGCTGCTCATGAATACGAGCCTCTAGCATGGCTTGAAACTAGTTGAGTTCCTCGTCAAATAATTACGTGAGTAAGCCAAAAACTTAATAATTAAGACAGAAGGGTTCTTCCTCACGAGCAGCGTGTGCGGCCTAGTAAACTAGAGCTTTTCTTAGTATTTTCGCGTAATTCGCGATTTTTAGTTAATTTAAAGGTGTTACTATATTACTTCAGTTACATAGCTACATATATTAAAAGAAACTTAGTTTTTACAAAAAATGCTACATTTTTTTTGGAAGGACTTCAAACTACACCTATCTGGTACACCTAATGGTGAAAAGTGAAAAATTCCCTAATTAGTACAATCACGGTCTACTACTACGAGAACTAAGGGTCCAATCATAAAATACCTATATCTTATAAGATTGACATTTTATCGCAAGGGAAAGTCTTCATTAGTCGGTCTGATATTTCAGTGTCATATTGCCATTGTTATCAAATCATTGGTGGGCTTCCATTGTCTGGCTTCGTTACGATACGAGAAGGTTCATAAGGAACCAAAGAAAACTATTCTTTTGGCATTTTACTAAGACATTGAAGATGTTTTTTTGTTTAATTATACCTATGCATTGTTTAAGTGTTCTATAGTGCGGAGAACCAAAGGGGTTACCGGGGCTCCGGCTCGACGTGCAGGAGAAGGAACTGGGTGGTTTTTAGTTAGTAAGAGTCTGACACGCCCTTCCGTCTCAACCAAGCGGGAGCAGTCATTCGATGATTTTACTATAGATATAGAGCTAGGTGTGTCGGTTTCGATTGCCGGCTTGGGAAAATATTTTGCCCAATTGGATGTTGGATTGAATTTTCTATTAATTTTTATTAGGCAAATAGCATGAAGTGTGTATTGTGCATGATGTTTAGATAGACTCACCTCCTACTACATGGGATTCCTGAAGTACATAGGTAACTGGTGAAAAGTGATAGGTACTAAATGAATCTGTATTCATATTCATATACATTTAATTATTATGTTTTCGGCTTACTCACGTAATTGTTTGACGAGAAACTCGCCAGAGACGAGAACAAAGCAGGCAGTAGCAGCGCGACAGTCACCGCATTGCAGGTCGCAGAATGCTGTTCACGAATATAAGCCTCTAGCATGGCTTGAAACTAGTCGAGTTCCTCGTCAAACAGTTATATGCGTAAGCCGAAAACATAATAATTAATTTAGTATATCTACCGATAGTTATAATATAAACACACTATTTTTTTGTAATAACTGTCGTGAGACAAACTAATTTAACTAAAAATTGCGGGTTACTCACTTGAATATACTGAGAAAAGCTCTACTAGTTTCGAACTACAGAGGGAACTCCTCATGAGCAGCGTGCGCGGTCGCGGTGTTGTTGCGCAGCCTACTACCTCTGCCTCTGTGGTTCGAAACTAGTAGAGCTTTTCTCAGTATATACACGCGAGTAACCCGCGATTTTTAGTTAACTTGTATCTTCATTAAGTAGATTGTACGTTAATTATTTTTCTCTCTCAAATCCATGATCAGAATAATCAATGGAAACCCACCCAAGGTTTACGAGCCACCGTATTGGCTCAACCGACCGTACAGAGCTCTATTTCCCAGTAACGCCACAATAAAGAAAATATTAAACCCATATAATAGCTTCGCAATAAATATGGCCGGCTATTAATGTCTTATAGCCTGTGATTTTGTTGCTTCTTCAAGGCATTCTGTTGTGGGATGGGCAGGGAGTAGATTAAAAAGGATGTGCACATTTGTTGACGTTTTAAAAGTATTAAATTATGGTTTAATTAAATTATATACTTTGACTCCGACTTTATAGGTTCTTTGGCTACCTCATGTAGTATCGTGCACGGAGGTTAGTAAATTAGACTTACTACTTTTTAAAATTACGTCTTTTAATTCTCGAAGGGGTGGACATGTGCATATTTACAGCAAGCGTCCAATTTCCGGCGTCCCTCGCGTTCACATCAGATAAAAAGTATCAAATGTTTTTTCAGACCGTAATCAATCTCTGTTCTGCCCCGTTGGCCAAGTGCTCGCAAGTGCGATTCCCGGGTAGTTCAAAGTATTACTGGGTTTAAAAATAACCTTAGTAGTAGCACGGAGTCTGGAATTGTGCCCGGTATATGGCAAAAGGCTCACCCCTATTATATGGGACTCATAACTTAAATAGTGAAAAGTGGGTGTTACATTACAGTGGCATTAAGTGCCATAATGTGCACCTCAGCCCTCCCCTTTCGGTTATAATTACATACAGGCGTGATGTTATGATGTATGTTATCAATCCCTGTTCCAAATTTCATTCCGACCACTTGATTCACTGACAAACATACACAAACAAACAAACTTTTGCATGTAAGATGTAATATTCATTTTTCACTAGTTATATTATGAGTCCTATGTTGACAATAATAATAATAATAATAATAATAAAACAGTCTCGCGCACGCGTCCGTACTGTAAGGATGCATTTTTATCGAACGACATTTGTGTGACGGAATACATATTTAATAAAGGCAAAATGACGACAGTGGTTAAATGTATTTCCTGTAACGTAGTAATAGACGAGTTATTAGCGTATATACAAAATAAAATTTCAATAATTGATGAAGATACGTTAGTGCGGGTATGTGCATCGACGTTTACAAGTGAAGATATTGAAAAATCAAAAACACTTTTGTACGAATCTGTTCCCGTGGAAAAGGCGAAAATAAGAAGGAAAAATAAAGGAAAGGAGCAACGAGACCTAGTGGACATAATTAGTGTTTTTAAATCTGTGGAGCCGGATGAATTCCCAATTTTTGTGGCTCGGGACTTAGATAAACTACCTCCAATATTATTTGATCATCTCGATTGCACTAAACTGTTAAAGGATTTACTTCGTATGCAAAATGAAGTTAAAGAAATTAAAGAAGCATGTGTAACGCAGACACAACTGCAAGATTTTAAAGTGGAGATTTTGAAACTAAAAAATGACTCCTTAATACCAGCATCTTTGCGTAACAGGAACTTGAACAGAAGCGGTTGGCCTACAGAAAGTGGCCCGATTGGTTTAAGTCATGTCGATGTATCACCATTTCGTAGGGGTGGAAGTGAGACCATCGAATCTCCATTGCAAATACGAGAGGATAGTGAACAATCTATCATTAAAACAAAGGAGGTAGACGCAGAAGTTGTAGTTCGCGGTATGCAGCCCGATGTGTGGTCGCGACGAGTGGTTGAGGGCGGGGAGCAAGCGCGCGGGGGCGCCGTGGAGGCCTCAGTCAGCTGTGCTGATAACGTTAGATCAACTACTTTGTTGCGGAAGGTCGACAGGTCCGTGACGTCACCGCATCAACGTACAGTAGTGCGGGCGACAGCGACTACGACACCAACGGAGCCCATTGTACTTGAATCAGCGCGAAACAATAATAAATCAGATAATATTAACGAATGGGAAAAAGTTTCATATCGTAAAAAACGTAATATGAGATATCGATACATGGGAAGCACGGGTACCGCCAGGGAAAACGAATGTAAATTCAAAGCTGCAATAAAAACAGTACCGATTTTCATTACGAAGGTACATAAAGACACCTCGCAAAAAGATATTGTTGATTATATCTTTCACAAGACTGGCGAAGTGATCTTGCTTGAAGGTATATCTTTTAAATATCCCAAAGAATATAGTGCATATAAATTCTTTGTCTCTGAAACTAAGGTCGAGATGTTTCTTGACGATAAGTTATGGCCAGAGGGAATTATTTTTCGGAGGTTTATGCATTTTAGGATTAGAAATAACTCGAGCGGTGCAAGCGGCAGTGCTGTTATCGGCGTAAAGTAAACAACTATGTATAAGTTGTTAAGCTATAACTGCAAAAGTGTAAAACGTTCTGTAGAATGTATCAGGCAATTGTGTCGCAAGGTGGACATAATAGCCCTGCAAGAAACGTGGTTACTACCCCATGACACTTCATTCCTGGGCGATATAGATGAGGACTTCGCGTGCACTGGGACGTCGGCGGTGGACACCGCGTCCGGTATGCTGCGAGGGCGGCCATACGGTGGGGTTGCACTGTTGTGGCGGAAAAGTGTTTTCGACAACGTCTCGGTAGTGCAGTGTGATAACCCGCGAGTGTGTGCAATTAAAGTATGCATGAAATCAAGGGCCTTTCTAGTGCTAAGTGTATATATGCCGACGGATAATAGTGCAAACGTCGTGGAGTTCACGGATTGCCTCAGCTTGGTGAGTGCTATAATTAATAATAGCAATATTGAAACCGCTTTTGTCCTCGGAGATTTTAATGCGCACCCGCAAGAGCAATTCTACAATGAACTGACTTCTTTTGCTCTTGAATCCGAGCTATTCTGTGCTGATGTAGAACTTTTGGGAGTAGATTCTGATACGTATACGTTTATAAGCGAGGCCAACGGTTCGAGACGATGGCTGGATCACTGTGTGACTACAAGGGCAGCTATGTCTATTGTTACGAATGTATATGTTGTATATGACGTTCTTTGGTCTGATCACTTTCCTCTTGTAATACAGTGTAATTTAGATAACATTAAACCAAAATTATATGACTCACCAAACAGTAATATCTTGTTAAGTAATAAAATAAAGTGGAATAACAGAAATATTTCACAAATTAATAATTATACAAAATTATGCAATGACTATTTAAAACATATTGACTTCCCTAGTGAACTGACAACATGTTGTGACAATGTATGTAATGATTTGAACCACAGAATTGTTATTGAGAAATTGTATGATGATATTGTTGGTGTTTTATGTCGGGCGGCTTCTGAGTGTTGTGAATTAAATCATGTGCGTAATAGAAAGCCGGTAGTGGGGTGGAATAAGCACGTCGGTGATGCTCACAGGCAGGCAAGGCTGAAATTTGAACAGTGGGTGTGTTTTGGTAGACCGAGAGAGGGGCGCATTTGGGATGAAATGCAAGAAAGCCGAAGGATTTTTAAGTCGCGCCTACGTTGGTGCCAGAATAATACTGAACAAATTAAAATGGATATGTTGGCGTCACACCATTCACGGGGCGATTTCCGCAATTTTTGGAAGTCCACTAATAAACTCAATGGTGGGCAGAGCCTGCCCGTGAGCGTCAGTGGCGTTGCTGACGTCACTGGTATTGCTGAGCTGTTTAGGCAACACTTTGTAGTAACGTCTCCGTTGGGGCCATCGCGGTCTGCGTGTGATGTGGACTGGACTGGTCGACAGACATGTATCCGCTTTAGAGCCAGAGAGATAAGGCAAGTTATTATGTCCATGTCAAGGGGTAAGTCTCCCGGCCACGATAATCTAAGTATCGAGCATCTGAAACATGCGGGTCGTCATTTGCCTAGGGTGTTGGCAATGTTATACTCCTTTTGTATGGGACACTCATTTATGCCAAAGCAAATGATGAAGACTGTAGTGGTGCCAATTGTCAAAAATAAAACCGGGGACATTAGTGATAAGAATAATTACAGACCGGTTTCATTGGCTACTATTATCTCGAAGGTGCTTGACGGTTTGCTTGACACTCAGCTGGACAATTTCATCCGTTTACACGACAATCAGTTTGGTTTCAAATCCGGTCTGTCCACGGAGGCTGCGATACTGTGTCTAAAGCAAACTGTGAAGTATTATACTGATAGAAGTACGCCTGTCTTTGCCTGCTTTCTGGATCTATCGAAGGCATTCGATCTGGTATCATATGATCTGCTGTGGCATAAGATGCAGCAGGTTTCAGTGCCGGACGGAATTATTCGGATTTTTCGGTACTGGTACAACAACCAAGTTAATGTTGTTCGGTGGTCGGGGGCGTACTCGGCTCCGTACAGGTTGGAGTGTGGCGTTAGGCAGGGAGGACTGACCTCTCCGAGGCTCTTTAACCTGTATGTGAATGCGCTGATAGAGGAGCTCAGCAGAACGCATGTAGGTTGTCATGTCGGAGGGGTGTGCATAAACAATATCAGCTATGCTGACGATATGGTGCTGCTGAGCGCCTCTGTTTGCGGGTTGTCGAGGATGATTGGCATTTGTCAGCAGTATGCTGAAAAGCATGGTTTAGTTTACAACACGAAGAAAAGCGAGTGCATGGTCTTTCGGGCCAAGAAGAGATGTCCGGCTCAGATACCAAAAATAATTCTAAATGGACACCCTCTCAAGAGAGTAGATACTTTTAAATATCTTGGACATATTCTGACCTCAGACCTGGAAGACGATGCTGATATTGAGCGGGAGCGTAGGGCGCTGTCTGTTCGTGCGAATATGATAGCCCGTAGATTTGCAAGATGTTCGGAGAATGTCAAGATAACCTTGTTTAGAGCATTTTGTATGTCTTTCTATACGGGGGCTTTGTGGTTGAGTTATACGCAGAAACAGTACAGCGCTCTGCGTGTTCAATACAATAACGCGTTCAGGATGCTCTTGGGGCTGCCTCGCTTTTGTAGCGCATCGGGTATGTTTGCCAGCGCACGGGTAGACTGCTTCAACACAATCATGCGCAAGCGGTGCACGTCATTAGTGAACAGGGTGCGGGGCAGCCGCAATAGTATCCTGAGCGCCTTTGCTGAACGTTTTGACTGTCAGTACATGAACCACTGTTGTATGGTTCATGTACTGGCTAATGTGAAATTATTGTTTCGAGTTGGGAGATTATTTTAGTGATGATTGACTTGTGATTGTGATTTTTGATATGTGATTGTGACTTTTATATTGTATTATGGTTTGTAATGTGTAATTAATGATCTATGTAATTGATTGAAATAAATGGTAATAATAATAATAATAATAATAACTTTATTCAACACAAAAGATACAGATTTTTTTTTTAAGTAAAACGTTGCCCTACATTAGGATTTTCTCCTGTGTCGTGGGTGCGTTTACAAACATACAAGTTCACCCAGACCCGGAACAACAATTTGTGGATTACACTAAGTGTTGTTCTGTGCGGGAATCGAACCCGTGCCACGTTGCACGGCAGCCGGTTGCCCAGCCACCGCACCAACCGTGCAGTCTTATATTGTATACTATTTGTCCATGAATCTATTCAATGTATAAATAAAATATAAAATATTTAGATTGTTGAATGATCTGAGGTTACAATTTATGAAGCCTGCCTCTCAAACTATTTTTCACCTGTATTTTGAGGCACAAAGTTTAATATACGAATGTAAAGGGTGAGTTTGTTGTCATACACAGGGCACATATCCTCTAGATATCTGGAATTGTTTTCAAGAAATTGAAAAGGGCCTGAAGGCACCTGGGAATCGATGTCGAGAATTTTCGAAGAATTTTCGAGAAACTTACACAATTTCTTAGTTCTGATAATCGGTCTTAAAAAAGCTTATCTAAATTGAAGTTTCAAAGAACTATCTTACTCTCTGAATACCTAAATTCGCTTCCAACCTTAAAAATACATAAAATTCTACTGAAATCTTTGAATATTTTCATATCTATATTCAATCTGAAATATTTCGGTTGAAGAGTCAGAATTTAATGCTAGCCACCGTGAGATCGAGGAGCCAAGTCTGGATATTGGTTTGTGACGTCATTTAACAATCCAGTTGCTTTTGCCAATTTATTTGGCGATTGCTTTATATATGTACTAGCTGTTATCTGCGACTTCGTTCGCGTTAAATTATTTATATTTCTTGTTAATTTATACTTTTTTGACGCGACAACGTGTTGATTGGCGAGGCGTATTTGAGAGCTAGTAAGAAACGGAACGTTTATTTTCAACATAAACTTATGTACGTCCTTAAAGATGTCCCTTTCAGAAAAATATTATATGATGTGAAGTAATTTCACAGAAATGAAATTATACACAGTCGTATCCAATCAGTACAGTAATTTGTTCCCGCCCCACAATCTAACCCGAATCCACCAGTAAAATCAGGTAGCTTAAACGAACCATGGTGTTGTAAAAGTAAAAAATATAATAAAATACAAATTCACATAATCATTTAATGTAACGACAGAATTAACATAATATTTGAAATTCAAATTCCGAATCTGGAATCAGCGAAATAACGGTTATAGGTATTCGTTTTATTACTCGACAACGACGCGAAATAGGATGGTTATGAGTTTAACGTGTTTGTATGTTTGTATAGACTCTGAAACGTTTATGTTATCTGATTTTCGTTTATATTTTATGATATTTATTTTTGGAGTTTTATTGCAACATTTGCTTTTGTGTTGTACATAAAAATTGTGAATAAAATGTACTGTCTTCTGCTTGGTAGTGCTTGGAAAAGCAATTATTGAAATAGGTTTAAAACATATCGGATAAAATATGAATTGTTTGATATATTCATATAAATGACACATAGGTAGCCTGCTAATGAAATGTGTACAAAATTATAGGATCTTAATTGAAAAGTGAACGTATTTTAACTTAAGATAGGCACCATCCATAATTTTTATTAACCAACTTGAGTCTGCCCGCGATTTCATTGGGATTTCCCGATATTCCTATTGATTCGGGGTAAAAAGTACCCTATGTCCGTCTCCTGTTTCTAAGCTATCTCCCCTCCATAATTCAGCCAAAGCTGTTCTAGAGTTATAAATAGTGTGACTAACACAACTTTCTTAAACATAGGTAGTTCTGTGTAGTGATTTTATTATGTATTATTATTTATTCTTCAATTGCATAGTTTACCTTATGCAATCAATTTAACGAAGAAAATAAATACTAGTACCTACTATTATAATTCAACACCACCGTTTGCTATGAATCAGAATAGTGTATCTGACCGAGAGCGGCAGCAAGAATCCAGCTAATGGTTGCAGTGATGCGTTATTGATACACGACGCGACTCACAATGGTACCGGCAGAGCGCATCACGCCGCGCTCATGCCGTATTCAGGGCTTTCGATGTTATGAATTTTAGTTTTATGTTATTTCGTACTTAAAATCGTGTTTGCTGTGTAAGTTAACTAATATTTAGAGTATTTGTTGGTTTTTGTACCTACTTTTTTATGGGATAAGCCGGTTAACGAGCTGACGGATCACCTGATGGTAAGCAATCGGCGTCACCCATGGACACCTGGAATACCAGAGGCGTTACAAGTGTGTTACCGGCCTTTTGGGATTAGGAATTTAAGGATTGTTGGGGATTCGGGAATTGGGAAAGGGGTTCCTCCCCTTTCCCTTTGGGCATCCGGTAACCTCACTCACACGACGAAACACAACACAACGTTGTTTCACGTCGGTCTTCTGTGAGGCCGTGGTATCACTACGGTCGAGCCGGCCAATTCATGCCAAAGCATAGCTCTCCGATACTTTAAGTATTGCGAAGAATATAACTGTACAGGTGGCACAGATCAGCTAAAGCAATTCTTTGTGTGATTCACAAATTGTAGGTCCCTGAATTTGGGTGTGATGCACATGCGACGAAGGTAAAGTTAAAAAGTATTCTGAAATGAAAAAAATAATATTTTATACTTAATAAACGAAATAAAATGCCTATTAAAACTTATTCTTTATGGTTACACCAAATATTTGTGTTATTTGCTTTTGTATTGTCAAATATTACGACTTAAACTACACATATTAATTAAATACTTTCAATTTCATTCTAGAGGTATATAAAATACATGTTTTCTAGACACAAGATCCGATTTAATATTACCATACTACATATAATTAGCAACTGGCAACCCTGTGCGTATCAAAAGCTATTCGTAACCGGCATATTATTTCACTGCACATATTCATCACTACATTTTGCAGATACCGCGTCATGATCGATTGTAATGGCGAATTTTTGTTGGTTTTCCTTTTACCGTTATCTCGGTAATTGCTGACATTATTCCGATATTTTGTAAGTACGGAACTATTAGGTCTCAAATTGTATCGACGTCTAAAGTTATTATCATGTTTGCTCTTAATATTAAGATGATGTTTTGGACTTCACAATTTGTCTTATTTGCTCTAAAATCCTGCTCCTAATAAAACTTTCAAACGTTTATTAACCCGCCATAATTCCAAAATTTCATAATAATTTGTGATTCTGAGTAACTAAATTGAGTAATGCGAAAGTAAGATTAGAAGTAACCTAAAGTAAATAATAATGAGAAAATAGACCAATTTTTTCATTACCAAACAAACAGTTGTCTTAGAAAGTCAAAGAATAGAAAAAAAAGGATAAAAAGATCCATAATCAATGAGAGTACGGAACGTCAATTTGCGAACGAAACGGTCAAATAATTTGGCGCGAAGAGTTATTTTATTATTATTATTATTATTTCGGCCATGACAGCCAGAGACAATACGTGGAACCACTTAGCAGTAATAAGGTTGCGGTTTGTAAATTATACTCTTTTTTTACTCTATGGTACAGCCAGATGCTGGCTGGAGTTATGAAGATATAACTCAATGAGACTATGTACTGTTTTATTTATTTCTTGAGGCTGAGTCAGTGGTGGTTAATTGTAGTCAGATTGGTAGCGTTAATTGGTAATAATAATTTTGGAATTTTGTAACTTGCAAAAAGAAATTGTTGTTCATTTTATCAAATTGTGTGTGGTCGATCAGGCTACAGTATTGAGACGTTCATGATAACAACGAGGACTTAAATTTTTTCATGAAAATGCAAACTAATCGGTTTTATTTTATGTTCATAGTCAGCCTATAAACGCAGTGCCTAGACCTTTTTTTATATTAGATGAGCTGACGTTTAGCCACTATCTCGCTGGGTGGTAAGCAGCCTACAATGGTGCACGTCTGCTCATAGGCAACCTATTCACGGTAGAACTACGATTCCAACGCTAGTACAGTAAGTTTTAAAAAACCATAAGTACGCTTATTAAAATTATCCCAATTCTCATCATTTCGGCACAACTATAATGCAATTGTGTACTGGACTTTGGTAGTATTTTCCTCAGAAAAACCCAATAGATCATGATATTAACGAATCGTAAAGAAATCGCATCATTTCATGTCAAACACATCTTACTGTCACAGAGCATTCAACAAGCGCAATTTGCGAATGTAGGCTACCGACAATTCTGTCAGGTGCATCACACAACCACACTGACATACATACTTTTTTGTTCTTATTTCAATGATTTTGTATCGAATATTAAAACTGAACTTTCGAAAGTGTCTTGTTTATATTTAAATTTTTATACGTTTCTGTGGTTAGGTTGCAGGCTGTATGTTTTCCTTTCGTTTTATTTTGTGTTTGTTTTCAAATAATAACAATGTTATTTACTCACTTGATTTCCACTTATGACTTCACTATTAACTCAGAAAATGATTGCAACAAAGATAATTGAGTATTAAAAAAAAACTTGATATTCTTACACACTTGATGCTCTTTAGAAATGATAAGAAGACTGCGTAATTAGGCGATTGGGTGCAAATGAAATCGCCCATACAAAAACCTGGCTAATGGTGATGTTTGACTGCCAAATCTGGCACAGGTGCTTGCATTTTCAAACCTATTTAACAATAGGCAAGCTAAATCCAAGGCGCTGAAAAAAAAACAAACATAATGGCACTTAGAAATGACTGAAGCACCAAAATGTCAGTGGTTTTTTATCTGTACGTGTGTAATGGGTACCACGTTACCAGACTTAAGAGAATGAAAGATGACCTTCGTGTCAATGTGTTTGTTTTCTGAGTTTAACTCTATAGTAGCCAGCTGCCACACTCGTCGTTTCAAGAGACTGTGTCTGTCTTTTTTTTTCAACGTCTTTAGCTGAACCATATAACAAAAAAATAACTGTTTGTTCATCGTTTTGGCTAATAAATAAAAACAGTTGTCTGAAATAAAACGTTTACCCACAGGTTTATCCCTAAATAAGGTCAATAATATAATGCAAAAAGGGTGCAATGAGCACAAAAAAGGTACGAATTTAAAAGTAAAATGGCGTTGGTACGCAATACATACAATATTCTTAAAACAAAACGGTGATGCGTCACTTTTGTGAAATTCCACAATAACGTTTCGTGTCGTTTTTAGGTCATACACAAACATACCATGCTGCTGTGTATATCTTAAGTCAAGTTTTTCTTGTCTGGTGTAATTTTTTCTCGGTGAAGATTCGTATTGTTAAATACTGCAACTGTTTGTAGAGACACATGTATATTGGTGTGACGCATGTAATAACATGCAATGTCATATATTTCATTATATACGTGTGTATGCCTATGTGCAGCTGCACCTGCGATTGTAAAATCTTTTAGTCGCAATATAGCATCCATTCTATACTCTTGCCCGTGTATCATTTACGCTCCCATGCACAAGATCATAAGAACACAATATCTTCTACATGTTATTATATACATACAATTTTATCTAGTAAACAGGGCAACAGCTTTGAGCAACTTGAATCTTTTTTCTCCGATTTCCAACCCGCCTACTGTTTTTAAGGGGATAATGAGGATGACTGATGACTGAAGATGAGGATGACTTCCACGCCTTAGGACGAAAGAGTGTGCCAGACTATTATTGAGTAAATACTACCTATGACTACTACCTACTCCTGCTTCAAGCCGGAGCCCGATAACCTGTTAGGTTGTCCGCACCTCCGTGTCTAATGTGGACATGATAGCAAATCCTCTAATGTAAAAAACGCTCATTGACGGTTGTCAGTGAACGTGTACAAAACTGTTCTTATTCACAAAATTCCAGATAACAATGCGTTCAAAATCAGTTTACAAGGTCTGAAATCAGCATAAAATTAAACATTCGATCTATTCTTAGAACAAAATAAAAGCAAATGTAAGTTAACTTCTGATACTTTCACGGCATTTAATCGTTTGACTCGTTTTAAATTTGTATCAACCAATTTGCCATTCTTAAGAAGGAAAAAATTATTGTATTCTGTACATTTATAAGATTATTAATTTTACCCTTAACTAGAATTTTTTTTATTTGCCTACCGGCAGAGACTATGCAACCTCAATTACTTACTACGATTCCTACATACCTCTTTCGCTTCATCAACAGTCATCAATCTTTTCATGCATGCTCGTCGGTTAAGGGTACTTTTATTTGGCCCTTCTTTAATATATCGCCAATCTGGTCAGTATATGTCCATCTAGGGCGCCCTCTAGCAACGATCCCATATCCGCTCTGTATACTTCTTTCGTTACTCTACTTTCATCCATCCTTTCTACATGTCCAAACCAGCGTAACATTCCTTTTTCAACGCCTTATACATAAATTACAATGGTCTGTTGTCTGCCCTCCAGTATTTCCAAACATACAACATTTTTATGAAGTCATTTACAATATCAAAATTGCAGATCTGCTTCGAGACTTTATGCGCGGTAGTCACACAAACTTTGAACAAACGAGACAGCTCCAAACTTTTTATGTTCCATAATAAAGTAGTTTCGCAGAAGTAACGGAACGAAAATGATCGTCATTAAGTTATGATTACTTAATTCACTGTCAGTTAGGAATGTTATGTGGTTTTTTGTTAGTGTTTTACATATGTAGGTACACGCGAAGTGACTGATGGTGGACAAATGTGAAGAGATGAATATTGAGCCCCATATTCCGCAGTTCCCAGAGACGAGATGGTAATAATGACTTTGCAGTTCACAAAGTCAAATTCGAAGTCAAAATCATATATACCATTATATAACATCACGCCTTTTTATCCCCGAAGGTGTAGGCAGAGGTGCACATAGAGATAACACCCACTTTTCACTATTCACATTATGAGTTCCATGTAATACGGGGTGAGCCTATTGCCGTATACCAGGCACATTTCCAGACTCCGTGCTACTACTGAGATTGTTTTTTTTAAACCCATAGTGCTATGCTCTACCCGGGAATCGAATCCAAAATCCTAAAAACCCCATGCGACCACTCGGCCATTGAGGCAGTGAAATCAAAATAGTTTATTTCAATTAGAGCAGGAAGGCACTTATGAACGTCAAAACAAAATATTGAAATATCAAAAATGTCAATCTGTCGGTCAGTCCTCTAGTGAAGCTATTTGCTCGTTCCAAATCGTAGATTCCTATAGAAAAGAAGGAGCAAGAAACTCTACTGATTACTCTTTTTCAATCAAGATTACCATACAATTCTTGGTTACATTGTTTCTTTGGTCGTAACGGAACGAGAAGGAACGGGGTGGTTTTTAGTCATAAAGATTCAAATAAAATAGGAGCTATCCTTATTGTCAATAATCTGGGACTGCCAATAATGGGACTGGACAGCTCCAGACTGTATTACATTTGTTATCTCTCAAGGTTATTTTCTTTTTCAGTCTCCTTGACCAAATATTAGAGGTACATTGTTCTCACATAATTGAACTCAACTCTGGAGAATTGTATTGTGAACATGATTGAAAAAGAGTAACCTATAGAGTTTCTTGCTCGTTCTTTTCTATAGGAATCTACACTTTGGAACGAGCAAATAGCTTCACTAGAGGACTGACCTACAGACTGTCATTTTTTCTTATTATTTAATATTTAAATATTTTGTTGTGACGTTCAAAAGTGCCTTCTTGGTCTAATTGAAGTAGATGATTTTTGACTTTGACTTTGAATCTACTTACTTATACACAATTCTACTAATGTTCCCGTAACAAACTGGCTACCAACCTACAAACAGCTGATTCATTCCGTTTTTTATTCGCAGCTAATATTTCCAAATATTTATTTTAAGACTTGTCGTGAGACGGGACTTTGTCCGCTCATTTTTATCTTGGAACATGACAATAACATTTAGAGTGTGGCATTCAGACACATTTCTTGAACTGAAAATAATTCAACCCATATATCCCCAAGTGGTCACCGGTGACCGTTCTCCACTAACCACATTATAGACCTTATTTCCAATGTTTAGAGACTACTTTTGTATGAACAAATTTAGGCGATGATTTTTAACAATTTTCAACGGGTAATGCTTCAGTTTTTCATTAGACACTACTGTAAGGTACACTTTTTCTTGTCATTATAGCGTAATATTAGATAACATTATTGGTATTCTAACAATTCCACAACAATCAATTTGGTTTCACTGTAGGAAAGTCTACTGTCGACGCGGCTCTTTCTGTCCGATCCATGGTAAATTCGTCTGAACACAAGTATATAGTAGGCATTTTTCTGGACATTTCCGGTGCCTTTGATAACGCATGGTGGCCAATGTTACTCTTAAAACTGAAAGGTCGTGGCTGTTTTAGTAACATATATAAATTAATATACACTTATTTCCTTCACGGTTCCGTTAAACTGAAGCTTGGTCATTGTTCTCGGTCGAAGTCGTTATCAATGGGATGTCCTCAGGGCTCCGTTATTGGCCCGTATTTGTGGAATTTAGGATTTGATGATTTGCTCGCGATTCCCCTTCCTTGTGGCTGTACTTTGACTGGATATGCGGATGATGGCCTTTTGCTAGTACAATCAAATACCCGCGCCGGACTGGAGTATTTGGCTAAAGACTGTCTCAGTAGGATCTCGCGATGGGGCGAACGAAATCGCTTGACTTTTGCACCCCATAAAACTTACCAGCTATTGCTTAAAGGAAATCTAAAGTTATGGCCGTCTATTAAATTTAACAATGTTTCCGTAAAACGAAAGGAGTCTGTTTGTTACCTCGGTCTAGTATTGGAAAAAAACTTTTCTTTCATTGAACATATTAAGGCTATTAGTCAGAAAGCCAAAAATAACTTCTATGCGCTGACGCGAATTTCCAAAGCCACCTGGGGTCTCTCTTTTCTTACGCTTAGGATCATATACGGAGCAACTTACCTAGGATGCGTGTGCTACGGGGCACCTGTCTGGGCTGATAGGGCCACAATAGGCGCGGTACGGCGAAAAATTCTCCAAGGCCAGCGTCTAGCCTTGATTTTCCTGTGTAAGGCCTATAGGACGGTTAGCACTGAGGCCCTACCTGTGCTCGCAGGCGGACGCCTGCGAGCACAGGTAGGGCCTCAGTGCCGGCAGATCTTGAGGTGCAACGACGTGCTGCTATGTACTACAGTGCGAGGCCTAATTTGTCAGCAAGCTTTCTAGCACAACGTGATAGAAATAAAATTGATAGATTGTTTAAGCCAGTGACGGACGTTTGGGGCGAGCTTATAACCGAATGGCAGTGTAGATGGGCATCTTCTATTAAGGGCCGCCACCTGTATCAGTTCTTCCCATCCGTGCATGAGCGGCTGGAGAGGACATGGTTGGAGGTGGATCACTGTGTTGCCCAATTTCTTACTGGCCACGGCAACTTTAAAAGCAAATTGTTCTCATTTAAACTTATTGATTCACCATGGTGCCAATGTTCGACAGAGGAGTTGCGATACGAGCAGTCGGCCCATCACATACTCTGGGAGTGTGATCTCTGGCAATATGAACGTAACACTATGTTAAATAATTTAATTGTTTCGTCAGGTGTAGTTTATTATACGGACCTTGTGGAATCTAGAACGAATTTCCGTGCGTTTAGGCGTTTTTGCCATACCTATTATTGGAAGCAAGTATAACAGCTCACACATAGGACCCACTTAGTTTTTAGTCAAATTTCCGTGGTGCTTGGCGACTGGGCTTCACCCAGTTGTACAGTCTCTTCTTTGTGCCTTTAGGCTTAATTCATTCTGTCTCCTGCAGTAATTCACCGAGGGAAGTGAAAACCATAGTTTTTTCTTCTTCTCCTCTTATAATATCTTCTGATTCACTTCGTTGCGGGAACCAAGACAGTTACTCATGTCCCTGGGACGCGGCGGACTTCAGTGTTCCGGTGTTTTCATGGTTGTATCTACTGTAGATCCTGGCTTACAGGAGTTGCAGCGGTTTTGGGAGGTTGTGGCGGGCTTGTCCCAAAAAAAAAAAAATTCTAACAATATACATAACATAACATCACGCCTTTTATCCCCAAAGGGGTAGTCAGAAGTGCACATTGTGCTACTGTGCAATCTACCACCCACTTTTCACTATTTATGTTATGAGTCCCATGTAATATGGGGGTGAGCCTATTTGCCGTCCATATACCTACCGGGCACAATTCCAGACTCCGTGCTACTACTGAGATTTTTTTAAAGCCAGTAGTATTATGCTCGACCCAGGAATCATATACATTATCATCAAATCAGCTAGGTACAATACATTCACTGTTCATGAAACTGGAAGAGCCTTCTGTGGGCTCCTGTGCTCCAGGGTGCTTCCGTACCCTGCAATAAAATACAATACTGACACTTTAAACAATTCCAAAACTAAACACCTTACAGACAGACATACAAATACACTCACATAATATTAGTACAGATTATTATCACGGTATAATCGTAGCTTGTGACCGCTAGTATAATGACTGGCACGTACACATTTCTGCACATCATACTATACAAAACCACTATAAACTGACCGTCCAATGTCTAGACAGATCATATGAAGAGGGATCATGATAAGCTGGTTTTTATAGCTTGATGTAAACCACACGTACAGTTAGCCGCACGCGCCACTGTTTGACGCGAAAAAAACATTTCATTGTAAACTAGAGACTCGGTTTTGTAGTGTTTGAAGAAGTAGTGTGTTAGGTGATTAAAAAAATGTGACGTTTTGTAACAGCAAAGTAAAAACATTAAACATAATTATAACATTAAACATTAAACATTTGTCATCACCGTTTTTTTCTGTGGATATCGTAAGATTATGGGTTTTTATAGGGTGGAAAATCATTGAATGACTTCTCCCGCCTGGGTGAGACAGGAGGGAGTGTCAGACTCTTACTGACTAAAAACCACCCCGTTCCTACTCCTGCACTTCGAGACGGAGCCCCGGTAACCCGTTAAGTTCTCCGCGGCCGTTAGGTACTCCGGCAAGATTAGGGGGTAGATAGATATACTGAACTTAGACTTTTTTTTTTTAAGGGGGGAAAATCATCGAATTACTGCTCCCGCCTGGGTGAGGCGGAAGGGAGTGTCAGACTCTTACTGACTAAAAACCACCCCGTTCCTTCTCCTGCACGTCGAGCCGGAGCCCCGGTTACCCGTTAGGTTCTCCGCGACACTGAACTTAGACTGGGCTGCAATCTGAATCTACATACTACTGCTTATAACTGCATTCTCCAATCCATTTTCCAAAACGTGGAGGTTATTTCTACGATCATAGATCCACTCAATTGAAAAGCGAATCTAATTTATCAAGTCATTATCATCATCGTCAAGTTAATTGATATGGTGTTCTCAACTCAACGCATGCTGTAATGTCCTTCAAATGTTGTGCATTAGCAGTAAGATGTTAATTCCTAATTTTAAGTTAATGATAAAATAAATAAAATAAACAACTGGATGTCCAAATAAATAAATAAGTTCGTCAAATACTGAAGAAGCTTAGGGTTTGCCTTTTTTTTTAAAAAAAACCCTTAGCAACCATCAAACATGCAGTGAAAACATTTCCTACATCTGCAGGAGAAAACTGAACGAACCGAGAAAGGCTCCTGCATAATTACGAAACGCTTTCTCGAAATTATTTGAACCATAAAAGTTCAATTAAAATGGTCTAGTCTAGGCTTCCTAGCAACTTAAACACATAAGAACACTAATTACGAACATTTAGTCTAGAGCTAGATAATAATTAAACTTCATTTTCTTTCTGGCTTTTATAGTCAAAGACTTGGTTCTGGGTTCAGTTATCATCATTGCGAAAGTTGAAGATAGATGCCTGGTAATATCGTCATGGCTTCTATTTTCATTATTTAAGGGCTCTTTCGTCATGTAGTTCGCAACTGTCGAGTACGGGGTCGATACTCACATTATTTGATTTTTTCGATATCCGGATATTCGTAAATATAATTGTAAGTGTGGGAAAGCCATGCTTCGGCACGGATGAGCCGGCTCCACCGGAGTGATATCACGGCCTCACAGAAAACCGACGTGATACTACGTTTGAGCTGTGTTTCGTCGTGTGAGTAAGGTTACCGGAGGCCCAATTACCGACTTCCCAATCCCCATATCCCTAACAATCCTCAAATTTCTGCATTTTAGAACAACAAACGTAATATATAACTAACTCACGCAAATTCGTCAAACAAATCAATAACTCAACCAGTTAAGCAAACTTCATCTCTAATTGAAAAACCACAAAGTTTATAATTGCTTGTTTTAATTGGGAGACTGGTCTAATTGCCTCCATCTATAGGATCCTCTCCTAGAATTTGTGGAACTTTTAATGCGACTCACCGAAGCTAGGATTAGATTTAATTAAACCTCGTTACTTGAAACGTTGAGATCGCATTATTTCTAGTTATAAATGGTTCAAAGCTAGCTTCTAGTGCTTTTGTAATACGCTAAAATAATCCTTATTGATTGGTGGATAAAGGTGTTTTGTGATAAATGAGATGGTTTGTTATTGAGATTATTCGGGGAATGTCGAAATTTCGATAGTACTATTTTAGATGTTAATGTTTAGAGTGTATTGATAATTTTTGATTGGCTTTGTTAAGATTATGGACATAACGTAATGACAGAAGCGTCCTATTATGCAAACAAACTATGTGTTAGGAGACTTCTTTGATTAACATTATTCCTTAACTAGCTATTGCCCGCAACTTCGTTCGTATGAAATAGTGATTCAGATCCTCTCCCATAGGTGATGGCGCGATAATATGTAGCCTATATGTTGACCCGACCTCTTAGTAATATTCATGTAAAAGTTTGAAGTAAATCCATGTAGTACTTTTTGAGTTTGAGACCATGTAGATCCCGAACATACATGCAGACAAACAGACAAAAATTCTATAAAGTATATTATTAGCTTCGGTGCCGTTTGTAGATCACGCCTCAATCATTATTAAAAAAAATAATCAATGTGAATACATTGATTACTTTTTGCATTTTCCTACGATTTTATTATAGGTATAGATAACATCATAACATAACATTACGCCTTTTCCCCCGAAGGGGTAGGCAGAGGTGTACATTATGCCACTGTACAATGTTACACCCACTTTTCACTATTTCTGTTATGAGTCCCATGTAATAGGGGGTGAGCCTATTGCCATATACCGGGCACAATTCTAGACTCCGTGCTACTACTGATAATTTTGAAAAAAACCCAGTAGTACTTTGACCGACCCGGGAATCGAACCCGAGACCCCTTGCCTGGCAGTCGCACTTGCGACCACTCGGCCAACGAGGCAGCAAGTATGTATAGATCTTCCTCGTAAAATGAGTAAACTCTTCAAAAAGGTCAAACTTTTTCTCTACATACCCACAACGCGCAGTAGTTACATCAGATTACAATTATCAACTAAACCAAGTCAGGTCATCAATATCGGATATTACCTAAGTATTACCGACTTAAACAACAACCTCCAACGTTGCATTATTATTATTACCTATTATTGCATTATTAATAGTGTTATTATTGTTTCCAGGGTGTGTGTGAGTGCAGCTGCAAGAGCGGTGATGCGCCGCGAGCGCCGGCGATCGACACATGCATGCCGCCCGCGCACCCGGTGAGACATCACCTTTATATATTTATTTATTTTTATTAATGCGTTATAGTTTTAATAGATGCATATTAGTTATGTTTAAGTACTTGATTATGCGAAACACAATTCTTCTATTCTTAGCTTGTAATTATTACAGTAACATTTGTTTGAATTTAGTCTCGAACTCCAATCGGATGGGGAAAACTGGGTTAGATACACATTGCATGGTGACAATGAATTTTTAATGCGAGGATAAAATTGAACTGATTTTTTTGTTGATTTTTTTAATACTTTTTTTTTGTTTGTGGTTTTCTAAGTAAAGATACTTAAGATAAACAATGTCTTTGTGTCTGGTTACCTATTCACCAAACCTTTAAAATTATGAAGTGGTTCCTGTTCACGTTTTATGAGAAAAAATTGTCCCTATAAAAAGTTAAGTGGATTTTTGCATTCACGAAATTACGCGGGATCATATTAGGTCATAAATTTTTACACAATTACTACTTAGAAGTACCTAAAAACGCTTCAATTATAAGCAGCAATTATGACAAAAGCGTCAACTGCACTGTTTTATAACTCAAGTTTTTTATGACGCATATCTCAGGTCATTGACACCAAACAACCTTGTACTAAAAACTAATAAACACGAAAGTCCTTTACGTAACAAAGAGGGACTTGGAATATAAACAATCTGACTCACTTTAACCATAACGCGTGACTAAAGGATTACAAATGTAAACAAATCCGGCATTTTGCAATAACTACCAGTCATACAAAGTCTGGTAATAACTTGACTAATATAGGATGTGCTGCTTTCTGTTCGATTCATCTTTTTTTTATTTCGTAATAGGTTTTTTACGTTTATTAACGTAAAAACCTAGGTACTTCTCCTACGAAGATTCCAATGGAGGAAACTTTAATTTAATATGCAAATTTTTAGACTGCTAGTCCTGCTGCACTTTGTTATATAATATGGAAGACTGATAAGGATTTATTAGACTACTTTATGCGTACCTCGTACCTGAAATATCTGAATAAGTTAAAGTTGCTTATAGGTAGGAGTCAAAGTCAAAGTAAAAGTCAAATTCAAAGTCAAAGCATTTATTTCATTTAAACCCTTATTTTGTACTTTTGAAACGCCGAAAAATACAAAATAAACAATAGTCTGCCAGTGAGTCCGTCAGTGAAGCTAGGTGCTAATTCCAAAATGTAGATTCGAATGGAGAAGAACGAGCAAGATACTCCAATCGTTACTCTTTTTAAAAAAGTGTGTTCTACAATGTCTCTGATACATATTCCAATATTGTACGTATATGTTACGAGTAACCCATCGATAGCTGCATCATCACATTCTATCAGGAGAGATCCGAGAGATTGTGTGATTGATTGATAAAAATTCTATCAAAATAGTTTATGAAAACTAAATAGCTTTCGAGTTTACCAAACCCGACAGACAACACCCCGTTTCATGCTTTTTACCGACTTAAAAAAAGGAGGAGGTACTATGTTCGGCTGATTGTTTTTTTTTTATTAAAATGATTTAACTTAATGGTCACAAAGTTATAAACAGCTGAATATTAGGTATCTTTTAAAGGTTTTAATGAATTTTGTTTAGAACTTATAGCGCCGACTTTTAACCTATTAATAATAATTATTTTTTTTGCTTTTTACTTTTTTTGTTATTAGTTTTTGGTTTTTGAAGTCGGTTTTTAAACGCAGTCTTAAAGTTGACTTTTGTTCTTGTCTTTTTAATACACATTTGCGAGATTTTCTCATTAAAATCCATAGACAGAAAAACCCATGGTAACACTAAGAATAAATGAATATCTGAAAGAAAACTCTTTACTGCCACGATGTAGGAGTTGGATTGAAATCCAATGTCAATACTGAGCAAGCTTCTATCGTTCTACATTACACATATACCATTTAGTACTTGTAACACACGAAGCTATACAACCATTATATTCTGACCTTTGAATGTGCGGGAAGATCATACAAAACGAGTTCATAATAAACTGGACGTGTAAAACTGTATGTGTAGCTGTGTGTGCTACATTTTAACTAAAACCAACATTGTTCTTTACGACATAAAGATGAAGTTAAACTGCATCCAACTCGTTGAGTATATTAGTTTAGTATATTTGTATCACAAGTCAATTGACAATGTATGTATTCAGTAATATTGTGATTTGTATGAGTTTGGTAACTTTTGTGTAGGAATATTTGATCTTAAGTAGTTGTGGAGAGAACAATGAGCTAGAAATATATTTCATTCCACATATTAATAGACGGTTGACGTTTTGAATTAATCTAAAATTAGGTTTCAATGTTCTCTGGTTTATGTAGTTACGTAGTAAATTCATTATAATCATAAAATCACGTCCATTTATCTCCAAGGGGATAGGCTGAGGTGCACATTACGGCACTTAATGCCACTGTACAATGTAACACTCACTTTTCGCTATTTATGTTATGAGTCCCATGTAATAGGGGGTAAGCCTATTGCCATGTACCGGGCACAATTCCAGACTCCGTGCTACTACTGAGATTTAAAAAAAACCCCAGTTATACTTTGCCCGACCCGGGAATCGAACCCGAGACCTCTTGCCCGGCAGTCGCACATGCGACCACTCGGCCAACGAGGCAGTCATAGTAAATTAACAAACATATTAATTAAACATATTGTACCTAATCTTATTATATTTAAGTGAAGTGCCATTTTTTTCTTAAATTGAGAAACCGTTGCGATTTCGTTGAAGCGTATTTTCAAACTCACGCCACTGCACCGTCGACAAATCAAACAAAAAAAAACAAAGACAAATACACACCGCGAAAGTAATTTTAAAAGAAAATATCCGTGGAAAGCGAATAGCATGGACACTGAGCGATGAAATGAATGTAGATACAAAGGAAAAACGAGCCATTGGATGCACACAGCGCTCGATCGGAATCCAATACTACCATTAATTGGCGAGGCGCGTCGGAAAGATATCGTTTTCGGTACTCACAGCTATGCAAAACCAATATAAATTGACCGCTCATTGTGCGAAAATATAATGAAAAACAAGACCATGATAAACTGGTTTTGTATAACTTGATGCGTCAGCTATACTATGCTAACTCTACCATGAATCGATTCTATTTTCATGGAAAATAAGGCGTGAAATATTTGGTACATTCATTCGCACGTGTGGTTTTGGAAATTGTTGGACAAATGGCTGTGATTTGTGCACTCGTTTTCATTGATGACGTCATTTATGTTTTTGTGTTCGCCTGTGTGGGGTTGTCATTAGTATTTTATGTTGGAGTAGGATTTCAAAATGTGTTTGTTTGGGTTAGGTAAGGTGAGAGGAATTGGAATTTATATTTTTAGCGCGGAACAGACCAATTAAAAGATTTCTTCAGACTATTGTATAATTTTAGAGGTATTTTTTTAAGGGGGGGAAAATCATCGTTTGACTGCTCCCGCCTGGGTGAGGCGGGAGGGAATGTGACTCTTACTGACTAAAAACCACACCGTTCCTTCTCCTGCACGTCGAGCTGGTGCCCCGGTTACCCGTTAGGTTCTCCGCGACAATTTTAGAGGTATAAGAAGGTGTACTTAAATCTGTAAGTTACAATTTATAAATAAGGGAATGATCAAATGAAGCACACGTAGTCGACAAATCTTTCGGTAATGACACACCAAATTGGAATAAAGTAGTTTTTTTATGGCATAAGCCGGTAAACCAGCAGACGGATCACCTGATGGTAAGCAATCGTCATCGCCCATGGACACCTGGAACACCAGAGGCGTTACAAGTGCGTTAACGGCCTTTTGAGATTAGGAATTTGAGGATCGTTGGGATTCAAGGATTGGGGAAAGGGGGGTGGGATTGGGCCTCCGATAACCTCACTCACACAACGAAACATGGAGGCGTGGTATTCCTCCGGTCGAGCCGGCCCATTCATGACGAAACCTGGCTCTAACACACGTAAAAAATAGTGGTGGCTTTGTTGCCAATTTATACGTATCCAGCAAGCTAGTATTTGAATAAATAATGATACGCTTGAATAGTTTCTTTTAGAAGACTATAATATATGTAGCATACACCTAATTTATGTTCGACCTTCACATGCAGAAGTTTCTACAAGAATAGTTTTAATTACAAAAAGAATTGCACTCTCAATGACATACTCCACTTTCTTTACAGCCTAATAGCTTGGAAACTGAAACATCAAAGTGTTTGATAAAACTCAATTATGGCCGACAAAAGTATCGTACGATCGCTAGCATATCAACCTAAACTTTTCTGTCAAATTTCTTTATTACATGTTCAACTATATCGTATTGATATAAAGTTGAAAATTCAGTGAATGAATTTGCCAGATTAGAGTAGGTTGATCTACTGGCGACTATGTATATAAATGTTATTCACAAGAATGATGAATTAAATACACTGGGAAAGAAGTAATTTTAGGTAACTATTACTCGTGTTCTCATGGAATAATACAGACATAAAACTTGCAATACAAGGTTAAAGTTTAGGGGCCCGCTAGAAATTGCTCTGTTATAAATACCATCGTAAGAATTTATTAGGATAGACTTTAACGTCAATCAACGGGTGTAGATAATCTAGAGTTCACGCTATTTAGAGAACAAAGGTTAATAATCCTTTACTTGCAGTGCACTAGCACAACTATTGATCACTAGACCACTGACCACTACAGCCTAGGGAGGTTACCAGCTAGTCAATTAGAATACAGTGGAATAACGAATGTATTTGAATGTGTTCGTATATAATTTGTCATATATCAATATACTAACTTCTCAAATCAATTCAAATTTTGTACAGGGTGGTTTACACTTTTTTGACAAAATGTGTTCCAATTATAGGCCTTTTTGGGCACCGCAAAAGCACTTACAAAATAATAAGAATCATTAATATTATTTCTATATATGGCATTTTTAATACTTAAAAATTTATAATTTATAGGTTACAATCATTTGATTACATTATTAAACATGTTACATAACTAAGTATTATTAAGATAAAGATAAAATAAAAAAAAAAATTGAATTTATTAACTTAATATTGCTCCAAAATAATATCAAGTACTATGATAACTATTTAGTTCTACGTCGGATAAGCTGTTATTTGTCTCCAATACGACTATAATTCAATAAACAAGGCATTTTAACTCTTATTTTATGAAATACAGAACCCATTTTTTACATTTTTTCTATGTAAATATTAATGTAGGGGTTATTATACAAATATTTTAATACTTCGCTTTAGCTTTGTTGTTGTTAATAAAAGTGACGGTTTGGTTGGGTCCACTTGATTACTTTGTTTTTTGTTAATTTTAGTCCCGTGTTTTGTAAATGTTTGGTCGCCCTACTGTTTTCTGGTGGTTTATTTACCTCTATTAACTGTGGCGTTTTAAACTGTCAAACACCAAGCGGTCACCGGTGACCGCAACCTATTGTTCTACCTCTATAATTGTGTCTACAAAACCGGTACTCGACGAGTTAAAGTTGAATATTGTTTGCGTTTTGTCATAGTTTGCCTTTTTATTGTGTTACTTGTGTTATGTTAATGTAGTGAATTAACGAGTTTCAATTTAATGAAGATAAAAATTACTTCTGCAAAGAATTGAAATATGAAATCTGTGTACTGCAAACAAAAAACTAAATCATTAGAGTTTTTTTTCAACAAACACAAATTGTTAAAGATGATGTGCTCTTTTTTAAGAGCTAAGTCGGTAAACGAGAAAACGGATCATCTGACGGTAAGCAATCGGCGCCGCCCATGGGTACCCGGAACACCAAATGTGTTAAAGTGCGTTACCGATCTTCAGGAATGCGGAATTTGGGGATTCAGAGATTAGGGAGATTGGAGAAGGGGGTAGGGGTAATTTGGCCTCCGTTAACCTCACTCACACGACGAAACACAACGTAAGTATTCGTCGTCGTTCGTCCGTTTATTATGAGGCCGGGGTATCACTCCGGTCGATCTTAAAAAATGCTTGAATTAATTTAAATTTCACACTAATATAATATAGAATATCTAAAGTTGAACTTGAAAGCACACAGTTCAAAACTAAATTCATTCATCAAAACATCGATGAAGAACCAAATATAACTACTAAATCTATAGGTACTGGTTGCAGCTTCCCACGCTAATATTAGTCACTGGAACAGGTCACTAGGCTAGCTATAAACTATTTGACTACCTGTTAGGCAGTTCGTAATTAATAATTATGCCCAATTGATATTTATGCGATCCCACGACCGGCAGTTAGGAGATGACGTGTTTATGATATTGTGTGACTGCTTAGTTACTATGGGAATAAGATATTGAAAGTTAAGTTATAGATTTACAATATATCAGCCATCTGCTAATAAGAGTCATAATCGGTCCAGCCATTCCAGAGATTTGCCAGTACAAACAGACATACAGACAGACAAAAATTGTAACATATACCATATTAAAATAACATCACGCCTTTTACCTCCGAAGGGGTAGGCAGAGGTGTACATTATGCCACTGTACAATGTGACACCCACTTCACTATTTATGTTATGAGACCCATGTAATAGGGAGTGAGCCTATTGCCTTATACCGGGCACAATTCCAGACTCCGTGCTACTATTGTGAATTTTTTGAAAAACCCAGCAATACTTTGCCCGACCTGGGAATCCAACCCGAGACCCGGCAGTCGCACTTGCGACCACTCGGCCAATGAGGTAGACAAAAATTGTAATAAATGTTATTTTGGTATGTGTATCGTATGTAAAGGTATATGCATGTAGTAAAAAGCGATTATTGTTATATTACCTCTACAAACAGACACTTAATTTTTTTTATCTAGATATATAGATTAAAAGATGCTGTATATTTCCAAGCTATTTATAACTCTTAACTTCACACCCTTTTCACGTAAACTTAAGGGAAGAAAGCTTGATCAGTTTCAAGTCAGATTGGAACTCTTATTCTTCGTTTCATTTGTTTCTGACTTATAGACAGTTTTATGGCTTATCTGACTGGCTATTGATTGTATCATAATGCCGTCACAGTTTACTGCTATTTTATATCTTAATTTTAGCTTAAAATTTATCATGGTTATAAAGCGTTCGAAATCAAGAAGTTACTATATTGTCAATGAAATAGGCTCCGAATCTTGTCTAGTCAAATTTCCGTAGTGCTTGGCGACTTGGCTTCACCCAGTTGTAAAGTTTCTTTTTTGTGCCTTTAAGCTTAATTCATTCTGTCTCCTGCAGTAATTAACTGAGGGAAGTGGAAACTATCGTTTTTTTTTCTTCTCTTATAATGTGTTCTGATTCACTTCGTTGCGGGAACCAAGACAGTTCATGTCCCTAGGATGCGCCGGACTTCAGTGTTCCGGTGTTTACATGGTTGTATCTACTATAGATCCTGGCTTACAGGATGTAAGGCTGTGCCCATAAAAAAAGGCTCTGAATCCTGAACCTACTATCGACTGCAAAAGTTTGAATCAAACAGTTCTCACAAAAAAACATTAAAACATTACCCTTCTTATAGTCGAGTAATGATCAAGTAATTTCACAACATTTCCAATTACTTTTCGTACAAATTAAAAATACACTTAAAGTAAATTGCATTCAATCGCAACTTTTACCTTTACAGCACACTACAATGTGAATCGTTCAACAATAATTAATGAAAATTCAAAATGGCGGCCAATAGTGAAACTGACCGTTCAATTAGTGTCGTGATTAATTATTGTATGTCAACTACAGTTTAAAAGCTTTAAGTATGGAACATAATTTATGATAATTGGGTGAGAACATATTGTTTTATTGACATGTTATAAAATAACTTCTCAGTTTAATGGAAAGTGACGTACTATGTTTTACGGGCTATTCACGTGGCTTGACTAGTTTCAAGCTGAGTCAGGGCTCATAGTTATGAGTAGCGTCAATGTCAAAGATACGATTTTTGAAAACGTTACCTAAGCACACACGTAACATCAGGCCTTTTATCCCCGAAGGGGTAGGCAGAGGTGCACATTATGCCACTGTATAATATAACACCCACTTTTCACTATTTATGTTATGAGTCCCATGTAATAGGGGGTGAGCCTATTACATGGGACTTATTACCTAAGCATCCCTAATTTTTAGGGAAAGTTATACATGTTGATTATGATCCCGTCGTTATTAGAATTGGTGGAACACTGATGCCAAAGAGAAATGGCAATAAGGCTGTTAATGGAATATAAAACAAAGAAATAGGTATTATTACATCTTTTTCTGCCCGCGGCTTTGTCCGCTTTCCCGTAGGATAAAAGTAGCCTTTGTGTTATTCCAGACCATAATTTATTCCTATTCCAAATTTCATCTCGATCTTGTCAGCCGTTCTGTCGTGATTGAGTGGTAAACGTGTGTATGTTGGCCACTTATTACTTTGTGTGTTTGTGTGTACAAACTTACGTACAAAGTAAGTAAAAAAGTAGATATACATATATGTCCATAGTGCTGAAATTTTATAAAAATAATTTCAATATTATTAGGTATAAAGAAATAACAGTTCTTTTCATATTCCTGTAGAATTGTCGACAGAAGGTAAGTAAATATTATCTCACCATGACTACGCCATTTTTGATTTCTCCCGGGATAGTGAATTAGCAAGAAGTGTGTATTTATTTTACGTATTTTTTATTGTAAAATACATAATTATTATCTTACTGGAGTAGTGGAAGAATTTTGTGAAGACATTTTCTCGTTGAAATAACATCTTGATTTTTAAGTTCGTAGCTTGAAGTTAATTTTTGTTTTTTTATTAGATACCTATGTAAATATTGAGAAAAAATACAAGTTAGAAACCAACTTTCATTTCTTCTGTCTATTTATTTGTAAATTACAATTTTGCCTGTGGACTCACTTCAATGAGATTAAATTGCGAAAACTAAGAAGAGGTTTCATTAAAGTCTATTCTGTGGACATTCCCACTTTTTTATAATCATAATAACGATTAACAATAACTAGGCTACATAAACTAGTTTGCATGCAATTAGGTTTACAACTTTCATTTTTACACGCTCATTAGCAAAATATGAAATAATAAGAGAATAAGGCAAATTTGGGTGACCCTGTTCGTGTCAGCCAATTTTGACTGCTAAAGACCAAAATGAAGCCTTTTAAAAGTGATTTAGGTTTAGTCACGATATATTTCGCTAGTTAAATCTGTAAATCATTTGTTGGAGACAGTAGTTACATAGTTTGTTAATTGACAATAATAATTATATTTGATTGGTAAACTTTTTGGTAACACTTTTTGTTGAGAACGAACTTGTTGATAGGATATGGTTGTGGCAAATATGTCTGTTCTGGCGTTGCCAGTGTTAGGATACAATCTTCGTTTTTGCAGTTGTTTAACCGTAAGTTTTGTGACAATAGAAGTATAAAAGTGGGTTAAATAAGAAATTATTCTCCACATCTTGAATTATCGCAAAAATATCCTAGTTCAGCAATGGATAATGGGATGGTATAGCTATATTGTAATTAAACTAACAATAAATATTCTTCTAACACGTTAAACGTAATAGGGGTCACCAATGACCGACGTCTGTGGAAGATTCACCATCAACAGGCTTAATGGCAATTCCATAACCACACTAAATACTTCACAACCCACAATCTTATCACCAACTCCAACCTTTTCCCTTTCCTTGCCCAATTACAGCCAACCTGAATCTTAACCAAATTCATTTAAGTTTATGTTGGCAACCACAGAAGAATTGACTGTAACCCAAAAACAACCAAATTCAACCAATGTTCTTCTGTTTCTAATTAAGATATTTAGTAAAGTTTCTAGAGGTTCAAAGGGCACTGAAAATTTGTAATTACCGCCTCTTGTTTGAAGTGGTCCTAAACTTGTTCCACTCCATTATCTGTCATTGGAATCTTCTAATTCAATTGGGAGTCCAAAACAATTTTCAAATGTTCGGCCATTTTATTTTATTTGCGTTTTGAATTTGAAATGTTTTGGTCGTTTCAAGGAATTGTTTTTGTATTCAATTTTGAGACGCTAATTAAGATGGATAGTGATTGTGAAGATGGAAAGTTGTTTGTATTACTGTGATGATGAAAATTGGGATAAGTTTTCTTTAGGACGATGATTTAGGAATGCGAAAAATAAGTAATAATAATAAACTGTTTTTGCTTCTAACTAGCTGATGTAGAAGTCATTGAAGGGGTCTATTTAGTTATGATCTTCTTATGATGAAGTTGTCTCTAAACATCATTCCATCATACTATCAAAATCTATTCTGTCCTCAACTTACAAACACCATCTTTACTTTGCATAACATAAATATGTTTCTATAAACCCGTAACTACACAAACCAAATAAAACCAAACAAACTCAACCATTTATAGTATTAGTAACCATTTAATATAGAATATAACGTGTGCGATAACTACATAATAACACTAGCATCAGATAAAACAATGATAGTAGCCTACAAGACCACTTTCTACGCGCCGACCGTCCGATGGCGATGAATATTACATGAGAATACTGAGCGCTCGCCACGTGGGAAACTTTAATGTGTTTTATTTAGTACGTTACACATATTTTTTTTATATAGTAGTATGTGTTTAGCTTGTACACTAACACAGGTGTATGATATAAATAATTTAGTGTAACAATGGAACTGTTCATATTGAAACGGTTGGTACCTACAGTTGAAATTCTCCACTTGTAGATATTTCTAGTCATTTGGACCTTAAGACATTTTTACCAAAAATCTAGTAGATACGTCTAGCTTAGGATCCATAAGGAGTATCCCATAAAATATTGAGATTCGTAGTTCTACTAGCAAAATCTTTATAAACTTATGTAAAAGATATCATATAGCATCGTACAGTATGTACTTCTTATCTGCCAGCATGTGAGACACAATAGAAACAACATCGTGTCTTGTGTATATATCTACGTTATGGTATATTCCGGGTTAATGCATCATACATAACATCACGCCTTTTTATCCCCGAAGGGGTAGGCAGAGGTGCACATTTCGGCTCTTAATGCCACTGTACAATGTAACACCCACTTTTCACCATTGATGTTATGAGTCCCATGTAATAGGGTGTGAGCCCATTGCCATATACCGGGCACATTCCAGACTCCGTGCTACTACTGGGATTTTTAAAAACCCAGTAATACTTTGCCTGACCCGGGAATCGAACCCGACACCCCTTGCCCGGCAGTCGCACTTGCGACCACTCGGCCAACGAGGCAATCAATCAGGGTTAATGCATCAGTCACATCAAATATATTTTGATAAATTCTATCATTCTAATGAAGTACTTCAGAATGTCCACGGGACGAACCTTTGTCAAAAAACTTTCGAAATTAAATAAATAACGGAGATAGACTTTTAATGAAACTTTAAAGGTAAAGAAGAGAAAGACAAAATCTCAAGTTTTAAATTAAGTTTCCAACTTAATGACTGAAGTAAGTTTGTAATTTACTTTCAAATTTTAGGGTAAACACAGTTCTTTATAGGGTTCCGTGAATACGGTCCACAGAAATGTCGTCAGAACGTCTGGCTTAGTGTAATCAACTTAATACTGTAGTAGACAGTTTATTTATTTTCGCTTTTGATAGTTTTTAAGTTCAATTTAGTAGTAAGAGCGTTTCATATCGTTTTACATTAACACAATGGTGCAATGCGAGATTCTGTACTATGACTGAGGAATATTTGAAAAATGCAAAAATTCTTACCCCAATCTAGAAATCGAAATCGGAACCGCTTGCTCGACAGTCTCTCTTGCAAGCAGTTCACTAACAGAGCAGTCAGTATAATTTATATCATATTTTTAATTACATTTAGTTTTTATCAATGCATATTCACGATGATAAACAATAAGGCGTATCTTGGAGGTAGCTCTACTAGTAATGGGTTAACTAACCGGTTTGACTAAGTATTGGTTACTGGTTTCTTTGCAGAAGTGATATATTATTTAGATATCGGTTACTCGTCTTATACGCTTGGTAATTACAGGATTTAGTTTAATTTTTATTTTGTTTTGCTGTTACTTTGTAGTAGTTTCTTATGCAGTTAAGTTAGTACAATTACATGAGCATTAGCGATTTAGGTAAGGAATGGTAATTCTATAAGAGAAATATGATCACGATGTGTATGAAGAATAAAAAGCCTCAATGTTTCAGCTAACATCATTCCCTAAGTACATACCAAGATTCATCTAAATCCGTCAAGCCGTTTTTGCATAATTGAACAACAAACAAACAAGCAAACACACACACAAACATTTTCTCGCAATATTTCAAATATGGATACAGCAATAAAATTTAAACTACAGCGCCTTATGAATATTGATAGGGATATTCTATTTCATTACAAATACTAACAGTATCGAGTATTCATAGAAATGCGCGTAGGCTAACCAATACTGAATCTTTCATCATTCAGTCGGAAGCCATCGCTAATTCATAGTTTCATTACGTTTTAATAATTGGACTTTGTTAACTAAAGCATTTTGTTAACTGTATTTGTGTTGTGTAAGTTGTTATGATAACGTTATCTTCATTATCATCGTCCTCGTTTGTTAACTAAAAATTTCGAGTTACTCACGTAAATGTACTGAGAAAAGCTTTACTAGTTTCGACTTACAGAGCGACGACAATCTTCCTCATGAGCAACGTGTTCGGTCGCGGCTATATCACACAGTCTATTTTTAGTGAGGTCAGCATGTCCCACGGTGGTAGATAGTTGTTATGAAAACATCCTCGTTTGTGATATTTTACTTCTGGACTATGGGTATAATCTTCATAACAGAGTTTTTGATAATCTCCATGCTTGGCAAGAGAATTGGAGATCGCAGTTAGGTTTATCAGAGAGCGTTCCTAGTATGGCAAGCTAGCAAGGCATATTGTCACATATTTTTATACAATACTTTGAGCAACCACACACAGCTACATCCACAATACGATCGCACCAAAAATGTATATTATAGAATAGTTTCCGACTGACCACAGTCTATTCTTTATATTATAGTATAGCTACCAAGCTAGGTATACTACAATATAAATATATGTATAACTCGATATATTAATATACTTTATAGCTAGGACTGTGACGGAAAACTCGAAAAAAATTACCACTATTGCTATTCTAATACCTTTCAGGATAAATACCAGTTATACAAATCTTACCTAACAACACAAAAATATTCATTTAAACATAACATACATACACATAACATTTTTTCACTAACTGCACACTAGTCATAGTAGGCACTATGTGGTAACAAAATATCTGTTCCGTCATACATTGCTCGTCCCGCATACAAAACACATGTATAGAATACATTACTACAGTTTTTGAACCGCCTCCATGCGTAAGTGAAAGTGATCGCTTTGAAGTTGGGTATAATAAATTACAATATGACAACTCAGATATTACAATGTAAAGGTTCATACATTAATTACTTGTTTTGATATTTTATTGTTTAGAGTTAGTTGTGAGTTGAAAGTTTTTGTGTGTGGGTGTTTATCTCGGAAAGTGATGTACAGATTTTGAAGTGATCGTGTCAGATGGATTGTTGAAGACGTCGAGTTGCCGGGGCTCCGGCTCGACGGGCAGGAGTAGGAACAGGGTGGTTTTTAGTCAGTACGAGACTAACACTCCCTCCCGCCTCACCCAGGCGGGAGTAGGCATTCGATGATTTTTCCCCCTTAAAAAAGTTCTCCTTGGCTTGTCAGATGGATAGTAGTTTATTGGATGGTGATGTGATTGCGAGTCGACTATCATATTGTGATGATTTTCGATATAGTGAGTAATTTGAAAGGAAATATTCACAAGATAAATAAGGCAAACGTTTTTTTTTAATGGCATAAGCCGGTAAACGAGCGGACGGATCACCTGATGGTAAGCAATCGGCGTCGCCCATGGACACCTAGAACACCAGAGGCGTTACAAGTGCGTTACCGGCCTTTTGGGGATTAGGAGTTTGAGGATCGTTTGGGATTCAGGAATTTAGGAGATTGGGGAAGGAGAGGGTAATTGGGCCTCCGGTAACCTCACTCACACGACGAAACACAACGCAAGCGTTGCTTCACGTCGGTTTTCTGTGGGGCCGTGCTATCACTCCGGTCGAGCCGGCCCATTCGTGCCGAAGCATGGTTCTCCCACACTTTAACAAACGTAAGTTAGAAGTTTTTCAAGATAGTGATAATCGTATTAGAACTCATAATTATCTATTAAACTGTCAAACACCAAGCGGTCACCGGTGACCGCAACCTATTGTTCTATAATTGTGTCTACAAAACCGGTACTCGACGAGTTAATCAATTCCAACTATTCCAATATCTTATATTCTAGTTATAGCCACGTAAAATGATTTAGTTCGTTCATTTTAATCTATAGGAAGATTAAAACGCTATTAAATTAAAGTGGTGATTGGGTTCGCAACTTAACGAAGTAAAATAGGACATTTTCAATTAGCAATATAACACTGAATTGGATTACTTTTATAATTACCATGATATTTATGTTCGTTAGGTCTTGTTTTCTATGCTTTATTGGTATATAAATAAAGTTTTAATTAGTTTAACAGCCTAAGTCACGAATAATTCTTCTGGCTTCGAAATGTTTAATGAATCTTCAGTGTATAACCAGAATCTGAATTTGTTCGGAGTCTGTTACGCAAGTCTGTTACTAAAGAAAATATTAAAGTAGCGACTAAACTAGCGACTCGCCCCGGCTTCGCGCATTTGTAATATGCCTGTATTATACATATAAAACTTCCTCAAGAATCACTCTATCCATTAAAAAAAATCGCATCAAAATCCGTTGCGTACTTTTAAAGATCTAAGCATACATAGGGACAGACAGACGGCGGATAGAGACTTTGTTTCATACTATATAGTGATTATCCTTGCTATTGATCAGTATACATATCTATAGAACCTCTGTTTTTATCTTGGAAAATATTAAACGTGGTAAGTTGTACTCTTAGAAAATGAACTTTACACACATTCCATAAGTTCCCAAAAACTTATAACATAACATAACATCACGCCTTTTATCCCCGGATGCGTAGGCAGAGGTGTACATTATGCTACTGTACAATGTAACAAACACTTGTCACTATTTACTGTTATGAGTCCCATGTAATAGGGGGTGAGCCTATTGCCATATTCTCAAAAACTCGACCAAAGATAATGCTTTTGGTAAACCTAGACTTACGAAATCAATATGTTAGCTTTGGATCCTACTTATTATGCAATAGTAAGATGATGTAGTGACAAGGATTGAGAGGGGAATGTTACGCTGGTTTGGATATGTAGAAAGAATGGATGAAAGTAAAGTAACGAAAGAAGTATACAGACCGGGTATGAATGGGGCTGTCGGTAGAGGTGACCCTAGACAGACATATACTGACCAGATTGGCTATATATTAAAGAAAAGCTAAATTAAAAGTATCCTTAACCGACGAGCATGCATGAAAAGATCGACGACTGTTGATGAAGCGGAAGAAGTATATAGGAATCGTAGTAATTGGCGTTCCATAGTCTCTGCCTACCCCTATAGGAGAAAGGCGTGAAGTTGTATGTATGTTATTGTGCAATAGCCTTAACAATGAGTTGGCGTAGCGATACAAAGTTTTGAAATAGAAAGGTAATGTATGAAAATACCTAAGTATAAGTACTCAAGTATTACTTGGTTGCTGATGGAGTGTGCTCGGAATGGAGAAGAACGTGAGATATTCGTGAAGGATTTTAAAATAAATAAATTTGATGTAGGCATTGTACAATCGATTTTATCTGTACCTACCATCTTCAGCGATTATGAAAAAGTTGTGCTATTTGATTTTGGTCCTCCACGAATAACAATTAATCAAGTGAGTCAATGTTAAGTACGTAAAGTAATGTAAAGGGTACGATGGGGCTGACATATCTGTGATAAAAGCCCCTAAATAGTTTGTTAGAATAAAAAAAAAAGTATTACTTGGAGAAATTTTTGCATCTCTACTACTTGAACCTATTATCTAGCTTGAAAGTTGTGACACCTGATCAAGATAAGAAATCGTGTTAATAATCTAAGATGCTAATATAATAAAGTGGATGAGATTGTCTGTTTGTTTTTTTACTGCTTCATTGGACGAGTGGTTGCAAGAAGTGTCATTGGCACTTACTGTAAAGAGTGAAGGGTTCCATTGGTAGATTAAAAAAAGAACGATAAAGTTTCTTTTTTAATGATCGTCAGATACAAATTGTGCGCATAGACATCACAATACGATGAATGAAAATTTTTATTGTTTTAAACACACATACTTACATATTATGTTCCTTATTCACTTACATAATATTCACATACATTAGGGAATGATGGTCTGGCATGGTCTTTGTGTGACTAAAAGACTCTAAATTAATAAATATAATAAAAAAAACACAGATACAAATACTCTTAGTTGCTTCCTTTAGTTTTTTTGACGGACCAATCAGCACCGCCCATGACCACACATACACCAGAGAAGTCTCAAGTACATTATTAGCCTTTACAAGTTTAGTTATACTTACCTTTTATTGTCATTTGGTATTTGTATCATAACTTGAGGAAGATCTCCTTTCGATGCTAAAGAAGAGAGCTAGAGAGCCAATGGGTAAAACCATAGGAAAATCTTAGTGTAGTGTATGACGAATGACTGGTTTGATTTCTTTTAATGCTGTCTATAAATAATCCAGTTTTGTGTTTGAGCGGTGTATCTACGGCTGTTTTTTGAATAATTTCTCTTGCAATAAAACTAAAATAAAAATGTGAATTAGTATCGAAGTTGTAAGAACTTTTTTAATATATAACGTTTTGTTTTGTGGTTTCATATGATTGTAGTTTATTTCTAATGTTTTTTAATGCGACTGATGTTTGACTTTTGATATGACGTATGAAATTAATCTCTTTCCCTTATCATAAAATAATAATAACTAGCTACCTGCCTCGGCTTCGCACGGGTGTAATATGCATAAAAACCTTCCTTAAGAATCACTCTATATATTTAAAGAAACCACATCAAAATCCGTTGCGTAGTTTTAAAGATCTAACCATACATAGGACATACAGACGGTGGATAGCGACTTTGTTGTATACTATGTAGTGATGAAAATTTTTATATTCACCAATACTTGTTCTGAATATATTAAAAAAATCTGTTCTCTACCTCTATACACAAATTCGTCAAGAAAATGAGACAATATCAATATTTTAATGAATCTAGTGAAAATATTTACGCAGAAGATATTAAGAAAAAATGTTTCTGATACAGAGTGCCGTATGTATGTACAATGCGGATAAGTAATTCAAAATATTTTCCGTTCATTGTCCCATATAATTTGAATTCTTAAGACCCTGTGTTTCTGGGCTTAGCAACCAGTATCTTATATCGAATTATTCGCATAACACAGTCTTTATTATGTTATTGATATGTGACAAGAAACCTTCAAGAAAAGAGCGTATTCCTTTTCAAAAGGCCGGCAATGCACCTGTGACTCCTTCGGTGTAGCGGGTGTAAATAGGCGGTCCTGATCGCTGATCCGTCTGCTCGTTTGCCTCCTATTCCATAAAAAAACAACATTATTGTAATTATTTATTCTAGTTGATCTGAATTATTTTTTTTACATCAATTTGGTAATGTTTTGCCCATTTTAAATCACGGCTTATAACTAGCTCATGAGCCCGTAGTATACCTCGAAACTAGTCGAGTTAGTTCAATAGTCAACTTGGAAATTGATTTCTATGGTACGGCAGTTAGTTTGAATTCTTATTAAAGCTAAATTTAACTTGAAAGGTAACATTAAACTTATCCGTCGTTTCTTACGTCGGTTTTCCATGAAACAGAATTCAATTTCAATCAATTTTCAACCTGTTAACAATCAAAATAGAATTTATTTTCGCGGAACAATTCCGACAATACCATAAACTTGGATTTAGTTTTCCGTAATCTGTTTTTCAACGAATTTTCACTTAATCTTAATAGTATAAGAGTTTTTGCGAAAATTAATTCTCTTGGTTCGTAAAGTGTCATATCTTACGTCTAGTTGGTGCAATGTAACCTTTTTGTAATTATTTCCTGTTTAGTGACTTAGTGCTTCACAGGAATAACGATAAAGGGTTGAATACGTCCCGGAGAACCTAACGGGTTACCGTGGCTCCGGTTCGACGTGCAGGAGAAGGAACGGGGTGGTTTTTAGTCAGTAAGAGTCTGACACTCCCTCCCGCCTCACCTAGGCGGGAGCAGTTTGATGATTTTCCAGTTTCAATTATATAATCACATTTGATTTTTCCTAAAGAGGCACATAATAGAGTTAGAAGGAACACCTGTTTCCCGCTAGTTAAGTTAGTTAATGCTATTTACTAAGAGATACATTATAATTTATTCGTCATAAGAGAAAAAATCCGTATAATAATAATACAATTGGGCACTTTTTTTATCAAAAATAAATTACTTCGAATGTTTATTACGATAAAATATTTAAAAATAATCACACTTTCATTAATTGATTTTATGACTAACTTTTTTCTAGTATTTTTCCAGGAATTTTTTAAGAAATAAGTACATACGCTGTTTGACGCTAAAAATAGTGACGTCACAATACACAATATCGTACAAAATTCATAGAATAGATACTGTCGTTTTTGACACTTTGAAAAAAGTATTGAATTTGACTAGTTGGTAAGTACCCAATTGTCATCATCGTGAATCTTCGCCTGACTGTCTAAGGTCCGATTAATCGATTACACATTTAACAGAGATCGAGCAGCAGTGATCTCTGACCAGACATGATCTATTTCATTAAACTGTGATCTACAACTTGTCTGCCAAACGAAGAGATTCATAGTACCTAGTAACATAACATAGGTAGGCAAAGGTGCACATTAGAGCACTTAATACCACTGTACAATGTAGCACCCACTTTTCACTATTTATGTTATGAGCTCCATTTAATAGGGGTGAGCCTATTGTCATATACCGGCACAATTCCAGACTTCATGCTACTACTGGGAAAACCCAGTAAAACTTTGCCTGACCTGTAAATTGAAACCGAGACCCCTTGCCCGGCAGTCGCACTTGTGATCACGCGGCCAACGAGGCAATCATAGTCCAGCAGTGTGCTACTATGGCCAGCATCATCATCAACAGCTGATGATCATTTTAAACAAGAATGGCATTTTATACAAAGGGTTTCGTTCGCAAAACTGCAAACCATGTTTTTCCGAGAATTTTCAAACTCAAACAATACCTCCACCGTTGATAAGTAGGTACCATTTATTGTAAAACAGTAGCCGACCGACATTCACTAAATTTTCGACACAAAACCGCTGTATCGACGCCATCGCCGTCGCTTAATTAACTGGGCACAATACGTTATAGAAATATGCCCTATATATTAATAATAATGTGCCCGAATGAATAATGTGCCCAATTAATAATGTGTATCGTTCATTGTTTATCTTTTGTTCGTTAACTGGTGGATTATGAAGGGTTAGCTTTTGTTTTAGAACAATAGTTCTTGTTGTTATAGACGTATTTTAGAGTGTTCACAGGTTATGACGTAGTCTGTTCGTATAAGATAATGTAACGAATGGCTTTATTTTAGATGTTTATCTATGAGATTTCACTGTTGACGAGCTGACCAGATATATTTTAGAGGTATTTATATTATGACTTTTGTGAGACATTCTAAATTAATTATTATTATTATTCGGCTTACTCACGTAACTGTTTGACGAGGAACTCTATTAGTTTCAAGCCATAGTAGAGACTCATATTCATGAGCAGCATTATGTGACCCGCGACGCGGCGACTGTCGCGCTGCTACTGGCTACTCGAGTTTGTCTATGAGTCGAGTATATTTTTTTGGTGGATCGGAGACAGAACGTCAACGTATTTATAGAGTCATGCGGCATGTATGAAATGGTTCAACTGATCAACTTGTTTAAAAAAATCGTATATTACAAATGTGTAAACGTTGAATACACGCTTAATTATATATGCAGATTAAAAACAAAAAAAAATTGGAGGTAGCAAAACATTTTAGTCTGAGTAATAAATATTAATGGCACAATAAAATAAAACTTTTATAATAATTTTAATAAATTATTATGCCTACAAGAAAGTTATGTAGATAATAAAATTTATTATTATGTCAACGGCAACTCGTTCCAAAATTGATTTGAAATAACGACCAACAATGTCAAAGGTGAATTATTTGACTTTCCATTATATGCGCTTAACCTATTATTTTAAGGTCGTTTTTTCAATAAATTAAGTGTTTTGACATGAGCATTAGATGTAATGTGCTTTTACTTTTACGTGTAAGACCTATAAATCTTGAATTTCTTGGCACTATTAACATGCGTACCACGACTAGGTAAGATACCTATTAGTAACGAAAGGTTGTTTGAATATCAAGCTCCAGGTATGTTGCTGGTGGTCTTGGAAAATAAAAAAGACTTCGGTATGATGAGTAAAGACTGTTTAAACTGTCAAACACCAACCGGTCACCGGTGACCGCAACCTATTGTTCTATAATTGTGTCTATAATGACGGTACTCGACGAGTTAAATAGATACTGTACTGACTGTTTAGATAGTTTAATAGTTTAAATAGATACTGATTGTAAGGGTCAACCGATATGTGCGCACGGCGTCGTGTTGGGCGAGCGAGTGAGTGCATGATCGCCGATCGCGGCGGTCGCGGTTCAAATAGGAACTAAGGTAGGCAGTAGATTTATGATAATAGCATCATTTTTTATACATTTTTTAGAAGATTTTTTTTTTATTTTTTTTTAGATTAATTTTAGATTTTAGAATAGATTTAGATTAGATACATTAGAAGACTGCCTCATTGTCCGAGTGGTCGCAAGTGCGACTGCCGGGCAAGGGGTCTCGGGTTCGATTCCCGGGTCGGGCAAAGTATTACTGGGTTTTTCAAAAAATTCTCAGTAGTAGCACGGAGTCTGGAATTGTGCTCGGTATATGGCAATAGGCTCACCCCCTATTACATGGGACTCATAACATAAATAGTGAAAAGTGGGTGTTACTTTGTACAGTGGCATAATGTACACCTCTGCCTACCCCTTCGGGGATAAAAGGCGTGATGTTATGTTATGTTATTATGTTATTTTTTTTTATAAATGTGGACTTATTAGTCCACATTATATAGTTATTAAAATCAATGATTTTAATATTATCTAACTGAAATATTTCCTTTAATTTAATGGTTTTATCTAACAGAAATGACAATGTTTAGCAAAAAAGATAATTAACAAATAGACGATTAGTAAATATTGGTCTTAAAGTAAATACTGAACCATTCTTTATTCTTTATTCTTTATTCTTTATTTCTTTATTTGCTCAATGTGGTACATGATATAGATGTTACATACAATATTAGATCAGCACATTTACCATTATTGGCATGCAAATTGGTTACATTTGATCTTTACTGTAGATTAAAATAAAATACATGAAGGCTACAATTTTGGTTCATAAACTAAGTACACTTACTGCTCTTATTTATTTCTTTCTTTAAAAGTAAAAGATTTACATTTGTTTTTTTCTAAAAATTCGTGGATTGAGTAGTAATTTTCTTTAATTAGCCATTGCTTTAATACATTACAAAATTTCTTATACGGAAGTTCAGTTATAGATTTAGGCAACGTATTATAAATTAGAGGAGCCATATAAACACAATTCCGTCTAAATAACTCCAATCTAGGCGAAGGCACTTGAAGAAGTACGCATGTTGCTTTTCTCTTATTTACATTATCTTTAACTTGAAAAAGCGAAGGATTTGTTCTTATGAATTTAGCAATTTCATAAATATAAATGGACGGGACAGTTAACAGCTTATTAGACTGAAATACAGGCCTACAGGATTCAGACCATTTCAAATTAAATATTGCACGCATTTTTTCTGCGCTATAAACACTCTAGAAATATCCGTAGAATTTCCCCAAACAATTATTCCATAACGAATTATTGAACAAACATACGCATGGTAAACAAGAATAGCCGTATACCTTGATGTAACGTCTTTAACCTTTCTTAAAGCAAAGATAAACTTATTAATCTTATTACAAATATTATCTATATGGTTTTTCCATGTAAGATGTTCATCAAGAATAACCCCGAGAAACCTTGCACTGTGAACCTGTTCAATCATTTTACCATCATATGCAATATTTAAATGTATGTGTTTACTTTTCCAAGTTTTAAATTTTAATACATTCATTTTCGTTACATTTATTCTTAGTTTGTTAATGTCTAACCAATTAGTAATATCTTTAATTGACTCATTTATAATGGTATCATAGTTTTGTGGATTTTTGGTTTCTATGATTACAGTGGTGTCATCCGCAAATAGAACACACTGATGTTTAATTGCTTGTGGTAAATCATTTACATAAATTAAGAATAATAATAGTCCCAAAATACTCCCCTGCGGTACACCGCATCGATTTATGAGTGGTTTAGAATCAAATATTTCTAATGTGTTACTTATCTCATTAAATTTTGTAATTCTGGTTATCTGTTTCCTATTACTTAAATATGATTCGAACCATTTTTGAGCTGAACCTCTGATACCATATCTTTCCATTTTCTCAATCAATATTGGATGATTTACTAGATCAAACGCCTTACTAAGGTCCAGAAGTAGTGCACAAGAAGACGTGTTAGAGTTAATACTATTCATTACTGCTCTTACAAGTGTATATATAGCTAACGTTGTTGATTTATTTTGTTGAAAACCATACTGCTCCTTTGCTAGAATATTAAACTTATTTAAATATTTAAGCACCCTTTTATACATAATTCGCTCGAATACCTTCGACAAGATTAGAGTTAATGCTATAGGTCTATAGTTATTTACATCAGATTTCGAACCTTTTTTGTGTAACGGTTTTATTAACGACATTTTTGACCTATCAGGGAAACATCCTTGTTCAAGAGATAGGTTGATGATATGAGCTAGTGGTGGTGATATATACTGGGATATACATTTGATTAAATCTGTTGAAATACCATCAAACCCGCAGGATTTTGTGTTTTTTAAGTTCCTTATTATCTGACAGACCTCAACATCGTCACTAGGTTCGACAAAAATACTTTTATCATGTGAGGTTACATTGGAAATTTTTATTTTACTATTGTCAATATTATTGGAACCTTCATTATTAGCAACGTCAACGAAACATGTATTAAACGTATCAGCAATATCTGAGCCAGACGCAATAATAGTGTTTCTATATTTAAGAACATCCAGACTATCTCTACCTTTTATTTTACCCGTGTTGCGCTTTACAACGTTCCATGTTGCTTTTACTTTATTATGAGACTGAGCAATATGTCTTTGATTACATAGTGCTTGAGATTATACATACACTTTTTTAATATTTTAGAATAGGTCATAAACCTATTTTTATTTTCGTTATTTTTATTTAGGTAGTAGATAAATCGCAATGACCGCTTATTTTTGCTACTAGTTTTAATTCCTCTTGTTATCCATTTTGGTTTATTAAAATTGTATCTTTTTTTTACTCTTATACTCGGAAAACATAATTTATAAAATAATATCAACAGGTCATGAAATTTTCCAAATGCTACATTTGTATCTGACGTGTCATAAACTTCACCAAAACTTAAGCAACTAATACAATCTATAAACTTATTTACATTTTCCTTACTGAGATCATCCCTAATCACATAATAGTACCCTTTAACATCAATAGTTTGCTCAATAATTGTGACTGTTTGGGCTGTATTATGATCTGATAGATAAAAATTATGAGTTTCGCCAAGACAGTCGTCAATATTACCAATAATATTATCTATACATTTATTATGCCTAGTGGGTTCATTTATGTAATGCTGTACACCGTAATTAAGCATCAGATCCTTAAAAGTGGTACTATTTTTATCTGATAATAACAAATCTATATTAAAATCTCCACAGATAATTATATTCTGTTTTTGTTGTGAAGTCTCGAAAGAGTCTTTTCAAGACTATCAAAAAATATGTTAACATCGGAGTTTGGGGTTCTGTATATACCTCTACATATTATTATAAGTTTAAGTTTATTTATCATTATACCACACATTTCAAAGTGTTTTTCAGTTGCAAATTCTCTTATAGTATCTAGTCTAGTACTTTCATAATCATTTTTACAAAGAATACAAGTACCTCCGCGACGTTGGTTTTCACGAGAGAAAATATCAGCTAGGTAGAAGCCGTTTATGTTGAGGTACATTTCCTCATGCTTTTTGATGAAGTGTTCACTTAAACATACAGCTACAAATTTTTTTTTGCTCGAGCAGCTCCAGCAGGGCCACTTCCAGGTCCTGCATCTTATTTAGGGCACCCGCAATATTTTGGTGGAATATAGAATACGAAGACTTATTCACGAAAAAAATTATTTACTTTGGGCCGGGTTTTTGTACCAGAAACATTATCTATCGGTTCAACTTGTGACAATTTTTTTATAATGATAGGAAAGTAGTAAGGAATTGTACCTTTTTTTATTTCTACCTTAGACACAGTTTTTTTACCAGGGGGATTATTGTTTAATGTTTTCTTAGGGTCAATACAGTTTTGAAGTGTGGCATCATTATAAGACAGAAACATTTTATTATATACTCTTACATTGATATGATAAATTATTTGCTGTATAACATTATGTGGTTTTGTCTCTATAAATGTACAGTTTTTATAATTTCTAGTTATTAACTTTAGCTGATCATTTAGTTTACGTTCATTTAGATAATTATTATGGAAAACATTAACTACATACACATTGCAATTATTAAAATAATGTAACGCTATAGACATTTCAGACAAAATTTCAATTGGGTTGGAGTCATTGCTCAATACATCCAATACATGTTTCGTTGTGGCGTATGGTTTTGTGATAGACTGTACTTTATAATCATCAGCAAGTAATTTATGCTTGTTTTTTAGTAATGTTTGTACAATACCTTGTCCCTGATTATCTGAGAAGATGAATATTTCACTAGTTTCTTTAGGACATTTTCTACTATCGGGTTGACTAAATACAGACTTAGGGCTAGTATTCTTGCTTGAATCGTGGTTCAGAGAAATGGGCATCTTCGCGACGTTTTGCATGTCGAGATTAGGTTGACTAATGGTAATTTTCGGATCATCATTACTTCCAGGAAATACTATAGAGGTGTTGTTTCTTGAAGGCTTGGGTGTATGAAAATCTAAGTCAAGATTAAGTTTTCTAGAGGAGATTTTCTGTTTTATAGCCTGACTCCTATTCAGCTTTAATGAGGTTGACGATGATACAGTCTTCTTATGACTAAATGTAGTACATTAAATCAGTTAAAGGCGTATCTAAGTGTTATTTCAACTGTAACGTCAGATAATGGTACATTATTATTCTGACTTCTTATTTTTATGCCAAATTTTTAAACCATGTACTCATTGAAGTTTACTAAATTATACCATCAAAACCCATAAACTTATAACAAACGGTACTTTATCAACACCATATCGAGAAATAATTCAATTATATTAAAAGTCGGTATTCTTTCCCATGATCACAATCGATTCTAAAAACTTCTGTTACAGTCGCCGAGAACTGATGTATCGATAACATTCAATCAATAAATGGGACAAAGCTCGAATTGGTATTGAAATTCTATAGTCACTACTTACTACCTTGTAATGAGTACGTGAATGTAATATTAATGTGTTGTAGGTTTCTGTAAGTTCGTATTTTTATAAATTAACTTCGATAAGTTTGATTCTTCGTGGAAAGCTGTTTTTATTGCCGTTTGCATAGACAATATTATTATTCTCAAATTAGACACTAACTCAAATTCATTACAACACATTTTAAAACGAACAATTTCTTTTTTTTATGTATATTTTTAACTCGTTGAGTACCGTCATTATAGACATAATTAAAGAGCAATATGTTGCGGTCACCGGTGACCGCTCGGTGTTGGACAGTTTGGATCTGTACACATTATATGTATTATTCTCTTTTAAAGAATAACTGTACATACAAAAAGTCTTAACTTTGTATAATGTATCTGCATTTATAGAATCACAAATCAACAGCCTTTATCTGGCCACTGCTAACCGAAGGCAGATGGAGAAGGTTTGAGCATTAATCACCATGCTTGCTCAATGTGGGTTGGTGATTTCAAACTTATAATTAGAAATTACGAGCTCAAGTTTCCTCACGATGTTTTCCTTCACCGTTTGTCAGTGGTGTCTAAATAATCTTAGAAAGTTACATATAACTCGGAAAAAGTCACATTGATACCTACTAGCTGTTGGTAAGTTTAAACTGTCAAACACCAAGCGCCGGTGACCGCAACCTATTGTTCTATAATTGTGTCTATAATGACGGTACTCGACGAGTTAAACCCGTACCCTCATGCATGAGTTGCGGGCGTCTTAGACCTCCGAGCAACCACGACCATACGATATACTATGAGCATATAGAACACCATGAAACAACAGTTCCACATCAGTTGACTGTAAAATTAACTTAGAAAACAACATAACCTAAGTCTTGTCACGGAAGGGAAAGTACAACAATATTAATTTGTTTACTTTAACAAATGAAATGGCCATTATCAACAGTGCATTAAGGGCAAATCAAATATTAAAAAAATAATACTCAATTTACTACGGTCCGTTTTTCTGGGACATGGTACAGTCATCTACAGTTTGTGTTCGAAAGATAATAAACATAAATTGTATTTTATTGTTGTGCCGTACCTATTAAATATGTTAAGTGAGAAAAAAAAGGAAATGTTAAAAGAAGTGTTGCACGTATGTGCAATACTTAATAGTAATTGTAGTTAATAGTATTATTGTCTTTTTTCAAGAGTAACATATGTATATAGATGACTAAGTAAAATTTGAACGTTTGCCTTCAAATTTTACAACAAACATCCTGTGAAAAAAAAACACAATTATGTATTTAAATTTAACATACACACAAACAAAAAAGAAAACATTAAAATCCCTGACTGCTTTTAACCAACACAAAAAAAATCCTTTAAAAAAACAAAATCCGTTCCATCAACATTCGGCATATAAAATTTAAATTGTAAATGTTGCTGTACGCGACGATACTCGGCCACGAATATAGACGAAAGTGAAAATGGCCTTAAAACGTGTACAAACATACTAAGGTACCGTCTGGTTTGTCGGTGACAAAAACAAACAACGTCCCGACATAAAAAGACTGTAGAAAGTGGACTAACAAAGTATTAAATGGCTTTTTATCAACTAATTCTTTCTTTCTTCATTTCCTTTGGAAAAATTTGGGTGATAATTATGTTTTAGAATCGGTTGAAATATGACGTCACTTGTTTTTATAAGTAGGCTGCGCGACATTGCCGCGAACGTGGACGCTGCTTATGAGGAACCCCTATGTGGTTCGAAACTAGTAGAGCTTTTCTCATTATATTCATGTTAGTAACCCACGATATTTTAGTTAATCACGTCACTTGTTTATTTTTCGCTAAAGAAAATATTGGTGAGCTCTATAGATTCATGTATTAAAAATGTGTACTCCTAAAAACGATACGACGATTAAGAAGCCAGGTTTTATGATTGGCATTTTTTAGGATTGGCACGAATGGGCCGGCTCGACCACGGTCTCACAATACCGACGTGAAAAAACGCTTGCGTTGTGTTTCGTAGAGTGAGTGAGATTATTGGAGGCTCAATTACCCCCTGGCCCAATCTCTCCAATCCCTGAATCCACAAATAACCTCAAATTCCTAATCCCCAAAAGGCCGGTAACGCACTTGTAACGCCTCTGGTGTTTCGGATGTCCATGTTCGGCGGTGATTGTTTACCATCAGGTGATCCATCGGCTCGTTTACCGGCTTTGTCCATGAAAAAATGTATAGTCAGTCCAATTATGAGTGCATTAGGTATCATATGAACCGGGTAATAGAAACCCGTTTCCAAAATAAACCAGATTTCCCGCTAGAGGAGTTTAATCTCGTTAAAAATAAAATGAACAGTAACATAATTCCTATCTCAGAATTAACTTCAAGATCAAATGAAGTTGCACTTTCAACCACTCAATCTTAATAAGTTTACCCGTAACGTGGACGCTTGATACGACCAAATTCGGTAGCTTTTAAATATCCAGTAGATGTTAACGTTACGGTATTTTTTGCGTGCAGTCTGATTCTGATTGAATTTTCGTGGTCTCACGTTTTCTTGGGCATATTTTGTTGACGTGATTGATACACGCTGATTGCCATCACGTTTGGGTACTTAGACTCTTGGACCGTCTCTCGTTGTGGCCACAATGTTTTCTTGTATCTCCCTTTTTGTCTCATTTATGACCATTTATGTGGATTGCAGCTAAGTGTTGTAGTGACCGCAGGAGGTTCGTGAGCAGCATTTTTACCCGGAGATAATGTGAACGTGAAGTTGAAGGTTTATTTTGAGACTAGTGTTGTGTCCTGGCTTTACATAATGTATTAATGGGTATTGCTATTAGAACTACCTCGTTGACCGAGTGGTTGCAAGTGCGACTGCCGTGCCGGGCAAGGGGTCTCGGAGTTGATTCCCGGGTCGGGCAAAAGTATTACTGGGTTTTTAAAAAAATCTCAGTAGTAGCACGGAGTCTAGAATTGTGCCTGGTATATGGCAATAGGCTCACCCCCTATTACGTGGAATAGTGAAAAGTAGGTGTTACATTGTACAGCGGTATAATGTGCACCTCTACCTACTCCTTCGGGGATAAAAGGCGTGATGTTATGATGATGATAATGATGATGCTATTAAAACGTGTCATAGTTTGTAAGGTTTTTGTTATTCTCATTTTTTGTTAGACATTAATCTATCATATTTATAATTTGTTAGTTAAGGATTCTTCTTCGTTTCTTTGATAATCATTTGAAATATATGGTTTTATGACTATATTGTTATACTATATTAATTGAAATATTTCAATTAATTAATCTTAGACATTTTTAATGGGTATGTTCATTTTTCTGAATGAGTCAAAGACAATAAAGAGTCACCCAAATTGATCTAGCCGTTTTCGAATTTGCCATTTGGTTAGACATTTTACAATTTATTTTCATTTATACCTCTATATATAGGACGATTAAGGTTCCAAAAACATATAAATCTGAACTCGAAACAAATAAATTACCTAAATTTTAAACCAGAACGTTTGAAAATCAAATGATACAAGTTGATTTGATTAATTACTTCAACAAAGAAGTTAATTTATTAGGAACAGTCAACCAATTCACTTTCGTGTTCATTTTGTGAATATTAATGTATTCTATGGCTAAAATGTGATATAAATCAAATATTTTAGTTCATACAAAGACGTTTATTGCAAAAATGTTACATAAAAATTGATGTATGTCGATTAAATGAATTAGTAATTGTGTTTAAGTGGAGCACGTTTCCGTTAGAGATATTTTAGTTCATCATTTTACTATGACAGTGATAGTAATGATTTTAGGAGTTAGCACTACCTCTATAATTGAGAAGCCATAATTATACCAAGAATTCAATATAGTACGAGAGATGACGACCAAAACCATGTCTCATAGCAATACGGCAAAAACCCTATAAAATTGTTAGATTGTATGATTCTGAACCCGACTAGGTGTAAAGTGTAGCAACTGCATGGGAGGCCATTTCTGCTGTGTCAAAAATATCTGAGTATCGAAAAGTTGTCTGATAGAGAAGGTGCTACACTTATTTTGTCTGATATACATTTTTTGCACATGTGGACAACTTATTTTATCATGTCCAACAATTTTCAGACATATTGCCATGATATCGATCGGTAAAATTTGTTAACATTTTCAAAACGGTCTCCATATTTAATGCGTTCACATTTCCGTATGAAAATTGTTTTGTTCGCATTAAATTTTATTTTTATTTTTATTTTTATTTATCAAGGACAACAAACAGCAGTATATTAAATATAAGACGGGTGAGTAAAATAATAGATTTAACAAATACACTCCTCACGGCGTTGCCACGGATTACCATAAATCTACTTAGCAAACACAATGGGGCAAACTTGAAGCTACAAGTATACAAACATAGGATACATATAAACTACAGAATTACTTTTTACCTGTACCTACCTATTAAATAACCAAACTAATAAAAAAGGTTTTCAGACGTATTGCTATGAGACATTTTTTTGTCTGTTGTTTTTGTGGTCAGATCAAACGCTACGCGGAAAATGTCTGATATTGGTATTTTCGAGTTCAGTATAATCGTATCTATCGATTTGAGGCGGTTTTGGCCGTATTGCTATGAGACAAAAATTTTGGTCGTTATCTCTCTAACTATAATATTGAAGAGGGAAGACATGATTGTTATAGTCGATAATACATAACTAAGGGTATAGGGTCTTAAAATGAATTATATAATAAATATAATATATCCCAAATGTCAACAATCATGTCTTCCCTCTTCAATATTTTATTACCTTAACTTCGTTATCTACTTCATACTTTCTTTTTACAATTTTGCACCTACCGCTTTAACATTCTGCACCACCCAATGGTCGACTGTCAGAAAATGCCTACGGCATTAAGTCCGCCAATTTCACTATATGTGCAATAAAGTTTTAATAAATAATAATAAATAAATGTAATAATTGCTAGCGAAATTTTTGTATAATTCCATTTTTAAATGTAAAATAGCTTTATTGCCTCTAAACATGAAGTCAATGCTGATGCTCATCTTACGATAAAAAAGCAAAACTAAAATCATTTTCCATAACAAAATCGTACATAAGTAAGTACCTACGTCATCAAACATGAATTACCGTAAACATTTATTTATAATAACAAAAAGTATCACAATAAACTCATTACAGTAAAAAAGCAGATAAAATCGTTTTGTGAGAAAACAATCGATATGGGGACGTACTTTAACCGATTATAATCGATTCGTATCGATTTTTTATTGCGATCGTCTTAGGTGTAATCGCTCGTAACAGCTGTTATTTGGACAGGGTCCATTCTTGGAATCAATTCTTTAAAATTTGAAACTTATTGTTGTACGTTGTTTTTTTTTGGTATGAAATTCTTAAAATGGCAAATGAGATAATAGAACTTCAGTGTTCTATTATTTCATTTGCCATTTTAAATTAAAATAGTAACTTCGAAGTTCGAACTTCGAAGTTTAGTACTTCGAAAACATTCAAATAGTTAATACAATTTCCAAAGAAAGTACAAAGAAGGTACAAAAACTAACATTACAAATCATCATTGCATCAACAAGAAAAAACTTTACTTTACGGAAAAAGTCCTCAAAAGTAAATTACGTAACCACTCTCTTTCGTCTCTCCAATTAAAATAACAAAAAAAAAAATTTACAACTGAACAGTATTAACACTTTTAATTTCACTAACAGACGGGCCACGTAAACTCAAAACTTTAAGTCCATCAACATTTAAGTCACGAACGAAAGGCATTAGAAATTCTGCAAGCGACTGTACACATAATAGGAACCAAAGGACGTGTTTATCTAGCCGCTTTGCATCCATTGCTGTAACTACATTTACGCTTTTTTGTACGTTACTAAGTAAGTTGTCAATGGACACAAAAAAGGAAACCGTTGCGAAAAGTTCTTTAGCACTTCTTTCCGAAACCGTTCTTCTTACTTCATTAGCGAAAAAGTCTTCATTAAAATTACCTTTTATTCTGTCATCGTGTAAAAAGAAATACGTCATAGTAAAACGTCCATTCGTTTTTAACATGCTTTTTCTAAAACCACTCGATGTTCACTTTCACTGGTTTTTGGATAATTGTTCTCTGTAATTATTGTGGGTGGTTCCGCTCCATCGGATTCGAAGATCGATGCCGTTTGTAAACGTTTTTCGTTTTTTAAGAACACGTTTTACTTTTTCGGTGATAGTTTCGGGTTCATAAAATTCGTTTTTGTTTCAACGGTAAAAAGGTGCTAGTGAAATCGAAAGTGAGTTTTCATTTTCCAGTAGTTTTTAGACGAGATTTAAGTACGTTTCCTTAAGAAGCTTGTGGATTATAAATTGAAGATGATTTAAAATCTCGATGTTTTTATTACAATTGATAAGAATAGTCTTAGTGAGCCTGTGTTTCCTGAAGGGAATACCCTGCAGGTTGTGTTCAAGGCCCGAGTAAATAGGTTGCTTATGGAATTATTGCTTACCATCAGGCAATAATAATATAGTGTCTATACGTCGGCCCTTCAAATATAAAACAAGTCGCTAAAATTCTACTCATTTTGTATATGTTACTTACTCAATTCCTTCATGCAAGACTTCTTTACGTAGAATTGGATGATCCTTTGTATCTTGACATTTGGAAATGTTGTGAGTAGGACTACTAGTTAGAACTACTCCATCTTAAAGGTGTATATAGAAAGGTACTAAAGTGTCAAAGATAAGACCACAATCGCTCCAGAAATAACGGTCTATGTCGAAACAAGATCAGTTTATTCCAATTCTGTTCTACAAGAAATTAGATAATTAGACATGTAATTAATCAAGTCAATCCACTTCCAGTTGTTAGGCTGGTTGCTGTCCTAATTTACATTTCAACTGTCTTTATCAAACACACTAACTTGTCGCGCGACACTCTATTGATCTGATAAGAAGTGCTGCATTCCAAAAACACGTTCGATCTATAAACAAATCGACGAATCGCCCACGTATAGACAGCCTAAGACCAATATACATTAGGACATATTTTATCTGGTTAAATTAATGAGATTTACACTTAGTAATGAGTTTTCCATTCAAATTGATTAACATATTTATTAATAGCTGATGACAGACCACTGCTATACTAAGGACCATTTTTTGTAAGTTAAGCCGGTAAACGAGGAGACGAATCACCTGATGGTGCTTACCAGGTGCTTCCAAGTGTCCGTGGATGATGACGATTAAACAATCATCATCGTCCATGAACACCTGGAACACCAGAGGCATTTTACAACGTTACAAATGCATTACCGGCTTTTGGGGATTAGGAATTTGACGATTGTTGGGGAATTAGGGATTGCGGATATTGGGGAAGGACATCTGCTACATATAAGAAGGTTTGCTACAATCTCCATGCTTTGCAAGTCATAGGAAATCCCAGTTTAAATTACATCGTTCAGGTTTTTAAGCTTTAAGTTCTAAATTCTATTTTATAAATATTTTAGTTCTAGACTACTGTTTTAGTAGTCTGTATCTATAGCTAAGACTTCGTAACAGGCTCTTCAGACAATATCATGAAAAATTGACATAGCACAACAAGTTATAGGGGATTGTTAATACTAGCTGTCTAAATCAATACAGCCATTAATCACGTCTACCTGGTTCTAACAATTCTATGCAAGATATCGATTCGATTTGAGTATTGAATTATCATTGGCTGGACGTTTTAAATTGTCTATGATTACTGTAAGTGCTTACAATAGTATACGATCTGTTCTTGTTAGTTTGACTGTTGTTGATATCTGTTATTAATCTGTTTGTTTCGTTTATTACTTGACTGGCTGTTTGATAAATGATATTTATTTGTTTTTGAAAATTTTGTCGTAGAGGGATAATGTGATTGAAAACTTACATTCGAGTAGCTGTTTTCAAATTCATTTTCAGAATGACCACTGGTTAATTTTTTGAGTGAGCGAACTCTGTCTAGATTTTGATTACTTTTTCTATTGTCTGTCTTATTTCTTTTTTTTCTTGCTTTCTTATTCTTATGACCCTCTACCTAGAAAGGGTATTCTCTCTGTCTAGTCGATAGTCGAGGGCGTGGATACAATAGTTCTCCATCGTGATGTGTCTCTCAAGAAATTAGAAAGAAAAGTAGCAAACAAATAATTAAACCTTCCATCTCAACACAAAGTCACAAAATCTTTATTTTATTCTTCGTCAACGGAGAGATTGACTGACAATTTATCTAAGGAAATTGTTGTCGATAACATTAAAGTGCAAGCGACCTTAGTATAATGGCGCCTTATCTATCAAGCTCTGAGAGATCGATCGGTGTCCGATAGATAAATGGGGTGTATGGACGCGCTGTCCTGTTACGTTTTTGTTGTTCCTCAGGGAGCAAGGCGGGAGTGGGTGCTAAGAAGAATAATGATTTTCTCGCTTTTTGTCATGTTATCTAAGAGTGAAGTATGATTTTTATTTCTAGTTCTGAAGATAAACATTACTTTAAGCAGTATATAATTTAATTAAAGACAAATATATAAACATTAATTTTGTCACATCTAAGCGGATGAATATATATTTTTCACATTACCATTTATATAATTTTCTACACCTTTCCTATGATCTAAAGGCTAACTTATAAGCATTTATTGAGACTCATTCTAAATTATACTTAAATTGCAAAGTTCAATAGTATATTATATCTGCATTTAAAAAATTGTATGCGTCGCCTTGAGAACTTCCGGATCTTTTATGATCTTAACAACTGAAAGAATCCCTCAATGTCTTACACCACGTAGTTTTACTTGAAAAACTAACAAAAATTGAACATTTATTACGAGTAGGTACGCTTTAATAGTTCTGATTATCCTTTCACAATTATACGGAAACCCGGGTAACCGACTAAGTGCCTACTTACCACAACTAATGTAATTAAGCACTGTTATATTGGCGGTAGTGTGCTTTAAAGGCACTAAAATGTATTTTAGTCTTAATATGTAATTATAAAGTGTATTGTGTATATTAACCATGTGTTTATATTTGCATTTAACGTTAGTTATTAATGAATCAGCTGCGTGTAGCTAAATTAGTAAGTCGTGAAGAAAAATCCATGTTGTGAATGTAGGGTTGATTGTATCAAATACTAGCTACATACGGCGGTTTCACTCGGTCTGCTCAGCTTCTATTGATCCTAGCCTGACGATTTATAGCCTAAAGCCTTCCTTGATAAATTGACTATCAAAAACACACACTCACACACACACACATACATACACCATACATTTGTCTACATTACTGCTAGCAGATGTCATAAAATCCGATTAAGAGGTCTGTGTACATTAAACATTGTAAGTGTAACGTACTATTGGTCTGCAATCAAAGAAGCCTGTCAAGCATGCAGATTATAGTAAACCATTTTTTGTGGACTGTTACGGGTTGTCGATAATGTTATGTTTCGCAGAAAACAGCGTTTAAAAAAAACCGTAGTTATAAATTATTATTTTACACAATTACAAACTTCAATTTCAACTCAATAAAAATATCAAAAAAACAATAAATAATTATAGAAAACAATTACCGTTTCACCGAAATCACTATGCGACGACGTAACATACAAACCATAACGGTGAGATAAATCGTGCCGTGAATAATCGCACCGACAAGTCGCCCAGGTGTGTCAAGCCTAACAACGGGGCGTGCACCGAACACGTGTCGAGACGAGACGCATTTTCACTTTTTATTAAGGCTGTTTTCGACTGAACGATTTTGACGATTGCTCGTTGATAATATAATAATAATTGTAGGATTTTGTTTGTAAGCTATCGTTATTATGTGTTTTCGAAAGAGAAATTATTTCTTGAGTAGGGATGTCTTTTGTTTTACACGTCATACGAAGACAAAGAAGAACCATGTATAAGGTCGCGTCATTCGGAATATTGCCACGGTCTCATAGGACAACGACACGTTATATTCCAATTGGTGTCCATGGGTGGATCTGTGATCACTTCTCACCTGGTGATCTGTCTGCTCGTTTGTCCCATAAAGTACTTGAAAGTGTGTACAAAGAGCTAAAACATAAAACCACTTAGATATACAAGAGCTATTGACTTAATGAACCTTAAGATTGTTTATCCAGAAACATTTACTATTGACAAATACCTCAGTATTATGAAACAAACATATGTTAATGGTAATGTTTCCATATATTTTGGAATAGAAAGTATATTTACTTTGATAAGGTAATTTAGATTGCCTTCAATCGTGATGCATTATTTAAATGATTATTGTTATTGAACTTTAAACTGTCAAATACCAAGCGGTCACCGGTGACCGCAACCTATTGTTCTATAATTGTGTCTGCAAAACCGGTACTCGACGAGTTAAGAGTGTGAGATTGAGAATTACGAAAGTGTACTCACAAATTAGTTTGTAGTTTATTGCCTAGATTTATCTATCTTTGTTAGTTCGATCCATGTTTGAACTTTATTCTGAGAATAATTTTCTGGGACTTATTATGGGTAAGGATAGTAGACAGTTCATGAAAATTAAAAATACAATTCGTCCGTCAGTTAGATAATAAAAAAATATTATATACTTTTTTATTTTGTCGTATAAGAAAACAATACTTAGATAAATCGGAGTCAAGTTTAGGAGTGGGAGGTCGTTACGTCACGCTACCCTGTACTTGATATGCTAGTGTTTATGGACGACTCTGCTTGTTATGACCATCAGATGACCATATGCTCGTTTTCTCCTGTAATCTATATAAAGAACAGAATTAAGAGCCGAAGGCCGTCTCGATCGGAGTGATACCACAGCCTCATAGGAAACTGAAGTAATACAACGCTTGCGTTGCGTTGCGTTACGTCGTGTGAGTGAGGTTACCGGAGACCTAATTAGGTAATTCAAATCAATCCCCAATCCTCCTAATCTCTCCAATCCTAAAATCCCCAACAATCCTCAAATTCCTAATCCACAAAAGGCCGGTAACCCATTTGTAACCCCTTTGGAGTTTCGAGTGTCTAGGGGTGACGCCAAGGTGAGCCGTCTGCTCGTCTACCAGCTTATCCCATCAAAACGAAGAACCTAATACATATTTGCCAACGAAAGTAAAGTAACTTGTACTATTTTCAACAAAACCACCAAGAGATTTAAAAACCTACTACAATACATTAACCGCATACTATAATCCTTGTGAGAGTTTACGATTATATCCATATTATGGCGCTTCCTATAAACCCGGGGATAGAACCCTGTACCTTACGCAAGTAACCCTTTATTACGTACTAACATCACGCTTGTAAACCTTTATGAGGTAAACAGTTACTAAGGGGTTCAGTTTATTATGTAGGATAATGAGGTAGCGAGGAATAGATAGATACCAATGTAATGTATGTGTGTTTAGGAGTTGGTTTTAGGGGTAGGTACATTGTAGGTGTTGGTAAGTTTTCGTATAAATTCTCTTTGGAATACAGTTTTGTTTCTTTTTATGGGATAAGTTGGTAAACGAGCAGACGGATCACCTGATGGCAAGCAATCAGCGTCGCCCATGGACACCTGGAACACCAGAGTCGTTACAAGTGCGTTACCAGCATTTTAGGGATTAGGGATTTGAGGATTGTTGGTGATTCAGAAATTGGGGAAGTTGATGAAGGGGTGACTGGGCCTCCGGTTGTTTAAAGTCGGTTTTCTGTGAGGCCGTGGTATCACTCAGGTTGAGCCGGCCCATTCGTATTAAAGCATGGCTCTCCCGTGGTTAAAATTTTATGTATTCAATATCATGTTATGTACAAGTACTTAGCTAACTAAAATCAAAGAACAAATTCTAACATCTTATATCATATTACTTACACACATTTCTAGCAAATATTCAACAGGAATTGATATACCATATTATGATAGTGACATTACCAATATTTTTATTCCTGTCCAATGTATCGAAGGTTGTAAGACATTATACCTCTAATAAACAAATGAATAGTTACATACGTACAAACAGACATTTAGTAATAACCTTGAATTTATTGAATTGTTAATAGCAGTAAGTAAAATTATACATATAGAACTTTGTGGGTGTTACTCCTGTGTGCACCTCTGCCTACCCTTTCGGGGATAAAAGGCGTGATGTTATGCAGAACTTTCACATGGTTTCATGTGTATGCTTTGTCTGTCTTTACTTAGAATTAATTCTTCAGGACAAAAGTTATAATTCTCAGCAATAAATGCATTCCACTCATATTTTCTGGTAGTTCCAATTGTTTGCACATTTCTGCTCACGATTTTTTTTTTAAACATATCCCCACATTAGGATCTTCTCCTGTCTCGTGGGTGCATACAAGCTCACATACACAATGATACTCAGACCCGAAACAACAATATGTGGATCACATAAAGTGTTGTTCCGTGAGGGAATCGAACCCGCGACACGTTCCACGGCAGCCGGTTGCTCAGCTTCCGCACCATTGCAGTCAAAAGTCAAGTCAAAAGATTGAAGTCTTATTATGGACTACCGTTTCCAAACATACAATAAAAACCTTTAAAAATATTTAATTAGTTATAAATAATTAGTATCTTGTGCTTACATTCATGTTATTGATAACATCATAAATATTTTTCTCACAACTGACAATTAATTGCCCAATAAATTAAACGCAATTAACGCTGCATGAAAGTGCAAGTTCCATTCAATACATGACACATTTACTACTACCAAATAAATAGCAAAAGAATGAAAGAAAATAATTTATGAAGTCGTTAAGATGACAAACACTGAACACAATGTAACATTAGTGTGACAAAAAATACACAACACAACATGTTCGTTCACCGGCCAAGTAATAGCACAGCTAGCGGCAAAATGGCTGAATAATGAATACACTCATTAAATATATTTTTCACGAATAAAAATATCTAGACTACGAGATAGAATTTATTGAAATCTATCGAAATGCCCTGAATACTAGATGTTATCATGACACGAATGAATGTTACCATCCATCTACTAAGACGCACGACTGACCGCCATGTTTTAGCAATATACCTCTAGAAACATTTTTTGATTAAAATCGATTCGTGACATACCATTGTAATACTTTCTCTGTATAATTTGAAAGTGTCAAAGTATTGACAATTAAAACAGATGAGAAAACGGTCCATATTGTGGACAATGATGATAATAAGTACAACCGTGAAACAGCTTTTACTAAACAATAGATAAATAAACAAATAAGATCAGTCAGCCGTCATGGTTGGAAGACAAAGATGGAAGATTTAACAGTAAAGATTAAGAAAGAGATAGAAAAAATGTAAGAGATAGCCATTGGTGGCGGAAAGTATTTTCACTTGATTTCAATAATATTTCTTTGTGTGGCCATCATATATCGGGAACGTAGTGTCTGATTTCTCTGTTTGCTAGTCACATTTCTAATGCGTGTGATTAAGGTCAATAGATCGAATGCCGGTATGTTATAAACATTGTAATAGTTTTTATGTACGGACATCAGATAAACGATGTTCATATGAAGAAGGATTGTCATTGCTATGCAGGCCATTAAATACTTTGTAAGTCTTGATGTGAGTAAGATGAGTAAGCTTATGAAGTTGGAGATGAGACTGTACCTACAAGTCAGATAAGTTTACTTAGGAGCTAAAGTGCACTTTGATGTATTTGCATAGTTTAGTCGTCTTTGTTTTTCAAGTAACCGTTTTTAAAATCCATGATATGATCATCATCTTCATCAACAGCTTGGTCCTGCTCTAAATAAAAGGGTTTCTCAAAATTTCCATGTTGAGATGAGTTAGTCACATTTTAAAAAGTTCAGGTTTATTGAGAGCTACCAGTTGCTACCAGAATTCTGCCATATGAATATAGTCCTTGGTCAACCTTTACAATACCCGTGGAAAGAGAAGGGTTGGTTACAAAAGTATTCTTCTCAAGCATCTCCACTCAGCTGAATAAGCGATAACTTTTTATAGATTTATTATAAATAATCTTAATATATTTATGAAAGCAACAACAAAAAATACAAACAACCAAATCGGTCAAGTGACCTTCGACTTAATTCGTATTTATTTATTCACTCAAATGTGTGTACATTGAAAACAAACGAGAGTGAAAACCGATCAGTCATTGTAAATATCAATCAACGGACACATACAAATTTATTTAAGCCACTAAATAACAGGAAATATACACAAATAAACTACAATTGACAAATAACATGGCTAGATGAGTTTACAACATTTGATCGATCACTTTCTAACACACATACAGACAAATAAAAGAAAATGGTGCAGTAACAAAAACTGGTAATCCTCAAATTGTAGTGAAAGTGAACGATCCCGTTGAACCTGTTCCATTGCACCCCGAAAACACAATAGTCGGAGAAGAAATCCTAAGATCAAATAAACCCATCTACTTTCTAGCCTGAGTAGACGGTTCCTCTGATGAAGATAGCTGCTATTATTCATTTTGCATGTGGATGTCGTGAAGTGTCATGATTGTGATCTATGACGGCTTGTGGTGTTATCTGATTTGTGCTCGTCGGGTTCGTAGGTATTGATCCACAGCTTGGCCAATGTTGGTACCAACATGTTGGTGGTAGTGAAATGAGGAAAATTATTTTTGTTGCGCTGAAAGTTGTTGGTTGTCTCCTTCTTGTTTGTTTGGTTATAAAGTGTTGTCTGGTTGAGATAAATTGATTAGTGTTAAGTTAATCTTATTTTCAGCTTTCGGAAGTGCTTTCTCGTTTTGGTCTTTGATCTTTACTGATTTGATTATTCTTATAAACATTACGTAAAATACGAAGCACGTTCGCTTCGGAAAATAAACATCGATACCTGTTTTGTGACTTGTGTGAATCTGGGTCTATTTAAATAATAAATTAAATCAACATTTGGTGGTTTCAGAAAAACTCAACATTAAAATAGTTCAAGATATTGTTACTCATTCTTATAGTACGTATGTCAAATCCATGTCGGTAGCAAGGTGCACCGTCGTCGGCACATTTGCTTACTTATTGCGCATGCGCTATGACAGATAACAACCACGCGATACAAACAGGCTACTGGAGTTATAACTGAGTTTTGTTTTTTATTTTATTCTCTTTTTAATGCGGCCCCACACTATGATTTTTACTTTGTAGTGTGCATTAAAAACTTGAATGCATATTGCATACACAATCATACCTAGACCTGAAAGAATTTGTGTATGGCACAAAGAAGTGTTTAGTCATCATCAACAGCCTGTTTTCGTCCAGTGCTGGACATAGGTCTCTGGTCAATGGCACGCCAATGCATACCCACACCACCACAAGTCTATAGTGCAGAAACCAAACTTTTTTGTCGACTAGAAGAACCTTTATAAGGTGCATATGTTTTTGATGACAAAGACTATAGGGAAACACTATTTAAATCTCTTCGGTAGCCACCCTAAGGTGCAATTTCAACCGTTTAATGATGGCGGACGAATGATACAGTCAATTATCCAGCCTTAACACTAACCGTGTTCAAATATTACAAATATTGTAAACTATAGTTAAAAGTGAGGATTCCTTTGACTGTCTTTTATGTTCCATCAAACTGTGAGGCGCTTAAACAAAAAGAACAACCAAGCTGCTTCGAATCAATTAACCTCATTTCCAAAAAATGTCTTCAAAACTATTTGCAGCGTTAATATTTGTTTTCCTCAAATATACATGGATTCCCTTTTCAGTGTGCAAATAGAAAAACATAATTAATTCTCTGTGGGTATACAGTGTGTTAGGTTAAACGAGGGACTTATTGAGGAAGGGTATTCAGTATTCGATTCTCGTCCCGAATATGTAAAAAACCTATAAACAAAATTTTTGAAGTAATTGTCCAATAAATTAAATCATCATGAACACTGAGCGCGCAACAAGTGAACTTGTAAACAGAAACAGTACTTACATAAAGTAAGTCGCGTTGCAAAACATGCGCCGATCTTGCCGAAAAGGATAGAGTGCGCTTAAGCCCGCTAAGCCGTAACCCGTAAGCGTAAGCGGAAGCGTTTTTATGGTTCTGTTTGTTATTTATTAGTATTTTCGTTTCGTTTATATGTTTGTTAGGTTCATGTGAGTATACACTATTATGGGTTTGAATATGTCCCTCGTTTAACCTAACATACTGTATATTTTCTTCATAACAAATATAATTTCATCTTTTTTACCGAAGAGGTGGCTAGAGATGTAATTAAAGTACACTCATATTTTGTCAGTTATTTTTATTATTTGATTGGCTAATGATGTTATTTAGCACTCATTACCTGTAAAATGTATTACAGAGAGTAATATTCTCAAATACCACAAGCAATTCCAGACTTTAGGCTATTTTGAATTATGCATTATTTCGTATATCACTCAACTATGGTATCGAATTCTGACACATTATTGTAACTATTAAAAACATTTATAGTTTGTATTCTACTAATATTACAAATGCTAAAGGTTGTTTGTTTGTTTTTTTGATACTCCTTGATGTCAAATCGGGATATAAGGGCTACTCTTTATTCCACAGGTAAAGTCGCTAGCACAAGCTTGTATAACGTTATGACATTTTTGTCCACACAATCAAAGTTTCCCACACAAATCCCAATGGAATGAAAGTCGGCCAACGTTATAAACATAATAATTGGATTAGCCTCATTCAAACTTCATTATAACTGTACGGATGTCGCCCATTTTAAAATATTAAATGTCAAATGATGGAAACTCTATGGGTTACGACATTCAGTTTTAAAAATCGTGACGATGCCATCGATTTACATTGCTGTGACGATATTTTTGTAATCATTTGTATTTAAAGTTAAAGTTTTGTTGTGTAAATGTAAACAAATGTAGTTTTTAAACATCTTAGCATCTATCTTGTTATTTGCCAGTACTGTCAGAACATGCCTATGACAATGACCCTATTAGTCAGTAGTTTCATCGTAGATTAAGTGTGGGAGAGCCATGCTTCGGCACGAATGGGTCGGGTCGACCGGAGTGATACCACGGCCTCACGGAAGATCGACGTGAACAACGCACCCCTCCCCCTCTCCCAATCCCTGAATTACTAACAATCCTCAAATTCCTAATCCCAAAAGGCCGGTAACGTACCTGTAACGCCTCTGGTGTTCCAGGTGTCCATGGGCATCACGGATTACTTACCATCAGGTGATGCCCCGATTTATCCCATCTTTTTTTGCATCGCATCTTTCTTTTTCTGGTAACATTTGTAAAAGTAAAATCTGAATTCGGCGTTGAACAAATCGTTAGTAGATGGATTTTTCTTATATAGTACTTACTATCATAATACATTCATAAGTACTTTTCGAGAAACTCATGAACCAAGACTCTGAAAGCCTGCCTCGTTGGCCGAGTGGTCGCAAGTGCAACTGCCGGGCAAGGGGTCTCGGGTACGATTCCCGGATCGGGCAAACTATTACTGGGTTTTTAAAAAAAATCTCAGTAGTAGCACGGAGTCTAGAATTGTGCCCGGTATATGGCAATAGGCTCACCCCCTGTTACATGGAACTCATAACATAAATAGTGACAAGTGGGTGTTACATTGTACAGTGGCATAATGTGCACCTCTGTCTACCCCTTCGGGGATAAAAGGCGTGATGTTATGTTATGAAATAAATACTTTGACTTTGACTTTATCTACGTAGGTATACTGGTCTTATTCAAATAAATGACTTTGACTTTTGACTTTGACTATAGCCAACCGACACACATCAAACCAATGCCCTTTAATTACTTAACAGACACCAAGGTGTACCTTAGTTAATTATTTAAAGGAATTACTTTGCCTTCATTAAAATAACTCAATGCTGTGGTCAACGTAAACTGCGGCGGGCTTTAATCAATCTAATATAATTTGTGTTCAGTTTCTGCTTGTTGATTCACGGTTAATTAGTAGTCTACTTTAAGTACTGAACTGGTGGTCTTGGGTCTAGAGAGTTGGAATTACTTCGGTATGATTTATGTAACGTATTAAGACCTTTATAAGTAGGCAGAGACGACCATAATCTTGCTTACAAAAGGATTTTCATCAGTTATGTTTTAAGCCCATGTAATAGGTGGCGAAACTATTGCCATACTCACAATGCCAGACTTTAGGTGTTTTTTTAAACGTATGGGCACTAGGACTTTTCCTGTGTCGTATATACATATAAGTGCACATACACATCACACCCAGGACTCGGAATAATAATCTGACGTCGGATCTAATCACGGCAACCAGTTGCCCAGCCACCGCGCCAACCGTCAGTCGCAGTATTTTCAGAAATCTGATAAATCCTCAATAATATTTGCTCCTACGAAGGGACCTCATGGGGGGGGAGGTTTTTTTCAGCAGTGGTCGTGGTTGATATGATATTAATGATGAAGAGACCTCTTGTGGCCGCTTAACTGACAAGGCAGTCTCTAGCAATAATTATAGTATGCAGATACCCACAGTGTGAGTTATGACAAGTCCATCAACCGGCTTAACCACATCGGACACAGAAAGAAAAACCACTAATGACTAAGGACTTATCTTTAATAGAAAATCATTTCAATGCTTCTAATATGCAGTAAATATTACTAACGGAGGTGCTACTCCTTTTGATTAGGTATTAATTAACTATAAAACTTGATTGAGTCGTGATATGAGCTTACTTTAACTATGTAGCTTAAATGACTTACTGCGCCAACTAGTTAAGGACGTTGATGTGGTTAAGATTCCAATTTATTACAACTTGTTTTATATCGATTAAGTGTATCGTACATTGGGTAGCTACTCGATGCCATCGAGCAAGGAGTTTTCTAGTTTGATTCCGATGTTGAAGTTCGAATATCTGCTGTTTTCTGAAATAATCATGAGGTTATTTAAAGGGGGAAATCATTGAATGACTTCTCCTACCCGGATGCGGCGAGACGGAATGTTAGACTCTTACTGACTGAAAACCCCGTTTCTACTCCTGCATTCCAAGCCGAGCGGAGCCCCGGCAACCTAAAATCATGAGTTTGGAATTGTGTTAAATGCTGTCTTCACTCCTCTATTTGGGACTTTTAATATAACTGACGAAATGTAGATGCCACTTTCTTAGTCCATTTTATCTAACGCTTATAATATCTTGTGCTTCACATTATACTACAAAGAAATTGATGAAATTACGCAAAATTCCTTAACCATTAATCCTTATCCGGCAAAATAAGCCCAATAGGGAATCGGGCAAACATATCCCAAAGGAAATATCATTGAGTTGGAACAATTTATCTTAATTAAGGAGGATTTCTTTTATCTATACACGTTTTTATTCAGCTTCTATTGCGAAGCCGTAAATTATCATGATACGGCCGTTGGTAATTTATTAATGTGCTTCTAACTTTATTTATGGTATAGCCTTGATGGTATAGGAGCCATATTCTTGACTAGAGTAGAGATCCTGGTGATACGAAGTTGGGAGAACTGGAGCGAAGAGTTTATGTTCTTTGTTCGTATAAGAAATGATGGGAATTTCATAGCCGTGCTTCAGTAAGCCGCTTCTAACGTTGAGTTATTTGAAAACGTATTATTTACAAAAATGAGCTTTATTTTAAAGTAACTATAGGCTGTATTAAAATGTAGCATTATGGCAGTGACATCAAAATTTGGTTTGAACATAATAAACTATTTTCTGAGTTCCTGATTATATCTTTGCCAAAGGATGGCTGATTACGTAAAGCTCAAAAGTTACAGTAAGATTGTCTCTTAAATTTTAAAGTACACAAGTTTAGTTTATAACGATAACCATTAAAATACAAAGCTATTGAATATGGGTTAAAACACAAAATCTGTTAAACCAAACAACAAATACCGACAAAACACTATTGACCTTTCACAAAATCCACTTCACTGTGAGTGCTCAACAAATTTGTGTAAACAAATATCATCCATCATCAGCCAATAACCGTAAACTAAGTAATTATACAGAAAAAAACCAGTAAATTTTAAAGAAAGATTCATTGGATAGTATCTTGTGAAGTTTATAGACTATGAGGAGGTAGGACATAAATTTTGCTTACCAGGCAAAACCACTACCATGAAATAAGGCAAAAAGTTCATTTCCTTTAGATACGGCTATAAACTTCACTGCCATTTCCTTGGGTAGGTATGAGTGGAGAACAAACAGCATTTTTTGAGTTATTTGTGTAAGATTTTTTGTAGATAGTAACTAACTATTAGGCGGTGTTATGACGACATTATCACCTTCACTATACTTCTCATTGGTGTCGTACTTTGACTATGACTTTAGTCATAGTCAAATTCAAAGCGATGCTGTCGCGCTTTTAGTGAATGCACGACAGCAACGCTACTAATGTGTATTACTTTTGTACGCTGCGAGGGCCCTAAGGGTTTCTTCGGCTATGGTGACAGTTTCATGACTATTAGCGTCTATCTAGGAGCATATTACATTTGACATAGACCGAGCAGCGGTGCTTTCTGATTAATCCGGGTCTTTGAAACCGTGATCTCTTGCAGCCCTTCCAAGCAAGGAGATTATGGCAACTAACCCTCTTACATAGAGCCCTTCACTTAGCTGCTACGAGGTGCTGATGACGATGATGATGTCTGTTCATAAAATTGTCATAACCATTATTGACTTAAAAATTGACAGAATTTTCAACTAAATAATAAAATATGTATAATAATTTAATCTATTATTAGTTTTATACAAAATAATTCAATAAATATACCCACCAAACTGCTATGACAGTTTGACGGCGGGAAGGAAGATCTTATGCTGTCTCTAAACCTTCTTAGAAGACAAATTATTATAAGTTTTATTTTGTAATATTTCGTTTCTATTTAACAACATAATTTTAAAAAACATTCAATTCACGTGAACAGGCCATTACACAATTTATAGCTAGAAGCAGATCTATTCAAGATATTGAACAACCTAGCCATGAGCAGACCTATTCAAGAGAACGATCTAGGAAATATTAAAATAAGATGCTCTACTACGAATCTTAAAGTCGAACGACAGGCCATTATAGGAGCGAACATCTGATAATTGAAATCTGAACTCATAAATCGTGGTTTATTACGTCATTTGTTAGTATTGCGAGGAACGTTTACTACTTGGACATGCAATGGAAGGCAACGACTCTATAAAATCTTTTACTCGATTAGCTGCTGTAAATCTAGACTGACTGGTTTCTCATACTCAGTCCCTGATGACGTTGACAAGGAAGAAAATATAGATGTTTTGAAATTGTTAGTAAAGTTATTTTTTATGGGATAGGATTAACCAGCGCTGAACATGAACACCAGCAATACTAAGGAGTTATAAATGCGCTGCCTGCCTTTTGAAGGGCCGGAGGATTGGACCTCCGGCTATGTTACCAACCTGTTTAACATTCTAATTTCTGACGCAAAATTCACCAGATAATGCTCTGTTGTGACGTGAAAACACACTAACAGATACTTTCGCATTTGTAATATTAATAATCATAATTAAAATCGTATGGAAACAAGCTTGGTGCAGTGGGTAACCCGCTGCTGGGCAACGTGTCGCGGGTTCGATTCCCGTACGGAGCAGTATTTTTTGTGTCATTCACAAATTGTTGTTCCGGGTCTGGGTCTCATGTGTGTATGAACTTGTATGTTTGTAAACGCACCCACGATATAGGAGAAAATCCAAGAGTGGGACAATGTTTTTATAAAAAAAAATATCACTAATCAATGGGACTTTCCTAAATCAATAGATACGAGAATATTATAAGTTATGGGTTTAGGTATATCGACGTGACATAAATGTTTTCGGTGACGCAATCGACGGATGACCCGCCATTCGTGGCAAGGGTCCCCAAGTTGTAAAGATATTTCGATTTACGACGGAAAGTTGTGGTTTTCAGAAATTTGGCAATAAAGATGGTTTCGTGGAAGCAGTCTCGGTGTTACGAGCGAACAATCGAAACATAAAACTTTGGACTTTCATGTCCCGAAAATGGGACAAGAGGCCGAAGATTGGATATGACGTTCACATTAAAGCTACCGCCAAAATGTGCTGGAATTTTGATTAAAACGTGTCTAGACATTTTGAGAGTCGTTTTAGGGTTATTCTTTTGAATTTTTCACGTGAATGTAATATAGCTGATACGAGTTTGCTGTTGTCATTTTTATATGAATTTATTTTGAAGCTTTGTCAAGTTTTTTTTATGTCAAATATTTGCAATTTTTTTGAGTGGATTATACTTATGGTTGTGCGCCGTCTTCACTGTTTTTTTTTCGTGTTATTGTTTTTATGAGGGTGCAAATAAACTGTTTTCCATCTTTCTCCTTTCTTTCTTTCATATAAAGCTAAAGAGTTTTGTTTTTTTGTTTGTTTGAATGTCATCTCTGGAACTATACTGGTCCGATTTGAAAAGATATTTTAAAGTTGAATATTCCATATATCGAGGAAGGTTATAGAGTATAAAACATCACGCTACGATCAATAGGAGCCGAGCAGAGCGGGAGCAAATGCACGGAAGTAGCTAGTAATATTAACATACATAACATAACATCACGCCTTTTATCCCCGAAGGGGTAGGCATAGGTGTACATTATGCCACTGTACAATGTAACACCCACTTTTCACTATTTATGTTATGAGTCCCATGTAATAGGGGGTGCACAATTCAAGACTCCGTGCTACTACTGTGAATTTTTTGAAAACCCAAAAATACTTTGACAGAGCCAGGAATCGAACCCGAGACCCCTTGCCCGGCAGTCGCACTTGCCACCACTCGGCCAACGAGGCAGTCAAATTATATGTACTTATTATTTATTAATTACTAATTATTGTTGTCTTTCTTTTACAGGTAATGACCACAAAGTTCCCGTTGAACATCTGACACGTAATATAGTGAAGTATTAGTGAATAAGTATAATTATTCTGTATTTAGTGAAATGCAAAATGGTTTTAAGGTTATGGGCTAATTATTGTCGCTCTATTTAACTAAATGGGGATAGTAAATCCCTTTCTAACGGTTTATAGGTTGATTTTGACGATATGTAGATAGATGTCTATAGTCTTTTTAGGCGAAGGACAGTTAAAGAGTCATCGAATAAATATATAAACAAGTCAATGGTACATCAGTCCCAAATTTCATTTATCACGAAATATAAGTTTTAAAAGTTTTATCTAAACGTTGACTTCACGATTCTCTCGTTAGGCAGCGAAGACTGAATTGTCACAAATTATATCATGGTTTATAATATATAACGTCTCGTATTTGGTTTGATAACGTATGAACTTAGTATGGAATGAGCTTCACTTAAAATTTTTGGTTGATGTTCAAAAGTGGCTTCCTTGTCTAATTGAAATGAGTGATTTTGACTTTGATTAACTCACGTATTTGTCCTATAATAGTAGGCAGAAACTATGGAACGCTACCTACTGCAATCCTACAATGACATCTTTGTCTATCAACACACCGTTGTACTTAGCTTATTATACAAGGCACGGGAAAAAACAAGGAAATTTGTATATTATTTGTAAGCAACAAGATCAATAACTGATGTCTTGAAACAGTTTTATGTTTCATATAATTTTATTTTGTTTGTACAATATGAAATATTTTATGGCAAGGTTGAAATATGAAAATGAATAAATCTATTTGCCTGTATACATTGTATTAACGTATTTGATAATCAGCAATAATTTTATTTATTACACTATAAGTGTGATATACAATATTTTAAACCAATATTAACGAAAACAAAACGAAGCAATGTGCAGCCATATTTTAAAGCTTTCATTTTGCCTCCATTCAGAAATGTGTCAAATCAATAAGCAAGAACATACTGGATTTTAAAGAAAAATTACAAGTTTATTTAGAAGTGACACATTTGTCATGAATTTGCAGCTACAATACAACACATACACAAAAATTATCCATTCCTTTTTAAACCTCATCACATCGCTCCCGCTTTCCTTAAACCAAAGCCTCCAATGCTAATACAGACACATTTACGAGACCCATTCCATTTATATGTTAATTTATTTAAAGGTTTTCGTGTTACGAATTATATTAGAATCATATAAGTAAGCTTTTTGTATATTGAGATCTCTGTAAAGGGTAATCGATTCAAATTGGTGTAACGATTGCACGACGGTGACGTAAATATTTAAATTCGATTTTATATGTATTCGGAAAATCGTTTCGATTTGCGTGTGGCGCGTGTTGCCGTTTTGTGAGGCATTTTTATTTATTACGTTATGCTTCTGTGTAGGTTTTTGTGAGGAAGGAAATTATGAGTGGATTTTGTAACGTGAACGTACTTATTGAGTTTGTGCAAATTTTGCTGCAATACTTAATTTTTCAAAACGATTTCCTTGAATAATAACCGTCGTGAGGCGTACTAAATTAACTAAAAATCACGGGTTACTCACGTGAAAATACTGAAAAAAAGCCTTACGGTTTTAAACTGTCAAACACCAAGTGGTCACCGGTGACCGCAACCTATTGTTCTATAATTATGTCTACAAAACCGGTACTCGACGAGTTAATACTGAATTAAGGCTAAGGTTTCTCCAGTATTTAGTAAGAGGAGGAGCAGAAAGAAACAAGTAATAGTTTCGGACCACAGAGGGGTTCTTTCTCAAGAGCAGCATGCGCGGTCGCGGAGGCGTCGCGCATCTGTGGTTCGAAAAACCAATAGAACTTTTCTCAGGAATATTATTGATTATATATTGATATGATTATTCAGTAAAAGGACTAAGGTCATCGCAATAGTATAACTACTATACCATACGATACTACCTCTTTAAATTTTAACTTTATCTACGTATTACATTAATTAAATCACAAAATATCAAAAATAAATAGCATAGCTTCATTTAAAATTCCTTTCTTAAAATACGAGATTGAAATCGTGAACGCTACCCAAGAAGGTTTCATATCATCATTCAACAAACGGGGTATTACTGGCCAAGTTCGCCCGGAGTGCCCCAGGGTTCAATATTAGGTCCAACATTATATTCGATGCTCAAGTCTACATTTATTTGTGCGTAAGGCATTTAGGGTTGGGATCAGAATGTAAAGGTAATTAGGTCCGACATGTTTTAAAGTATTTACCTAAATTAGGTAGGGAATGTTATTCGACCAATTTGGATTTCGAAGTTGGTTAAATTTGCTTTCGAGATTTCACCAAATTAAGGCCTGGTTGTGTTAAAAAATGTATTGATAAGGGCTTTTCTTTTATATAATGTCTTACAATTATACTACTAGTACAGTACATGATCCTCTCAATCTTTTTGTTTGTCATTGACCACGCGGGAAAGCCGTAGGTAAAAAATTATACAAGGAATATATGTATACAAACATTGTCGCAAGAACTAGGTAGAAAATTTAAAATATATCTTTTTATCTTTTTTAAACCAAGCGCATTTCATTTTAAACATTGAATGCATTCTAAAAGCTTCCACCCTGCACCCCATAAAACCAAAAAGAGCGTAAAGATAAAAGATAAAGTTCATTACTATGGCAACACTGTAACAGTTTAAGTAAGCTTTTATATTCATGTTGCCATAAAATTTCATGAGACCACTAGTCTAGATTAGTTGGTAACATTGTCTTTGGTCTAGAAATTTTACTATGGTATTTTTATTTCATGGGTTTATAGTATGGTAGTTGAATGACGGTAATGATATTTTAAGTTGGTAATTAGCTAAGTTAACTAGAGGTCTAGAGGTTATCTGACCGTTTCAGAAGGTATTTAAGATGTTTATGGCCGACTAGCATAAAATTCCAAAAGTATTTTCTATGCAATTACTAACTAGTTAAAATCGAAATTTTTAATTAGGCACCTATTAACCAGTACGTAGAATAGCGCCAGACTTACTTTTTATCTTCTTATATGGTCAAAAGACCGCCATTTTTAACAATTTAACTACAATACACCTATAGCTGCTATAGGTGTATTGTAGTTAAGCAGTGTGGGAGAGCCATGCTTCGGCACAAATGGGCCGGCTCAACCGGAGTGATACCACAACCTCATAAAAATCCGACGTGAAACAACGCTTGCGTTTTGTTTCGTCGCATTAGTGAGGGCACCGGAGGCCCATTTACCCGTCCCCCTTCCCAATCTCCCCAATCTCCCCAATCCCTGAATCCCCAGTGATCCTCAAATTTCTAATCCCTTTAAGGCCGGTAACACACTTGCTACACCTATGGTGTTACGACTGTCCACAGGTGACGCCGATTGCTTACCATCAGGTGATCCGTCTGCTCGGTTTCCGGCTTATCCCATAAAAAATCTCTCAAAGGCCACACTTGTACTAACTAAACCCACAACTCATTCATAAGTATAAAAGCAGCGTATAACATTATAATTGCATATGAATATCACTTTTACTGCTAAGAAACTCGGTACTTAAACAATATTTACTGGGAGCCACTCAAAACGGTTTGAATGGGAAAGCTAGTGATGGCCACACACTCTCCGCTATAATAAGCATGTTGAGATGTGTTCACATTGGTCGAGTAATATTGCAACTCATTTACATTATTAATTTCTTTTTTAACTTGATCTCACACTTGGATTATCTTCTGTGTATATAAGATCATCTGTAACTATATTTATTCGTTTTGTGTTAGGTTTTTCTCTAACATATATATTAAGGTAGACGCAGTCTTCACTATTCCTATCAGCATTAGTGTCCTGTATTCAGATAGTTGCCGGTAAGAAACTGCAGCATTTGGCACATTTAGGTGGAAGTGTACTCCTATCATCCCGACAGAAAAGTATTGTAATACATAGTATTTTACAATTTGTAGATACTATACCTAATTATAATGTCGTGGCGTGACCCCGCGTCGCAGAAAATACTTGCCTGCATGTGAACGCACCTTCAACAAGCCCAGTAGGGCTACCTAACTAGGACACTGGCCGACGAAAGATTTTAATCTAGTCCGCAATCTCGGGCTAAACGCCAATTTATGCGGTTCTGGATAATAAACAAGTTTATGACGATTTTCTGGTCGTTCTAAAGCCTATTAAAAATCCCTTTTCACACTATTATAGTTGTTATTTCAATCCTTTTCGATTGCACTTGGTGTTTGTGCGTATCCCCTACTGGTTTTATGAAGATTCCTAATCGTGACTTCTCATAATGTTTGTTATTAGACACACTAAGTCTATGTTATAAGCTTTAATTGAAAATGTTTGTGTTTGTTGTCATGTGTGTTCTGATTTAGTAAAGTTTTCGTGGTAGTTACAAATACACAAACATTAAAAATCCTTATTATTGGAATCAATTTTAAATAAAAGAAAAATAAGACACTGGAGACAATGATAACCTACCTCTAGTTTTTAAATTTCGTAAAACAAAACCTCTAGTCATTACTTCGCAACATATGACGTTGAGTCTTTTCTTTAAAGCCACAGTACAATCCAACGGCACAACCGTACAAAAAACGTAAACACATCCAACATATTAGTGATGTAGAGGTCGCCACTGCGTTTTATAGTCGACCGCTCTACATGTAAGCCACAAGGGACTCGTTACGTTCCCAATCGTTGTTCCGTGTGACAACACGCTATTCGCTTGTTATTTGTTTGTGGGCTGTAGTTTATTTGTAGCGATGTTTACATATGTTTCTGTTTATTTGCTCAAGGTCACTTATCGTAATGTTGCAGTTTTTTTGGAGTTGGAAATTAAAATGATAGTCGTTTTAAAAATGTGTACATAGTTATCATAAAAATATAATGGATTTTGCAAATAAATCACATGAATAGGTAGTCGCTTTCGTTTTCGTTGAACGCCAATACAATTCCAGATTTTGATCGTGGCTTCATAAACCAAAAATTCCAATGTTCTTTTATCTAAAGATATTGAACATCCAAATATATGTAAGGTCGTTCAATTACTTTAATAAAGAAATTATTCTGTATGTATGAACCATTAATTTAAGTTCTACATACATATATTTTCTACTCGTTTTAGCATCTAGTTTAGTTGAAGATTGGTTGCCAACCGGTCCAATACAAGGGCGTGGTTGAAAATAAACTATTCGAAGAGATACAAGAAATATCTTGTATAAATATATAAGGATCATAAGTTAAATGAATGCCGTTTGATTCATTGGTAGGGCTTCGGAGGAAATGTTGCTTTTATGAGAGCAATTACCCTTATGTATGTGCTTAGTTAATATTTATATCTCCTTTGGTAAATATGACTTTATAAGCCATGTTTTAGTTTCATCCTGTACGATAAATTAAACAGGTTCTTGGTTGGAAGCTCTATAGAATTGTGTAATTTTAATTAGGTTTTTTACTAAACGTGAGGTAGACTGCACAACATCGCCGCGCAGGCTGCTCATGAAGAAGTGTTCCTTTGTGACTCGAAACTAGTAGAGCTCTTCTCAGTATGTTTGCCTGAGTAACTCGTCATCATCATCATCATCAATAACCGAAAGATGTCCACTGCTGGACAAAGGCCTCCCCCTTAGTCCTCCACGTCGAACGATAATTCGACACCTGCATCCACTAGCTCCCCGCAACTCTGGCAATGTCGTCGGTCCACCTAGCGGGAGGCCTGCCCACAATTCGTCGTCCGGTCCGTGGTCTTTAATCAAGGATTTTCCTGGCCCATCTGCCGTCAGTCGTCGTAGTCAGTCGAGTTACTCGTACTTTTAGGTAATTCAGTATGTTTCACGCTAGGTTTCTTATTTCAATGTCAGTATATTCCTGTTCTATTCTAAAGAAGACTCTTCTAGCACAGGAAAAGAATGAGCTAGAAAAATTTAATTAGTGATAGTTTTTGGAAGATAGTATCCTCGTATCGTACTTAGTTTCTTAGCCAACCGTGTTATCTACAAACATACAATCGGATTCGATTAATATAATTATGAATTATTCCGTTACAGCATGTTTATATATTTTTTAATCTTCCCGTATCTCGTTGCTGTGTTCGGTTCGAAGGATCAAAAGCATTGTAAATGCATCAAAGCGTTTAAAACATGGTATTTACCAAAAACGTAAAATGATAAAGCTATTTTAGAAAATTATTTAGTCGTGTTTCATGTTGAAAAGTGAAGTATTTTCTTTTTTAACAGATAACATAGCATCACGCCTTTTTGTCCCTGAAGGTGTAGGCAGAGGTGTACATTATGCCACTGTACAACGTAACACCCACTTTTCACTATTTATGTTATGAGTCCCCATGTAACAGGGGGGTGGGAATATTGGCATATACCGGGCACATTTTCAGACTCCGTGCTACTACTGAGATTTTTAAAAACCAAGTAATACTTTTCCCGGCCCGGGAATCGAGGCGATGTATTATAACAATCTCATTTTAATATCTTACTTGTGTTTCTAACTTCAAACAATTAGTTTGTATACTTTATGAATTTGGTTACAATACCAATGGAAATTGTTTTCTGAAGATCTCAAAACTAAATTCCTTGAGATTCTACTAAACAGTGGAAGTTTCTGTAAGATCGAACGGTTCAAACTAACTATGTTTTATTAGGTCAATTTAAACTTAAAGATAAGTCCGAGTTTCAAACTTTGGTTCCCAATAACTGTTACGAACGGCGGAAAGTTAAGCAAGTTGTTAAAAGTTAAACCATACGAACCTTGAAGAAGAATTTCATTGAATTAAGGTTTTGTTGATTTGTTAAAATATTTTTTTGCTATCGTGTTTTTAAAAAGACTTTTTTGCGTGGGTGGGTCTAGTTGTGTTGTGTTTCGTCGTGTAAGTGAGGATACCGGAGGCCCAATTACCCCCCCTCTCCAATCCCTGAATCTTAAACAATCCTCAAATGTCTAAACCCGAAAAGGCCGGTAACGTACTTGTAACTCGCTGGTGTTCCGGGTGTCCATGGGCGACGCCGATTGCACCAGCTTGTGATCCGTCTACTCGTTTATCGGTTTATAAGACAGATCTCGTAATATAACCAAAGATACCATAAAAACAGACCTCGTAAATACAATGAATCTCAAAAATATTGATTGGTGTGAGGACGATTTTAAATACCTGTATCTAGAGTAGGCTGAGTTTACTTATAAATTTATGTTAGGTACTTATTATTCAAATGTATGTCAGTCATTCGATTGAATTTGGCTAAGATTCTGTGCACATCAGACTACTGCTGCAAAACTTAGTGCTATGTAAAATCTGGAAAAAGATAAATAGCGATTGAAATTACAAAGATACTAAAAAATAATTCTTACTAATATTATAAATGCGAAAGTTTTTGAGTTTGTGTGTTTGTGTGTCTGTATGTTACCCAATCACGCTGAAATGGCTCAAGGGATCGGGATGAAATTTGGCACAGGGATAGATTATGGTTTTTTTTTAAGGGGGGAAAATCATCGCTGACTCACTCATCGATCACTGCTCCCGCCTGGGTGAGGCGGGAGGGAGTGTCAGACTCTTACTGACTAAAAACCACCCCGTTCCTTCTCCTGCACGTCGAGCCGGAGCCCCGGTTACCCGTTAGGTTCTCCGCGACTCTGAATCGGCATCGGCCCTATTGGGCCCTATCTATGGTGGTCTGATGGCTCTTTGAGGCGCGCGCGGAACGCGACGCGCCGTACGCTCGGGTCTGTTTCTGGTCGGACGGGGAGTCACCCATGCTCGCCGTCCGCAGGCCCGCGCTTACGGTGGCCGGAGATCGTCTCGCGATCCCCGACGCCCGGTGTGTCCTTCGCGATGGCTGGATTGCGTGACTCCTTAGCTAGCATGACTGCTTCGCAAAAGGAGGAGACGGCATCCCAGTCCCCCTCGCTCCACATCATGGCCTGCACTAGGCCCGGACGCGAGAGGTCGCCATCGCCGATCACTTCCCTGAGGGCACGGCGGTGCTCAGTCCACGCAGGGCAGCTACAGTGTGTTCCACCGTATCCTCAGGGCGGTCCTCGCAGTGATGACACCCGGGCGTTTCCTCCCGCCCCATCAGACACAGGTACCTCCCGAAACTTCCATGTCCGGTGAGGACCTGCGTCAGGCGGTAGGTGAGGACGCCGTAGCGTCTCTCAAGCCACTCCTCAAAGAGGGGACTTACCGCTGCGATGGCAGCGAGTTGGAGTAACACATAGGTTTGATACCCCACGGGAACACGGGCAAAGCCACGAGCAGAAGCGAGTACTACATATATAAAATTCCTTGAAAAGAAACAAGAATTACTAGCGAACTGAGATTTAAAAGAAATAAGTGAAAAAGTACATTCGTCCTTGTTTTGTAACTCAATTTTTGTTTTTGCGAAGTTGGACGTTATTAGTATGTGCCTAGAATTCATTATTTTACTTCTTTTTTATATATTTTTTGCGTCTATCAAATTTATTTAGCTATTGAGAGAGTTTCGAGATTGCTCACGTACAAAATGATCAATGAGTCGTAATGGAAATCACTTTATTAGTTTTCTTGTCACCGAAAGACAATTTTGAGTAAATGTATCTACTTAAATATAACAGACAGATTTGGTTCAAGATTTTCATAAGATTCGATTGTATATACATCTGCGCTATTTTATTCTCATTTTAATAGAAACAAGAATTTTAGATTCGTTCTTGATTAAACAATTTAGGTACATTCGATTTTATAGAAATTTGCGCTATTTTTTTACTCATTTAAATAGAAACATGAATTTTAGATTAGTACTGGATTAAATAAGTTTATATTAAAGCTTACGTGAGACATAGTAATTAATTATTATGTTTTCGGCTTACACACGTAACTTTTTGACGAGGAACTCGACTAGTTTCAAGCTATGCCAGAGGCTCATATTCATGAGCAGCATTCCGCGACCCACGACGAAGCGACTGAAACTAATCGAGTTTCTCATCAAACAGTTATGTGAGTAAGTCGAAAACATAATAATTAAGTGTTCTTAATTCTTATAAATTTAAATCCATCCTCATCCGGAGTTACGTATAACCACGGCTTCACAGAAAATCGGCGTAAAACAATGGTTACGTCGCATAGCACCGTGTAGGTAAAGTTACCCAAGACACTTTCAAAGGGTTAGCAAGCAGCAACGTATTCGTTATTTGTCTGGTGTGGCCTTTGTCTGGAGGCTTGTGGCTCCGGCTCGACGTGCAGGAGAAGGAACGGGGTGGTTTTTAGTCAGTAAGAGTCTGATACTCCCTCCCGCCTCACCCAGGCGGGAGCAGTCATACGATGATTTTCCCCCCTTAAAAAAAAACCCATAAAAAACTTCGAAATGAAATCATAACAATGTCCTTCAAAACCTTAACTCAGTTAAGAATTTTCTCCTAATTTTCAACCAAACAGTAACCAAAGCAATATACGAAACAAATCTTGAGAAAACCCGTCTACCATGCCCATACCGCATTGAACAATAATTCTTTACACGATTTCCAACGAGCGCATACTCGCAACGTTTTCACTTAACAAGAGAACCGGACGGTAACTCACATACCCGTATGTTACCACTGCAACTGCAACTAAACATACTGACCCATATATTACGGTAAAACTAGGATCGAGTGAAAGAATCGATACTGAGCGCATCAATTGTGTTGATCGATTGTTTTTTGTTTGAACTATTTGCTCTTTTTCCGTTTAATCGATTTTGGAATGAGATTAAGATGATACTGTAAGTAAGTTTTGTTTTATTACGTACATTCATGTGTAGAGGTAAAGAAAATATTGCAGATTTGAAGTATTATGTTCTATTGGTTTTAATTTTAATAGGGGTGCACTGTGGTTTTGCTATATCTCATCATATTGGTGTGTGCTTATATATCAAGGAAATGGTCACATTTCTATCGATTTCAAATCGATATGTGCATTTTCATGTGTTGCTAAATCGATTCCACTAACCTCGACTCTCCTCTAAGTGAAACCAGTTCATTTCTTCACTGATATGGAACGTATTAAATGGAAATTATAGCGTAAGAACATTTCTTCGCAAATTGTTCTACTGCAATGGAATAAGGGTGATTATTCTGCTCAATGTGGTATATGGCAAGACCACTTACTACGGACTAGCATATCGGGCTACCCTTAGGCTTTTAAACTGTCAAATACCAAGCGGTCACCGGTGACCGCACCCTATTGTTCTATAATTGTGTCTACAAAACCGGTATTCGACGAGTTAAATAACTTTCAACTTTACTTCTGAAGTAATAAGATTAAAATTTTATTAAAGACTTTGTATAGATTGGTGTACTTTGATATGCTGTTCGTATATGGAAGTTGAAAGATATTGGTTGTATTAATGATGTCGTTAAGATGAGTAATTCGACATGGGAATGTAATTATGACCATTTTTGCTTGACACTTGGTTGAAAAAGCAGTTATTGCATTTTACGTATTGATGGAAGTTGGAATCTTATTTTTTTGAAACGTTGTCCCGCACTAGGATTTTCTCCTGTGTCATTAGTGCGTTTATAAACATACAATATCACATATACATGACACCCAGACCCGCAACAACAATCTGTGGATCACACAAAGAGTTGTTCCGTGCGGGAATCGAACCCGCGACACGTTGCGCGGCATCCAATTGTCGAGCCACCGCGCCAACCAAAGTCATGATGTGCATATTGAAACGATTTACCTTACCTTTGATTGGTTTTAATATTTCTTACAGAGCAGTTTACACACCTCGAGAGCCGTGTTTAAGTGAGTAACCATGTCCTTACGGAAAACTGAAGAAAATCAATGTCAAAGTCAAAGCATTTATTTCAATTAATTCTTAAGTACGCACTTTTGAAATGTCAAACATTGAATAGTTCATCCGTCTGTCTGTCAGTGAAGCTAGGCGTTCATTCCAAAGTGTTGTTGAATGGAGAAAAACGAGACAGAAACTCCACAGTTACTCTTTTAAAAAAATCAACACTTTCGTCAATCTCCAAAGATAATGAGGTTGTTAAATGCATGATATATTTTAATCACGAAAATTCTGCTCAATGGCCAGCAACCACTAAGCCTGGATCAAAAATAAAAAAGTATATTATATAGGTCATCGAATATGCGATACATCCCCATAGTATGTAAGAAAACTTAACATTATTCCCATTTTATTTTATTTTTATTTTTATTTTTTTAAATGCACTTACTGGCTTACAGTGGGTACCAACACACCAACAAGCTAGTTAATTAAAATAAGAAGAAAAAATATGTCATAAAAATAATAAAAATAGAATACAATACAAATAAATAATGTCAAATTAATAAATGTCAAATATTTGTAGTACATGTCCAAATACATAAAATCTAGGATATTGTATATTAAATCTACAAATAAAAAGAATCAATATGTCATTATCTCTACAATAGAAATAACTGTGAAGAGCCTTAATAATTAAGAAGTACCAAATCATATTTACGAATATCAAGTCACACATTTAGGTCAAAAGGTCATCATTACCCATAAATCAAGGAACAACTCTAACCCCAAACATCGTACACAATCCCATAGACCAATTTGCTACAAAATATACCTTCCTAACTTACGTATTATGTCTAAACTTCAAGTGAATGCGGAGCACCTGTCTCATATTACAGCTGGTAACGCGAAACCCACATATTTTCTCCAAAGGTCAACGAGGTCAGACGGACAGTCCTATATCGTGAGCAAAAGTGCTCTTCTTGTAATATTAAAGAAAATATGTAAGTTATAGGGAAATATTTTTTTGAGATATTTAAATAATTTAGCACAGACTTTGTATATATTAAAGCAGGTAATTCAAATGAAAGGGATGTGGATACTTCACGTAAACTGCTTTTAACTGGTTATTCTACAAGTTCATTGTATCAGGAAGTCTAAGAGAGCCCTTTTGTAAAAAACACGGTAGTTGACAACTAGTCAAATTCGATACTTTTATCGAAACGTCAAAAATGATACTGTTCTATGAATTTTGTACGATATATCAGCTTATGACGTCATCATATTTTCCCGTCAAATAGCATTATATAGCAAATAGCATACTTATATCTAAAAACAATGCTGGAATAAATCGAAAATTAAGTATATCGGCAAATCAATGAATGAAAGTGTAACTATTTTTCAATATTTAATTGGACTAAAAAATCAAAATAATTAATTTTTGACCCAGGAAACTACCCAATTGAATCATTTAGAATCCATGTTGTAACACATAAAATAATAAAATATGAAAGTTTTTTTATAGCATAAGCCTTATGCTGTGCCATGGGCGGAGCCGATTGCTTACCATCAGGTGATCCTGATAGTAAGCAATCGGTGCCGCCCATGGACACTCGAAACACCAAGGCGTTACAAGTGCGTTACCGGCCTTTTGGGAATTGGGAATTTGAGGATTGTGGAGGATTCGGGGATTCGGGAGACGGGGACTAGGGCGGGGGTAATTGGGCCTCCGGTAACCTCACTCACACGACGAAACAGAACGCAAGCGTTGTTTCATGTCGGTTTTCTGTGAGGCCGTGGTATCACTCCGGTCGAGCCGGCCCATTCCCCCACATTTAAAGTTCCTAACATAATTACAATTTGCTACGTTATGTTGTAACTACTTTATCGTAATAGAGTCAAGCTCATTTCATAATCAAATATTCTCCATCGATAATAATATACCTACAGGCATTTCATTATATCTTTCTAATACCACAACAAAATAAACACGAACAAATCTGTACATTGCTTGCATCCAAAAACCTAACTCGATTTAAACTTGAAATAGAAAATTACAAATGTTTTACCATACCGAATGTAGGTCACCTCTATTTGATTCCCAGTTCACACATTTTCACGACAAGCCAATGTGTTATAGGGCAGACAGATATTCGGTTTTTATTTGTTTTATGTGAATGGAGAAAACTATTTTCAGTTTGGTGACGAAATATTTGAACGAAGCAACGTTATTGTGTCCATTTTTTAACATTCATGTTTTTGTTTGGAGATTGTATACGTATGGTGCAACATTATTGGTTGATAACTTAAAACTCAGTTATCGTAATAAGGGTGATGACAGGGTATGAAAATTAATTAATAAATAAAGGTAATGAAAAAATATTAGACACGTATTTTTTTATTTTGTCGTATAATAAAATGATACTTAGTTAAAACGAATCAAAGTTTCGGAGTGGGGGCTAAAATGTCATTTCTACCTCTATGTATAAAATGTACGTAGAAGTGACGTCACGCGACATTTCAATTCAATATAATATAGTCGAAAGTATTCGTTTCTGTAAAAAATAAAAAAATACTTGTCTAATGTTTTAAAATAATCTGCCAAACGGGCATTAAAATAAAAATTAGTCATCTACCCTATTATGCATTGCAATTATTCGTGTGGAAGGATCATGTTTCGGTAGATACAAATGGGTATACGACTACACGACTGAAGTGATACAGCCTCACTGAAATCCGATGTGAAACAACGCTAGTGTTTTTAACTCACTTTCTAGTAATTTCAGAGTAAATGCAGTTAGCATAAAGTTAATTTTCTAACTCGGGGTTCTACTCAATGTTTGAGGTTCTCCATTTCCGAGGTTTCACTCACAGTACGGATATGTGCCCGATATTCGGTTTAAGAGGTCTTTAGCATGGAGTTTTCAGCATAGAGTCTAGTTAAAATAAGTTTCTTTGTAAAATAGGTCAGCATCTCTTATGATTTTAACAAGCACAGATTCATAATTCTAATGCAATGAACTTTATTAAGCAATATAAGGAAAACATATACGACTACACATTATACAGTTTGGAAAGAGCACCCAGGGTCCACTATAAAGGGTTTATGGCTATCAATCTCCTTAAACCCTTGGCTTTGCCCCTTTTTCTACAGTTTTCCTTATAGTTTTTATTTAATTATTTGTAGATGTCTTGCTTTTATTTGTGTGGGGAACGAGGTGCTATTTATTTGCAGGCTTTCATGGTTGTTTGGTATGAAATAGTAAGAACTTTTTAGGGTTGTTTAATAACATGCTTACAAAATAGCATGAAATAAATTAAGTCATCATCAACGTCCTTTATTCGTTGAAAGGGTAAGTTGAAGTAGCTTTTATTGACCGGCCGATATTTTTCATAAGGAGCAAAGGATCAAAAGAGGGTCAGGTTTTTCTATAAAAGCCATTTGAATGCAGGCGATGAAATGTGTTTTTTTTTATCGCAATACGGCTTTTAATCTGTTTCCATGAAAACGCATAGGTTCCACTCTTTTCATCCTGATGGGGTAAACATAGGTGTTATGCAGCACAACAGGAATGGGTGGGATTTGAATTTCTTGCTTATTCGTATAAGTATCGTACGAAGTCCACCTATTGCACAATGATAAGTGTATGAAGTATATTAAATAAATAATAATGATTTGCTTTGTATCCAATTCTATTCAAAAATCAAACCTAAGACCCTTCACTTGGCAGTTGTTCTCATAACAACTCCACTACACATATAAAAGTAGAATTTACTAACACATTTATTTTTATCGAAACATGGCAACCACGTAAATGTTTTCTCAAAAAAAAAACATGATAGCCCATTATACCGATAGTAGCTTACAAGTAAAAGGCTCGCCTTTAACTGCCAACACTCAGAGAGTGAATTTCAATGTTACATGCAAATTGTATAATAGTTACTAATAGTGGGTTAAGAGCCCTATCTCGATAGCTCATTAAATAATCTTGTTTCTATAGAGTAGTGAGTATCGTGCGATACGCTAGTGGGTCAATTAATTCTAGTATAGGTGGAATTAAAATGTAATGTAGATGGTTGGTTGAACCTGGATGTGATAAGCTGAGGAGCCAGGACGTCTAACCATTTTTGGACGCGACAAATGAAAAATGAGTGTAATATTTAGTGCACTAATGAGATACTGTGCATGATTCTGTGAAACAAGTGAATTTATTTCTGCAAAGTGTATAAAAGTGTATAAAAGTGCTGCCTTGTAGCCTACAAGGCAGCACTTTTATACACATCAATTTTTTAAGCGAACGTTGAGGTTGACTTTACCTAGCTCTGAGAAGAAATGCCGAAACAAACTCAGAGGTCCGTCTCTTTTTATTTAATTATATCTACTGTCATTTTTATAAATTTTTGTGGGGGAACGTCTTAAATGACTCCTCCGACCCTGGATAGGAAACTCCCCGAAAAGAAGTGAAAGACTCTTACTGACTAAAAATCTTACTGCACAAAATCGTCTGCAGCCTCGGATGCATCATAAATGTGGATTTAATATTGCGTTCTCTACTAATCACACTTAAAGTGGTTCAAATACCAAAACAATGATACGTACATACATAGTTAGTACACTAAACAGGACTTAATTACTTAGAAAATAAAAGGCAGGACTGTATTAGAGACCGTATTTATTATTTACTGTTGCGCTCGTAAATTCTTCTATCTTTATTTTTTCTAAAACCTAACGTAATACTTACACTGGCAAAAAGTTTTCTACGTTTCAGCTTTCTACAACTTGCATTTTTGGCTGCGTATCTTCTATCAATTATTCAATAAAAAATAAGTTTTATTTGATTTTTGATTCAATAATTGACTCAATACAGTCAAATAATTGCAATTGAAGAAAGTATTCCTATTATGGACTTTTCTATAAAACAATTTCATTAATAAGCTCAGACAGTATAACAACAAAACGTGTGTACACAAATCATTTCACATCCAATAATTCAATTAAAGTTGAAACCGCAAACAGCGTCAGAAAACACAACAAAAGAAATCAATCATCACTCATCAGTTCATCACCTTCAAATTAATTCTATACTCCTTGTTACTGACAAGATAAGCCGTACGTCAGTCCATCAGTCCATCACGTCAAGCGAAAGTGACAGTCGTGAGCCATCGATACATTTGCTGTCAATCATACGAGAAAGCTCGGCTAAGTATACTAGCGAACGCCAGCAAATTTACTTGTCAAAACATTATAACGAATTTGAAGAAAGTGCGCTGTTGCGTGCCCTTAGGTCGGTCGTGACTCGGCTATTTTTGTTGTTATATGCTTTGTGTGTAGCGAAAGATAATGTTTAGCCTTGTTTAGAGGCTTGTCGTTAATGAGCCGCAATTTCGTTCCGATGATAATTTTTTTGACGTTAGCTGTCACTGTAACTGTTAAAGTGACGTGTGGATAAATGTTTACTTTCCTTTTTTAACCATTTTAATTCGATAACTTTGTTATCTCCTACTTTTATATTGTACTAGCTGAACCCGCAACTTCGTCCGCGTTTATCTTAGATAAAAGTTAAGCCAATGTTACTCCTTAGTACATCAGCTAGTTACTAATAAAAGTCTCGTCAAAAGTCGGTCCAGTCATTCCAGAGATTATTCCGTACAAATAGACAGACAAGACTAAAAAATATTATCTTGGTATCGTATCGTATGTACCTCTATATTCATATGCATGTAGTAAAAAGCGGTTATTTTAATGTTACAAACAGACACTCTAATTTTATTTATCTGTGTAAATTTTTCTTGTCTACGAGCATCAAAAGACTGCTTTACATCTATTTTTGCCCTTTTTAAACATGCCAAAGTCACCGTATGCAGTTGTTGGTATCGACATGAATATTTACCGATTCAAATGTTAAATTCGAATTTTAAATTTCGTATCTGCATGAAACGTCTTGCGACGACACTGAATGTATTCGTCTGTGCTGGACTTTCTTTTAAAGGTATCGATCTGGTTTAGCTTCATATCTATGTGTTTTTATTATTGTTAAATTTATTTTATTTACATTATCTTTTATTGAAACCTGAAAGAAAGAAAGAAAAAATATTTATTTAGCACCAGACACGATGCGGCATAAATAAAATATAAATAGACAATTAAGGTGCGACAGTGGAAGTAATAAAAATATAATAGTTGAAAAATTAAATCAGAAGAATTAGAAAAGAGACGCTGACAACATGCCTATGCTAAAAGGGTCACCCACTCAGTATAAGCCAGGCATACAGGCTACCCAGCACTGATTTTCAGTGGGCACCCATGCAGTGACGCACAGATGGTAGCAACGTTGTATGGTTAGACAAAAGTATAATAGCTATTGGAATGTAAAAGAGGAATAAAATCGTTCAATAACAACAACGAATTTATATTAGTATCATTGACTAAACATATAAGACTGTAGTGTTGTGCTAATCTTACCCTGGATCAACCGAAAATTACTAGTAACATAACGCTCTTCACATTCTAACAGCAACCCAAATATTATCATTCCATTAATAAAGTACAATAAAAAACTAACTTTCCCAAGTGACTCCGTATAAACTTAAGTAATACAGTCTTTAAGTAAGTCAAAGTCAAAGTCAAAGTCAAAATCATTTATTTCAATTAGGCCAGAATGGCACTTTTGAACGTCAAAATAAAAATAATATTATTAAAAGTGAAGCTATTTGCTCATTCCAAGGTGTAGATTCCTATGGAGAAGAACGAGCAAGAAACTCCATAGGTTACTCTTTTTCAATCAGGTTCACAATACAATTTACTAGTTACATAGTTTTGCTGTTTGGATTGTGCGAGAACAATGTAACACCAAAATCCAGTCAAAGTGATCAAGAAAGAAAATAACCTTAAGAACAATAATACAGTCTGGAGCTGACCAGTCCCAGTTGACGGCGCCCGTTCACGAACATGACACGTACACCAGTACCGCCCAACTCAACCATATTGTAGGGGACCTTTGACAAATGAATTCTATTAATCTAATTTAATATTAAGTTAATTACAGGGCTCTCACATTTACATTGGTTATATAAGTTAAAAAATATACAATTTAGCAATATGGCTGTATTATTTACGATTTCATTAAAACAACAGTGTTTTTAGTTATCCTGTGGGGCCGGACTAGCCTGCATCCAAGCAATTTTATCCTCTAGGTATATTATTCATTAAGTTTGTACAAGTCAGCACTAATTCCTTTTAACTTTGTTGCCACTTAGGGCTTAGAACATGCTTAAGGCATTGGCTGCCAATAAAAAACTGTTGAAGGCAAATCCTCCGCTAATGTCGGTCACCGGTGACTGCCATGGCGTTTAACGTGTTAAGTACTAATCTGGTGCTTACTACTGTCTCCATTATTGGTACTTTCCCTTAAATTATTGGAACGATTTGACCGTGGATGTGTTTCTGACACACTCCTGTGTTAGCTAAGCGATACTATTTTACTGTTTACTTGATTGAGTGATTGTTTAAATGGGTGCAGAGTAAGAGGTCTCGGATTGGTCAAAGTACTATTGGGGTTTATTCGGTATTTTGATTTTTTTTTGTTGTTTTAAAAATTTAAAATTGTAAATTGAAAATACTTTTATTCACATTTATATAAAGTTATTACATTTGATTGTTTTTATGTTACATTCTTTGTTCTTATAGTCTATTTAGTGTGTCAATCGGTGATGATATATGATACTGAGACAAATGGTCGCTGAGTTCTGACCTTCTAGTGAAATTTAAAGTCGCTATGGAGAGAGCTATGCTCAGAGTGTCCTATCTTCAGTTTTATCATCTTAGGGTTGATGAAGATGACGAAAATTGATGAGATTAAATCTTGGTAAATAAAAAAATGAAAAGGACAATTTAAAAGACGATGAAAAGTAATTGTAAGAACTACTTAAGGAGATTTCAAACAACTACTAAAATTACGTTATTATGCAATGAATGTACTAGCAAGAAAATTAATAAAATTACTTTAACAATTAAATCTAATATATCAAACAGCGAAAATAAATGTAAAACGATGTATTAAACCGTAGAAAGTTTGAAACGAAAGAAAACGAAACGAATGAGTAGCCATCATTCAGTTTAATTGAGTTGCAATGTTCATTACTAGTTGCAGTATTCATTAGAAATTGCAAATCGTGTCCCTTGGAAGTGACTGATTTCTATCATATAGGGAAATGGAGGATAATTTATTGTTATGACTTATATTACTTTGTTGCAGTTATGCTGAAATACTCAAACACCACTCAATTCTAAGCTCTTGATTTATCCACACGATTGAAAAGTAAACTAGTAAACATACACACACACATAACGTCACTTTGCCTCTGATAACTGTCTCATTGGCCGAGTGGTCGCCAGTGCGACTGCCGGGCAAGGGGTCTCGGGTTCGATTCCCGGGTCGGGCAAAGTATTACCGGATTTTTCTCAGTGGTAGCACGGAGTCTGGAACTGGCCCGGTATATGGCAATAGGCTCACCCCCTATTACATGGGACTCATAACATAAATAGTGAAAAGTGGGTGTTACATTACAGTGGCATTAAGTGCCATAATGTGCACCTCTGCCTACCCTTTCGGGGATAAAAAGGCGTGATGTTATGTTATGTTATAACTTCACGCCTGTCTCCCATGGGGGTAGGCAGAGAATAGGGAACGCTAATTACTACGATTCCTACATACCTCTTTCGCTTTATTAACAGTCATCAATCTTTTCATGCATGCTCATCAGTTAAGGGTACTTTTAAACTACTACTACTATATTAAGTACAGCCCATCACGGTTTGTTCATTCTTTAAATTGAATAATTACTAACGTTTTTGTTCTCGTATCGATGGATCAAATGTTGGTGTGAGACAAAAAATGAACATTCATGTTTTTGTCAAATTGAGTAACTCATTCTTTATATTATAATTACCGTGAGACATAACATAATATAACATCAGGCCTTTTATCTCCAAAGGGGTAGGCAGAGCTGTACAATATACCACTGTATAATGTAACACCCACTTTTCAGTATTTATGTTATGAGTCCCATGTAATAGGGGGTGAGCCTATTACCATATACCGGGCACAATTCCAGACTCCGTGCTACTATTGAGAATTTTTTTAAAACCCAGTAATTCTTTGCCCGACCCGGGAATCGAACCCGAGACCCCTTGCCCGGTAGTCTCACTTACGACCACTCGGCCGACAAGTCAGTCAGTCATACTAAAAAAAATGTTATATTTTTCGGCTTTCTCGCCAAATAATTAGGTACACGAATAAACCGAAAAACATAATAACTAACCTCATTATTTTTATTTTTAGAAGTTGGTTAAAAGTAATCAGCTTTCTTTTTTAGATGTTCACCATCGCTTATCGTGTAGTGGACACAATCCGTAATGAGACTTAAGTATAGACAATTTAACAACGTAACGGTCCATAGATGATACCTAATTGTCGGATACGCTTCCAATTTTCCATTTTGTTTTCCAATGAAATTATAATTTCACTTGATTAGTGGCCTGTAATTTTATAATAGTATGATGTTGTCCAGTCTTATGGATCGTAGTTATGTTTTTTAGTTATTTTTCTTGTATTGTTATAGTTAGTGTGGGTGCTGTGATTACTGTGGTGATTAGGCTTTGATATTAATTGAATTGGTTATATTATAACTGAAAAGAACAACACCAAACACAAATTAAATTATAGTAAAATTATTTCTTTCTTTCAGACATTAAAAGTGCAAATATTTTCTTTTTAATTAGTCAAATTGATCATAACAATCCAACACAATCAATAAAAATAATGTTGACTTATTTTAGCTGCCGCGACAAACCCTCCAATTACTCTAAAAAATCATCATCACGCCTTTTATCCGCAAAAGGTTAGGTAGAGGTACACGTTACGATAATTAATGCCACTGTATAATGAGTCCCATATAATAGGGGGCTTACCCCCTATTATATGGGACTCAATACCCGATATATGGCAATAGGCTTACCTATTGCCATATATCGGGCACAATTTCAGACTCCGTGCTACTACTTCTTTTTTAAATCCAGTACTACTTTGCACAACCCGGGAATCGAACCTGAGACCCTTTGCCCGGCAGTCGCATTTACGACGATTCAGACAACGAGGCAATCTGTGTACTCTAAAAATCTATCTAAGAATCACAATGAATTATAAACATATGAAAAAGTATCCCACTTAACACTTCACAATATCGTGACAGCAAAACAACATTAGCTACTACACTACATAGACAATCTAATAAAAACCGTATCAGTACAACATCAGTACAGTCTCAGTACGAGATCCGTGATTAGTTCGCACGCCTGTCCACACCTGTCTAGCTGATGAAACTGATGAGGATATAGATGTACTGGAAGTGACATTGATGGTGGGATTAGATGACGTTAAGTAGTAAAAGTTTGTGGTTTATTCAACTTTATGTTTTGTAAAAAGGCGTTATTTTACACCATTAAGTGCGTTCTAAAGTTATTTGATGTTTAAACTAAACTAATCGTATTTGACGTCATTTTTAAGCTAGGAGATGCCTAAAAATTGCTTTAAAGTTTGATAAATGCAATGTATAATTGAGTATTTACATAAAAAAAAAGAAATAAAATACATAAAAACAAAAATGCAAATAGTTATTTGGAATCAGTAACTGAATTACAAAGTACTTTAACGTGATATGTTCAACTTTTAACGTGTCGAGTGATTAAAATCACTTCTAGTCATTAGCTATAGATCTGTAACCAGACTATCAGCTTTTTACTGAAGCGTCTATTTAAGAGCTTCAAGGTATATTAACTCAGGTGGTCCCCGATAATGACGGTGCTAGACTGGTTGACATAACCTAGTTTTCTCTAAGTGATTTGTTTCAGAAAAATCTCGTGGAAACTGAACCTAATTGTGATTTGAGTTATTCATCCGATTTCGATTATTATTGTTGGCAAGGAAAGTTGCATTAACAAACTTAATTTTTTAGAAAATGTGTAAAGTATTATGTCCATTAATAAAAGAAAGGAGAAGAAGGAGGAAGGAAAGAAAACCAGTTTATTTGCACCGCAATATAATCAAATAAATGACAATAAATAGACAAGAATAACTATCGTAAGACATAATAAATTATGAATATACTGAGAAATAGAAAATATAAGATATATAGATAAGAAAATAAAGAGTATATTCACGTGAGTAACCCGCGATTTTTAGTTAATTTAAATGGACAAAAATCAATAATTACATGGTAAACGTCATCATGGTACAAAAACCACAAACTTTGAAAATCCATTGTCGCACAATTAACTAAAAGATATGTCTCATTCTACACAAACACCTAAAAACCACTCAAATCCTCGTTACCGAGGTAACGCCCACATAGTTTAAGATTATAATACTGAAACCTTCCATAACTCAGCAAGATTGTTCCACAAAGGTCGTATTTTTAATAAAAATTCCAGTCATGTACGTAGAATAATATTTATGTCTGATACTCTTGGAGTTTTCTTCTTCCATTGAACTCTCTTTGCTAGTAAAAGACCTATTGACAAACAGATCTCTGTAGATATAAATAGATAGGGATGTTGAGCGCTTAGAATTATTTGTTGGATATTTTTCTACTATAGAGTTGAAAATATAAAAAATATTTTTATTTTTGCTTGGAAATATTGCCAGAGTGGTGGTGGAAACACCCAATAGGCCGTAATAGCCCAATGCTGGGCTAAGGGTCTCCTCAACATTTCAGGCATTTGACATAAGCTTTTGCTAAGAAGACAAGTTGGAGAATCCAGTTTAAAAAAGTTCCGGTTTATCAGAGAGCGCTAAATACAAAATATAATACGGTAGTTGAAAGGAAATGTTAAAAACGATACTTTTCTATCAATTTTGTATTGGATCGCAAGTTATGACGTCATCATTTTTCTGCATCAAATAGAATACTTATTTCTTTAAAATTAGCGAGAAAAAATCTAAAAGTAGGTTAATTGTCCAATTTAATGGATGAGAGTATGATTATTATTTATTATTTATTGCATTGTAAAGTTGAAACAATTTATTTTAAACCTATGAAACTAGCCAATTGTAATTGTCTGTTAGTCAGTCCTTTAGCGAAGTTAATTGCTTCTACCTAGTTACAAAACCATATGGCATACCTATTATGCATTACGTCTCACTAAAATATAAATCAGTCTAAAAGGGAGTTCATATCAAAATGATTCCAAAAAAACATTCACTATGTTTTATTTCCATGATTTAAAACAAAACAGTAATACAAAACCAAAGTTTACGACTAACTAATTTGATCAAAAAGCTTTCTTAATGATGTATTTATTAATTCGTTCCTATTTTGGCCAAAGGCGGTTGATGGTCAATTTCCATCATAAGATTTACTTTAAATATTTTAATGGATCCTCTTATTTTATGGCTCAAAACTGAAGTGCTCGACCTACGTAAGTGGTGAAACAATTTGTAGTAGTACCTTGAAGAACTTAAAATGGAATTCTTGGTACACTTTCACATCTGCTGAAGATTGAAAGCATTTTATTGACTAGAAGGAGTTTTTAAGTGTCAACTATGGATTACTATAATATGATAATAGGTATTTTATAAAATACTTCTATGTAAGTAATATTCTAGCTTTTTGATGCTTTTGATGAACTGCCTCGTTGGCCGAGTAGTCGTAAGTGCGACTGCCGGGGGAGGGGTCTTAGGTTCGATTCCTGGGTCGGGCAAAGTATTACTGCGTTTTTAAATATTCTCAGTAGTAGCACGGAGTCTGGAATTGTGCCCGGTATATTTATTTATTTATTTAAGGAAAACCAACAAAGCATACACCAAAATACATGATAGGTTTTTTAACATAATATTTTAACACTCTATAGTGTAGCCTTAATTAAAAGCTTTCCATGACATTCATTATAAAAGAACAGGACATTACAACAAAAAAAAATAAACAACAAAAAGTTCGCTTATCAAAAAAAGACATCAATTTCAATCACAATTGTTTAATTTAAATTTTTACTTCCTTTTAATTTTATATAACAATTTTTAATTTTATATGACAATAGGCTCACCCCCTATTACATGGAACTCATAACATAAATAGTGAAAAGTGGGTGTTTCATTGTACAGTGGTATAATGTGAACTTCTGCCTACCCCTTCGGGATAAAAGACGTGATGTTATGTATGTATATTTAGATGCTTTTAGGCGCATTATCCATTACGTACACTTTTAAAATATATTTCGTAATAGTCACTTTCAATTGAATCAATTTTGATAATTTGGAGTATAGGTATATTTAATATCCACTTTACAAAAAATATTCGGTCTCCAAACCTAGATATAGGCAGAATATTGCTAAAGTTTTCTCTACCAAAGAGAAACAGGGAAGTGCAATAAAAATTAATTGTCTATACAAAGATTAAGGCAGACGTGCTCCATCCAGGCTGTATTATCGCTTACCACCAGGCGAGATAGTGGCCAAACGTCGGCCAATTAAATATACCTCTAAAAAAAAACACCAAATCCACAGAAACATCCAAGACATAAGAACATTTTATCTGTTAAAACACCGGCTCCCGGTATAGAACACATTATACTCGCAACTTTCAATAGACAAGGGGATAACCATCTTTAGATTGAATATTTTATTGTCTCATAAAAGTAAAACTGGTAAAGCGAACTGTTATCGAAAATTGAGACTTGGTTCAAATGTCTTCTGGGTAAGACAGTAATTGATATGACCATAACATACCCGTTAGCTGGAAGGCAGGAAGTCTATGCTTACCTTGCAATGCCCATTAAAACACCGTTGACAAACCAGACGAAGTTATCGCAAATAGTTTTACTACAAACGACGTATGAAGAATCCATGTTGATAAGAATATTTAAATACTTTTTTGTGTTAACCTGTATCTCTTTTTTAGAGTCGCTACTTTGGATTTTTAAGTAATGAAACATACATTGCAGACCAAGTATTCATTGGACCTATTATTATTGGAAATATTGATTCTTGAGTACTTTGATTTACTTATTTATTATTTATGTATACACATACAACACAAAGGGCAACATATATAAAAAAACGAGTTACATAGGTCCTACATATTCCAACTGGAATTTCTTCCTGTGGGCCTGTTGCAGGAAAAGAAATAACGACATCGAGACACAGCGTGTTACACAAATGGGATAAAAAAATTAAAAACAATCATATTAAAAGAAGTAATAATATTGATAGATAAAATAAACCAGTACAATACAATATATAATTAAGTAATTATACCAAAAACATAATTATTATCATTGATATAAGGAGTGTTAAACTAAATCAAAGGAATTAATAATTCCTTTGATGATAATATGAATCGGTTAACTTCATTGAAGTATATACTCCTTCTGCTTACCTTTTCACAGAATGTCATTATCAACAGGTTCATAAATTATTTTTTTTGACGATGGTAACAAACCGCCCTGTTTGTCCTCGAGTAAAACAATTATACCGTAATATCAAAATGACATATAAAAGACCCTTTTCCGACCCACATCAGTTATTACTCATAAAATCAACGAACAAACAACAATACAAATTGTTTGTTAAGTAACAAAAAGTTATAATGTAAATTCTGTGACCCTTGTGACAAAGGATCTAAGTGCAAAAATGCAACTTTATAGGAGATGCAAAAACTCTCCGTGCGCTTCAAATTTGTGTGCTCTTTAAACTACTACATGATAAAATACTTGCATATTTTTTTTTTTTTTTAAGAGGGGAAAATCATCGAATGACTGCTCCCGCCTGGGTGAGGCGGGAGGGAGTGTCAGACTCTTACTGACTAAAAACCACCCCGTTCCTTCTCCTGCACGTCGAGCCGGAGCCCCGGTTACCAGTTAGGTTCTACGCGACAAAATACTTGCATGTGATGTTATTATAGGTAATCAAGCGATTAATGAAGCATTTATTCTGATTATTTTAGTTGTTTAAAGATCTCAGGAATAGTACAATTGAGATCGATATATGGCAATAGGGTCACCCCCTATTATATTATATGGAACTCATTACATGAATATTGTAAAGTAAGTGTTACATTGTACAATGGCATTAAGTGCCATAATGTGCATCTCTGCCTATCCCTTTGAAGATAAAAGGCTGATACATGTTATGTTATGTATTTTGGAAATTAATTCACTTTCAACAAAATTGGACGTATACCCTTTTTCACTAAGGTCACAGAATTTTCGACACCCCTACCCGAGTGTAGTTTGTATAACCAACTTTTTGAACTTATTTCTTGACGAGGGACAAAATGGAAGACTGTCATGAGAATTGGGAAGCAATTTTTGAACTTTGTCGCTCCTTCGAAATGATGTATTGTTGAAATTCGTTTCGCTATTTCTCTTGGCTTCCGATGAAGTGATAAAATAGACTTTCGTATCAACGTAGGAAACAGTTCTTTGGCATTTTCTTTGCAGATTGGTATATTATTTTCTTTTTAAGCACGTTTCTTTGAAATTACGAAGTATGTTTTTAGTGGGATTACGAAGCTTATTCAGTTGGTAATAAGTATTTGGTAGCCCTCGCGTCGTGTGTATTTTGTTAATGAGTTTAAGACAAATGTGAAATCTCAGTGATAAACTAGAGACTAGATTATGATATCCGTGGTTGAAAGTCTAGCAATTATTTGGGGACCAAATTAGAACATGGATTATAGAAAGTGCGTGCAAAAATGCTAGTTAAACTTTATTAAAAATATTGGTAAATGACAACAAATATAAACGCGTTCGTTATGAAGGCAGGTGCAGCGTATTTATAACCATGCTACTTGACCAGGTATAATACCTTATGTTCACGTAGAATGATCGAATATCTTTGAAGTATGGGACCAGATGAGCTTCTGTAGTTTCTATCAACTCTCAAGGGATGAAGTTGAAAATTTATGTATGTACGTAACTACGGTCAACCCAAGATCGCCTAATACCCCTCTTGGCTACGATAAAATGGCCCCTGAGGTATTCCGAAAGAAATAAGTCCTTGAGTCTGTACCGCTAGCTCGTCATGCTAACCTAATCCATGAAATCTCTAATGGATTTTCAGCTTTATTGCTTTTGTAATAGAATTGAAGATCTGTTAAGGAAAGCAAGCAAGAGTAGTTCGATATTCGTGGCGTCTGTATTCATTACCCTCCAGACGCACCCCATTTAGCAATTGGTAAATTAATTCCACACTTTTTGCTCACAAAAATAATTTATAGCAGTTATTTTCATTTAAACCTAAATTGCTGTTAAATAATTCATTTTCAGTTTCTCTGGTCTGAATAAATGTGTTTTCAATTTATTTCGCTCAGAACAGGTGTTTGAATTGAATTTAATTTTCGTTTCAAAGCTTAGTTAAAATAAATGTATAGTAATTTTATTCTCGACCAATTGTGATTTGAATCTGTTTTGTGGAGATAACAGGATATAATGTACTTATTTTATTTATATGATAAATAAGTCTAGTCTTTCTAAATGTCGTATTATGAACCAAACGTATGTTTCAAAGTATTTCCCTGTCAAAAAACTTTGTATCTATGAGAATAGTAATAATCACATGTGTCTTTTTACATTTAACAAAGCCTTGGATTTCAGTAATGTAGTCCTTGCGGTGACGTTTATTTCATCTCTCTAGTTCTTTATTCCATTCGAAAATTGTGTATATCATGTCAGTTGTAGAAATTTGAGTTCTATGATCGAAATTGAAAGTGTACAGGAAAACTGTGCACTGTGCTGTGTATAAAGAATTATCTTTATAAATGTCTAATAATGTCTTTTTCGTTATTCCAGGTGTGGTTGTGATGACATGGTGGTGGGCGCTGGCGCTGCTAGCGCTGTCTGCGCCCGCCCGCCCCGCGCCTCGGGCGGGCAACGGTGAGCAATTTTACAGTAAGCATCACATTGCGCACTGTTTCCCGCACGATTGCGCCCTGCCACCGATAGTGTCGCGCTACACATTGATGTCATCGGCGTGGTGATGGCTATGAAACTCACTTTGAAAAAGTAGATATTAGTATTATAAAAGCGCGATTGTCTAGTTATATTAATTTGGTGGTTCATTTATTTTACAGTCTTAATTTTTAATTTGGTCAAATAATAGACAAAAATATTTGAATTTATTTCAGACAATGAATTAATTCTAATGCATAAACGAGCTACTCCTAAATACATAATTATATTTAATGCTTTTTAAAACGCACTTAAATATAAACCTCAGTCTTCTACCACAATACATTTAAAAGTAAAGACATTACAGGTAGTTAAAAGTTTTATTACGCGTTTTTATTTCGCTGTAGGGGAACTATAAAGATATATGGCGAGGCTATCGGCTGTTCTAGTTAAGGAATGGGCACATAAATGATGACATACTAATAAAAGTGTTTTTTGTTTTGTGCGCAACGCAATCAGGCGACTTCGCACTTATCAGTGACTTAACTAAGCATGTACTTAATAACTTTCGATCTTCTTGAACTTATTGCACTTAATTTGTGGTGATCTTTATGGATTTTGCCTTTTTTGTTTAATGGGGTTTCTTTCGCGCAATGTTTCGGTCTGTTTGTTGATTCTATTTCAGTTTTCGTATTTACACTTCTTGGCGTGACAAATATTTATAGAATTTAGATTCTAAGCACTTAGGTGCTTCGACTATGTAAGCCTGTTGATAATTCTTCATTACTTTATTACTTTGAAATAACGTGTACCTATTGTGTGTAACGGAGGCTTCTGGCGATACCGACCGCAATTATTAGGACCGCGGTCCCAGTCGCCGGGTTACTTATACTACTACTTACGGGGTTAAACCCGTCTTAAGTCAATGAAATTACTTATATATAATTATTAAAGTTGATTAATAAGTATAAAATTTTACTTATCAATTATAAAAAAAACGCTACTACATTTGACAAATTCGCGTATGAATAAATAACTCCAATTCTAAAATTGTCAATTAATAAAGAAAATATCAATGACTCGACAATTTTGTTAAGATTGTTCTTTAAAAAAAACTTCGGTTATTCTCGTTATGAAACGAAGTGAATGAAAGCAATGGCAGGAGTTTTAAACTGTTGAGTTGGAATGAACGTGAACTTGCCGCGTCGATATTTCAACGGTTTACAAAAAGATTTTTTCGTTTCTCTTAACAAAAGAGAGTTGAAACACTTTGATTACTTTCAAAGAATAGAACTTTTATCTTTAATTTAGGATTGTCTTCGCTAAGAACTTTTTGTTTGTGCTATAAGATGCAAATAGTTTAGGCAAAATGGTGACAGATTGAATTATCGTATTTTGCGGAACTTTAAAAAACCTATCTTTATCTAATTATTCAAGGCTCATTTTGGAAGAAAAGTCAAAGTCAAAGTCAAAATCATTTATTTCAATTAGGCCAGAATGGCACTTTTGAACGTCAAAATAAAAATAATATTAAAAGTGAAGCTATTTGCTCATTCCCAGGTGTAGATTCCTATGGAGAAGAACGAGCAAGAAACTCCATAGGTTACTCTTTTTTAATCAGGTTCACAATACAATTTACTAGTTACATAGTTTTGCTGTTTGGATTGTGCGAGAACAATGTAACACCAAAATCCAGTCAAAGTGATCAAGAAAGAAAATAACCTTAAGAACAGTAATACAGTCTGGAGCTGACCAGTCCCAGTTGACGGCGCCCGTTCACGAACATGACACGTACACCAGCACCGCCCAACTCAACCATATTGTAGGGAATCGAGCGATCCACTGCACGCGCCACCGCCAATGACACCTTTGAGTGAGCATAAAAAAAGACAGAGACAAGAAATCAAAAGGCGTGAACATCATCATTTTATTGGAGCCACAAAGACAGCATCTTTGTATCTATTTCCCTAAGCTTGGGGGTCACCAACAAAGAATATCATTTACAAACTTTATACTTCAAGGTCATACACGCATGTCAGAGAGTCGTAAACCGCGAATTATCTCCGCTGGTTTTATGGTCGATGTAAATTTACTGTTTCGCTGTACGACGGGATTTTTATCCGGTTGCGTCAGTTTTAAAGGAGTTTTATGGGCTTTGGATATGGATCGTCATTTATTTAATGGATCATGAAGGATTGGCTTAGTGAGTGGTTGATAGTATAACCGCTATGCTAGTATATAGTCTAGGTTGATCCCGAATAGTGGCGGACAGATAACGACAGCAGCGCACAACACGGCAGAAATTGGAAACAAATGCGGATGATGCCAACCCGGTTTTTATTATAAGGAATATTCATTTTACAGTAAAACTATTGAATAAATTGCACTTAAATAATGTCAACAATACTATTTTAATCTTTGGTTTTATTTATATTTGCAAAGAAAATTGTAAAGTTTACAGTGTTATTATTTGATAGCTTCCGCAAATGTTGTACACGCTACGCGTCGCCACCGTCGCGCACTTAGCCAATAGTCTAGGTTTGATCTTTGGGTTATCCAAAGCATTGTGGAACTTTGAGATAGAAATTTTTACGAGGGTTTTAATATCCAGTAGCGAATGCGGAGCGGTGCGGCGCGGTGGGAAAACAATAAACTGTCGAAACCTATTTGATGTGTTCTACGTGACAATATGATGCGCCTGTGCGATGCGGTACGGTGCAGTGCGAAATGACGAGGACGCTAAGCGCGAGTTGGTTTGATATTTTCGCGCGAATTGTCATATTTAAATGCGGTGCTGTCATGTTCAATGCTGGGTTAGAGCCGCCGCCGTGACCGCTTCATAATCGCGGTCGCTTCTAGATTGCTCACGCTGGACGTAGCCTTAGAGGTTCGGAATAGACTACTCTTATATTTCAATATCTATATATTATGATAAATTAATCAGTGAAATGCAAAAAGCCCCTCATCTGTTTAACTTTTAAAGACTACCTAATCGTGATTATGATGATGTAGATATTTATACATAACTAATACACGTTATATTTATTTACAAAAACTATTATTAACAATGATTTCATATTTAGCAAAATACAAACTAAACTAAAAAGGACATAACATAACATCACGCCTTTTATCCCCGAAGGAATAAATAGAGGTGCACATCACGGCATTTAATGCCACTGTATAATGTAACGCCCACTTTTGAGGCTGAGCCTGCCATATAGCGGGCACATTTCCAGACTCCTACAACTGAGATTTTTTTTAAAACCTAGTATTAATTTGCCCGGTAGTCACTCTTGCAACCAGTCATCCAACAAGGCAGACTAAAAGGGAAAATTTTAAAAATCACCACGTAACATAATACCTTTAGTACACCTTTAGTTCTCGCATGTACCGTAACGTTATCAAAGGTGAGTCTTAAGTACTTGTGAAGTGTAAGATCGGTACAGTTGAGTAGTAAAGTGGATGGCAGCTATCGAAAGTGAAGAAGTGTACGATGGCCAGCAGGCAAACCTATCCATTTCTAGCAATTTTCTCTATTACATCTTCAACTCTATTCTATTGACATGAAGTCGAAAATGCAATGAATAAACTTGACAGATTGTAGTAGGTTCATATACCTGCCAATGTACTAAGAAAGACAAGTTGAAAGCTCTCTCTATGGCAGTAGGGAGACCACTTACTAACAAAATGTGAGACTTTTTACGACTTTTTTGATGTTTCAACTTAGATACCAAGTTACTTAAGTAACTAGTTGATATTTTATGTACTTGTAAGTTTTAAATGGTAAGAAGGGAAAGTGTAATCTGTATGTTAATTGATGGTTATCTATTTGTTGATTAGGTACAATTTATTGGAAATATTTAATTGATATTTTTATTGACTCTGCCTCGTTTGCCAAGTGGTCGCAAGTGCGTCTGCCGAGCAAAAGGTATCGAGTTCGATTCCCGGGTCGGGCAAAGTATTACTGGTTTTTTTTAAATCTTAGTAGTAGCACGGAGTCTGGATTTGTGCCCGGTAAATGGCGATAGGCTCACCCCCTAGTACATGGGACTCATAACATAAATAGTGAAAAGCGGGTGTTACATTGTACAGTGGCATAATGTACACAGCTGCGTACCCCTTCGGGGTTAAAAGGTGTGATATTATGTTATGTTATTTAATATACATTTTCTTTTCCATTTACTCTTGTTGAGTTTCAATGCATTAATTGAACAAACTGTATTTGCAGTCTGTCAACGACTTTGCCTTTATTGTTGAATATTAGAGGTATAATCAATTTTGAAAACGACAAATTTTCAGTAGCAACTCTACGCTCAAAGATTGCAATCATCAATCTGTATTTCTCATAAAATTCCAACATAACCTAAAAAAATTTACATAACCTAAAAAATTTCGTTTTATCTCAAAACAAGATGGCGGCCCCACATAAGGGCCTCATGTACTTGTCAACTAAATGCGTGTGTGCGATCCCATCGCACCATAATTTGTTTGAAAGTGAAACCACTTCGCTTTCTTTCCGTCGGCTAGAGTTTGGGACACGAAAATTACTAAGCAAACGAAACTTCTTCGGAAAAACTATGCTATGGTACGCAATTGGGTTGCAACGTAATTTTGTAGCCACGATTTTTTTAGATAGTAAAGATAAACAATAATAAAAAGAAAAGCCACTTTTTTTTAGATAGTAAAGATAAACAATAATAAAAAGAAAAGCCACTTTTTTTTAGATAGTAAAGATAAACAATAATAAAAAGAAAAGCCACTTTTTTTTAGATAGTAAAGATAAACAATAATAAAAAGAAAAGCCACTTTTTTTTAGATAGTAAAGATAAACAATAATAAAAAGAAAAGCCACTTTTTTTAGATAGTAAAGATAAACAATAATAAAAAGAAAAGCCACTTTTTTTTAGATAGTAAAGATAAACAATAATAAAAAGAAAAGCCACTTTTTTTTAGATAGTAAAGATAAACAATAATAAAAAGAAAAGCCACTTTTTTTAGATAGTAAAGATAAACAATAATAAAAAGAAAAGCCACTTTTTTTAGATAGTAAAGATAAACAATAATAAAAAGAAAAGCCACTTTTTTTTAGATAGTAAAGATAAACAATAATAAAAAGAAAAGCCACTTTTTTTTAGATAGTAAAGATAAACAATAATAAAAAGAAAAGCCACTTTTTTTTAGATAGTAAAGATAAACAATAATAAAAAGAAAAGCCACTTTTTTTTAGATAGTAAAGATAAACAATAATAAAAAGAAAAGCCACTTTTTTTTAGATAGTAAAGATAAACAATAATAAAAAGAAAAGCCACTTTTTTTTAGATAGTAAAGATAAACAATAATAAAAAGAAAAGCCACTTTTTTTAGATAGTAAAGATAAACAATAATAAAAAGAAAAGCCACTTTTTTTTAGATAGTAAAGATAAACAATAATAAAAAGAAAAGCCACTTTTTTTTAGATAGTAAAGATAAACAATAATAAAAAGAAAAGCCACTTTTTTTTAGATAGTAAAGATAAACAATAATAAAAAGAAAAGCCACTTTTTTTTAGATAGTAAAGATAAACAATAATAAAAAGAACAGCCACTTTTTTTCGTATAGGTGTTAGTAAGTTAGGTTATTGCTTTCCTGAATCTTGGAATCTTCTATTGATTCGAAGAAAGTATATCGGTTTAACAAACTCTTTGCATCAATTTAAAGACACATAATAAAAAACTACGTTTAACAAATTATCAACATAAACCGCCTCTTATTTTAAATTAATTAACTAAAACTGTACAGTTTTCAACGGTATATAGATATTTCGCTGACATTAAGATCGGTACGATCGCGCGATATTGCTTAGGTATGTAATCACATGTCAAGTAATTATCGAGGAGAGTGTGTTTTTACTAACAACGAAGTAAACACCTAATGAGAAAGGAATTGCCAACTGTGCTATACTGTACCGAGTGATCTTTTATTTTAACCGACTACTTTTTCTTCTTGAAAATCGGTCGGTTAAAAATTAATAAAAATTAATATAGATATCAACACATACATAAGCTCCATGAACTCGACTCCATTCTCAGCAGTACCTACGAATATACTTTTTTTTATGGTATAAGCCGGTCTACGAGCAGACGGATCACCTAATGGTAAGCAATCGGCGTCGCCCATGGACACCTGGAATACCAGAGGCGTTACCAGTGCGTTACTGGCCTTTTGGAATTAGGAATTTGAGGATTGTTGGGGATTCAGGGATTGGGGAAAGGGATGGGGGGGGGGTAATTGGGCATCCGGTATCAGTATTTTTGTTGTCATTGCTTATGTTCTGTAGTCCATTAAAATAATACAAACGTATGTCTGTAGGAACGATAATTTCTCTCCATCATGACCATATTTCGTTATAAATATACGCAAAAACAACAAAACTGTTCCACCATTCTTCGTAATTTACAGTTATCGCACAAAAATAAGAATAATGTTCGCAAAAACACGAATCGTCTCGTTTTTGTGTGGAAACACATTTCTTTGTGTACAATTGGGCATGTGGAGAAATGCGCGCCTGTTAACAACAAAAATATGAAAGAAATAATGCCTCTTTTATTTGAAGTAGTACAGCTCGACAATTTTCAAATACATTATAGTGTTGGAGAGCCATGCTTCGGCACGAATGAGCCGGCTCGACCGGAATGATACTACGGCCTCACAGAAAACCGACGTAAAGCAACGCTTGCGTTGTGCAAGTGAGGTTACCGGAGGCCCAATTACCCTCCCTTTCCCCGATCTCCCCAATTCCTGAATCCCCAACCATCCTCAAACTCCTAATCCTCAAAAGGCCGGTAACGCACTTGTAACGCCTCTGGTGTTCCCAGTGTCCATGGCCGACGCCGATTGCTTACCATCAGGTGATCCGTCTGCTCGATTAAAGGCCTAAGCGATAAAAAAAATTGTCATACCATTGGGTATGATAATTATTTGAAAATTGTTTCCATTGGTTTATGTTATGAACTCGTCAAATGCCACAGTCATTCATAGCCATAATGTGGTATCCGATAGCCAAGGCTTTCGATAGTGTTTGTCATCAGTCGAAAGCTCTGAAACATTTACTTCTTTAATGCAACCATAATTATCATGGTCACTAGCATGACCATTAAGCATGAAGTAATAATTAATTTTGATTTAAAAACAGCGTTACTAAGCATTTCTTATGTACTATTATAACGCAAACTTTAAAAATACTGAAGAATAGGGTAGATGCCTAATTTTTATTTTAATGTCTGTCTGGTAGATTATTTTAAAACACTAGACACGTAATTTTTATTTTCTTACAGAAACGAATACTTTCGACGACTTGAAATGTCGCGTGACGTCACTTCTATATACATTTTATACGTAGAAATGACGTTTTAACCCCCACTCCTAAACTTTGATTCGTTTTATACAATTATTGTTGTATTATACGACAAAATAAAAAAATACGTGTCCAATAGTTTTTCATTACCTAACTTACGGACTAATTATATTTTCTAATTTTCATACCCTGTCATCATTCCAAATATTCCTATTTTGTTTTGTCCCATCCAATCAGACTACCACTGATCATTTCAGGACCACAACTGTATATCATATAGCTAGTGCCACTTTTCTATGACAACAACCTCATACCAATTTACTTTCCATAACAAAATACAAACTAATAACTTAAAATAATGTCCACTGACTAAGATTTGTGTGAATCTCTGAATAGAGAGTTGGAACGTAAATATGGTGGACAAGAAACTTGGCGTTAATGTCGTCGAATAATGTAACCACAATGTTGTGATAGCATTTACATGGAAATAATAAGGCTGGACTAAGCTATGGTTTATAGGCCAATTGGCATAAATTAATGTTAAGAATGAGAGGATTGTGTAGTTAAGCGTTTGTGTATAAATGTGGTGTAAGGAGAATGCTGTGCATGGAGTTTGACTTTCAAGGAAGAACAAATTATTATTTAAGATATATATTGACATAGGAAGTACATACATTACAAATTACTATATTAGGCACTAATATAGGCTGTAGATTAAACAAGTTTTAAGCATCTTTCCAAAAAGGAGGAGCTTCTCAATAAATTCAGGTAATATTTTTGTATCGGAAAAAAATGTATGACATTAATATTAGTATCAATCTGCCTTTACTGTTAGCTTATAACCAGAGAGCAGTCCTAGTCTATTAAATAAAAAAGATATTATCAAAATCATACTGGAACTAGAAAAACCAAATTACCAATATCAGAATTATTTAACTCATAGTAAAATACCACTCACCCCCAATTACATGGGACTCATAACATAGGTACATAGTAAAAAGTGGGTGTTACATTGTACAGTGACATAATATGCATCTCTGCCTAGCTCTTCGAGGATAAAAGGCGGGATGTTATGTACCTATGTTTAGTAAAATACCAAATCACTATAAAATGGGACCATTATTGTCAACACAAACGCTTAGGCACAATAAAATAACTATTAAATTTTGATCTAGATAGCTCTTGGCTCCTGTCTCGAATACCTATAAGTATTTGCATTGAAACAAAATTCTCATTTCATGAACAATAGAGAGTTTAAGTGGTGCATGAATGCTAGAATAATATTACAATATTGTCCGCGATGCGATATTGTTTTTGATGGGGAATGCGATCTTATGGGTTTAAAGGGGCTACTGGTATTGTGGTGTAGTAGTTTATTGTTGAATGTTGTGATTTTGACAAATGAACACTTATTTGTTGATATATATAACATCACGCCTATTATCAATGAATGGATACGCAGAGGTTCACATTATGGCACTTAATGCCACTGTAGAGGTACATTGTAACACCCACTTTTCACTACCTCTACATATTTATGTTTTTAGTTCCACAAAATAGGGGGTGAGTCTATTGACATATCGGGCACAATTCCAGACTCCGTGCTACTATTCAGAATTTTTTTTATAAAACCTAGTACCTAATACTTTGCCTCACCCGGGAATCGAACCCGACAGTCGCACTTTGACAAGGAGACAGATTTTTGGATGTATTTTTATCATTTTGAAAATTTACTATCGTTGCTTGTAGTATGAACAACACAACGAGCAGACGGATCACCTGATGGTAAGCAATCGGCGTCGCCCATGGACACCTGGAACACCAGAGGCGTTACAAGTGCGTTGCCGGCCTATTGGGGATTAGAAGTTTGAGGACCGTTGGGGTTTCAGGAATTCGGGAGTTAGGGGCAGGGGAGGGTAATTGGGCGTCCGGTAACCTAACTCACACGACGAAACACAACGCAAGCGTTGCTTCATGTCGATTTTGTGTGAGGCCGTGGCATCACTCCAGTCGAGCCGACCCATTCGTGCCGAAGCATGGCTCTCCCACACTTAATTATAACTAACAACATATAAAAGCATTGTTTGGGATTGTAGCCACAATCCCAAACAATGCTTTACAAGCAAGTATTTGCAAGAATTTAAAGAAACATTGTAACCAAAGTAATTCAATCCCACCAATCACATCCGACCACAGCAAAAATGTATCAACATTATCATTGATCATCACTTCTAAAAAGGGTACGCGACCGGAATCAAACTAGTTTAAGAGAACATTTCCCGTCTTTCCCGATGGACTATTACTACCTACCGTTGTAGGGCGTAATTGTAGGATTGCCGTATGAAGTGCAAACAATTTCACCGGCAAGTCGACACGTATGAAAGTCCGCCGTGGTCGAAATGACCGAGTGACACGAACAGCCCTACTATTTGTTTCCAGTTATGGTGTGCGTAGGGTTAAGTTTGTTTGATTATTGAGATGAGATGTATTGTTGAATTGTGGGTGTTGTGAGTGATAGTTTTCTGGGAAGCTCGTTTGTAATACTTTTTCTTGATCCTGGGCGGTATCATGGTCGATATCGGTCGGTATCTAGTTTGAGATAATATTATTTAAGAGTTACCTCTAGAATCCAGGAGTGTTTAGTTTTAAGCTTAGATCTAATTTATTTTTAAAAAAGACTTTGCCCCCACTCTAGGATTTTTTCCTGTGTCGTGAGTGCGTTCACAAACATACAATATCACATACACATGACACCCAGATCCGAAACAACAATTTGTGGATCACACAAAGGAATCCATTGCACATTGCGTGGCAGCCAGTTACCCAGCTACCGCGCCAATCGTGCAGTCAAATTATAAACCGGCCAAATTTTACACAGCAAAAATCATTTTCTTAATGTTGCGAGTAATAAGCGAAGGGCTAAGACAGCAAAAGTACTAAGACAGCATAAGTTAAAAAGCATTAGAACATCGTATTAAACTGCATAAATAAACGCTTCAAACACTCATTTGAAACGTTCACAGCAATATCAATAAAACCCACACTTTTTCTATATAAAATCGAAACGGCCGTAAACTTTCGTTAACGGCTCGGTTTCCACGACTTTCCACGCCCAAGTGAAATGTTTGTGCATCTCACGGAAATCCCACAATTACACCTATCTCGGACTTTATCAAGATGATGAAGATAAGCAAGTTTCACTTTATAATAATAATATAAAGACATGACATAAACTAAGGTGCGGTATGATTGTTGTCGACTTCTAGAGAGGATGGGAGGGAATAGGTACAGTCGTATTTAGATATAGAATGCAGACTGATTATTGTTCGTACATGTTTAGGTGGAGATGTATGTCTTGATTGTTTTATCTGGGTGTATTGTCAAGTCAAAATCAAAGTGAAAATCTCATTGAAAAGTGTAGATTCGTATGGAGAAGAACGAGCAAGAATCTTCATAGGTTACTCTTTTTCAATCAGGTTTGCAATATTACTTTAAAGATCGATTAATCTTAACTTTTAAGTGAGGAAATTTTTATATTGAAAGTCTTATTTTTGGGTATATAACCCAATAATAATGGTTACCTATAAGGCACACTTTGGGTTAAATAGAAATAGAAGTGAAATTCTTTTATGAATTTCTGTTACATGATTAAATTTAAGTTTTTGTGGACTTTTATATCTACTCTTTTGAAGTAGATATGTCTATGACTAAAAAGCATATACATAAATATTCAATCACGCCTTTTATCAACCTTACTAGAAAATGACGGAACACTACAAACATTCGCATCTCATTCAATGTAGGTAAAGTTTGTTTGCACAGCGTTTCATTTTTCCCATACAAAGTGTCAGTATGCGATATTTCAAAGGTTTTCACTCTTTTGTGGCCGTACAAGTAAAGTAGTAAGTGCTTGGAGCTGAATAATGGAGTTGTCTCGCTACCTATATAACAGTGTTGGTACCATACTAGTTTCAAAGAAAAGCTGTTAGAAAATTTCTAAAAGTTTTTCCTTTTAAAAGTATCTAAAACTTGGTTTTAATATGTTGGTTCTATTTTGTGAAGCAGGTGTGTGGTTAGAGTTTGTTACATATTTAGAATTTTGAAGTTTTAGGAAAGGTCTTGTTTATCTAGGTTTAATTTTCTTATCCTTTGGTTGACATATTGAATTTTGATGAATTTGTAGTGAAATGAAATGAGCCTAGTAGGTACTTAATTCCTTGATAGGCACAATACTTTTTATTTTTTATAAGATGAGCCGGTAAACGAGCAGACGGATCACCTGATGGTAAGCAATTGGCGTCGCCCAAGGACACCTGGAACACCAGAGGCGTTACAAGTGCCTTTTGGGGATTAGAAATTTGAGGATTGCTAGGAATTTAAGGATTGAGGAGATTGGAGGGGGGGTAATTGGGCCTCCGGTAACCTCACTCACACGATGAAACATAACGCAAGCGTTGTTTCACGTCCGTTTTCCGTGAGGCCGTGGTATCACTCCAGTCGAGCCGGGGCCATTCGTGCCGAAGCATGGCTCCCACACACTTAAACTTTTTATATCTGTCATCTTCTATTTACCTATAACCATCATCATAATTATCAGGCACAAGGCATCCACTACGGAGCATCGGCCTCTCTGATATCTAACTATATGTATATAAGGTATTTCATAGTGAACCCACCTAAACAAAAGCGGTTCTACCAAACAATAAATCCCAAAAATCCATACAAATTTGAAAACGGTAGGTGAAGCCAGAACTAACTCAAACTAATGAGATTTTACAATAAGATTAAGAACTACCATTCGTTAGGTTACATTTATTCGACGTGGGTGTTAATCCAATTAATCCAGTGAGATTGATTGGTCCATCGGATTAGTAAAAGTCTGTCCTAGTTTCTGTCACAGACCTAGGTCAGATGAAAATATAGGCAAGACCTAATTCAATTAGTGCTTTGATTCTGTATCACAGTGAAAGTAATAAAGTAAGAAAGAGAGAGCGCTAATCCTTTATCTCTTTTCATTTTAGAATTACTTTTCCGTACGTAAGTATTATAAAGTCTAGTTAGGCGACAGACCAGAAGAACAGACGTACGAGTAGCGAGCGCTGCTCATGGATATGAGCTCCCAGTGTGGCTTGAAATTAGTCGAGTTAACTCGATTGCTTTACAATCGTGGAAGAAGTGGTTAAAATATAGTTTACATTAATTTCTAGTAACTATTAACGTTACTTTTTTAAAGGAACACAATAATAAACACATACATCGAAAGTTCAAGCTTCCTTGTGCGTACTGCTAAAGAGTGGAATTCTTTGCCAGAATCTGTATTTCCTGAAGGGTACAACCTGGGAGTCTTCAAGGCCCGAGTGAATAGGTTGCTTATGGGACGACGTGCTACATCGTAGACCGCATCACCGCTTACCACCAGGCGAGATAGTGGTCAAACGTCGCCCCATCAAATATAAAAAAAAAAAGTTTTTCTAAACAATCGAATTGAGATCAAAGTTCACGTTGTTACTTTCGATATCTAAGCCGCAAGTTCAACCGCCAATCAGTTCGTCAAACTACAGCCAGTTCAGTCAGTTCACAATATTGAGTTACCTCATATAACTAAGCGTGTTAAATGTCGCTTTCGTTGACTTGGTACATAAATTCTTGGTACAGTCGACAAAATTGGTGATGGACAAACTTTAAATATACATAACATAACATCACGCCTTTTATTCCCGAAGGGGTAGGCAGAGGTGCGCATTATGCCACTGAGAATTTCTTGTTCCAATGAGAATTTCTTCCATTGAGATTTTTTTTAAAACCCAGTAATACTTTGCCCGACCCAGGAATCGAACACGAGACCCCTTGCCCGGCAGTCGCACTTGCAACCACTCGGCCAACGAGGCAGTCGTTTAAAACATACCTATATACATTTTTTATGTTGGATAAGCAGGAAAACGATTAGACAGATCACCTGGACACCAGAGGCGTTACAAGAGCGTTGCCGGTCTTTTGGGGATTGTTGGGGAGATTGTGGAATGTGGGGAGAGCGGTAATTGGGTTTCGAAACAAATTATAAGGTACTGGTCATACTAAGCTTAAGTTGTGTGTGTTTATTGTTGGAAAATTTTAGCAAATACAAAAACATATATTGTCTTATAGAATATGTAAAAAGAGAGAATATATATTTTTTTCTCGTATACAGGTCTTAGACAAATTAAAAATCTTTTTTGTGTTTTTGATAAATGTTTGAAAATTTTTACAAAACCATATGACACAGGATAATCTTGCAATTCTTAATGTAAACAATGTTATAGTTCCTACACCAATCATTTTGCCGATAGTACCTTTTGAACTTGAGGTTAGTCGCGTGCGCAGGTGTTGACACACTTTAGTACTAACCGTATTCGTGTCGATATAAAATGTGTATTATTTAGATTTGATTTCATGTCTATTTTGAGATAAATTTTGAATATATTTTACTTTACTATTAGATTAATTAATATAACATGTATATTGAAATTAATTCAAGCTATTATATTTCTGTCACTGATTCTAAAAATTTAAAATTAAGCATTTAAGCTTGAACCATGTTCAAGCAAGCAACAAACTAATTGTTATGTTTTTATAGTAACTATCTTGAGACATAAGTGTGGTAGAATGGGCCGGCTCGACCGGAGTGATACCACGGTCGAGCAGAAAACCGACGTGAAACAACGCTAGCGTTGTGTTTCGTCGTGTGAGTGAGGTTACCGGAGGTTATACCCCCTCTCTAGTCCCCTTCTCCCGAATCCCCGAATATTCCACAATCCTCAAATTCCCAATTCCCAAAATGCCGGTAACGCACTTGTAACGCCTTGGTGTTTCGAGTGTCCATGGGCGACGCCGATTGCTTATCATCACGTGAACCTTCTGCTCGTTTACCGGCTTATGCTATAAAAAAAATACCAAATTAAATAAAAATGGCGGGTTACTTAGATGAATATACTGAGAAAAGCTCCACTAGTTTCGAACCACAACGGGGTTCTTCCTCATGAGCATCGTGCGCGGTCGCGGCGACGTCGCGCAGCCTACTGACACCTTCTGTGCTTCGAAACTAGTAGAGCTTTTCTCAGTATATTCACGCGAGTAACCCGCGATAAACTAATTGTTATAAAAAGTACCTACACAATTATGTATAGGCTACCAAAATTTTTATCTATTGGTACGACGGCAAACATCATTTAACTTGAATAACTACGACCTATTTTCCACGACCTAGCAATTAAGACCTAAACTAATAGCCCATTAGGTACAAAACCATCAGTCCTAGTGAAAAGCAACCCTCCAAATGGACTACGAACTCGGAACCATCGTTTTTGTTATCATTATCATCAACAAAGAAAGCTGCCCTAATACTTGGCAGTCGACTCAATTAATACATTACTTCTCCCACTCATTAATTTCATTAGTACCATAACATTACGCCTTTTATCCCCAAAGGGGTTGGCAGAGTGCATTACGGCACTTAATGCCACTGTACAATGTAACACCCACTTTTCACTATTTACCTCTATGTTATGAATCCCATGAAATAGGGGGTGAGCCTATTGGCATATACCGGACACATTTCCAGACTCCTTGCTATTACTGACATTTTTAAAAATCCCAGTTATACTTTGTCCGACTCGGGAATAGAACTTGCAACCACTTGGCCAATGATTAGTAGGCAGTCGGCAGCAGTTGATTAGTAAAGGAGAAAATAGGTAACAGACATACAGACACATAGATAAACGAATAATAAAATTATGCAAAATAGCAATGGACGTAGCCATTTTGTTGCACAGCCCGAGCGAATCGATCGTTCGAATAGATATAGCGTAATATCAAGTAAAACATGAGCTTTTATGTAGAGAAAATCGTAGTGTGTATATTCAAACTGTTGTTCATATTGACTGGTTTATTTACGGATTATATTGGATTTCTCTTCTCAGTTCGTGAAATTGTATGAAGAGTTAAGAATACTTTATTAAAAGTATTCATAGGTACTTGTAAATGCTGAGTATTTGTGTCATTATTTATAGTTATTATACAAAATACTAACGTCCGTTGTCGACTTTGACTCAATAATTTGTTTATTCTCTTAATTTGATCAATTAAATATGTAAATTTTTCGAAAGCTGTAGTTTTTGAAGAGCTCTCCGGATAATTTTCGTTGTCCAATTAACAGCTTATCATAAATGCTTTATTAGAATAGAAAGCTGCGTTCGAAAACAAATATTTGCTTAAAGTATGATCACTAAATAGTTTACAGTCTGTCGATTTTCATTAATATAAAGTACTCAGGTACTGCTTTCTCTAAACATAGAATTATTAGCAACTTTAACAAGTTGTTTAAAACCTTTTCGTCAATTTAAGAACATAATCTTCTGTATATTATAAATGCCTCGTTGGCCGTGTGGTGGCAAATGCGACTGCCGGGTAAGGGGTCTCGGGTTCGATTTCCGGGTCGGGCAAAATACTATTGGGTTTTTTAAAAAAATCTCAATAGTAGCACGGAGTCTGGAAATGTGCCCGGTACGGTAGGCTCACCCTCTATTACATGGGACTCATAACATAAATAGTGAAAAGTGGTGTTATTATAAATGCAAAAGTTTGTGTGTTGGCTTGTCTGTGTTTTTTAGTAAGCCACGTCAAAACTACTGAAGGGATCGGGATGAAATTTTGGGACAAGATAGATTATGTTCTGGAATAACACATAGCCTACAATTATATTTTACGGAAACGTGTGCGAAAGCCGCTGACAGAAGCTAGTATTTTTTAAATTGATAAATTGTATTAAGCTCTCCAACCGACCATGGAGTGTCGAGTGCGATTACAGGATTAGACGGAGTTGAACGTTGGACCGATATTTTTGTACTGTTAGATAATTATTTACGTAATTGACACCAATTAGATATATGTAGTTCGCATCATCACTAACAGCTTATAAATGCCCACTGCTGAGCAAAACCTCTTCTCACACGGAGAAGGTTTGAGCATTAATCACCACGCTTGCTCAATGCGGGTTGGCGATTAGAAACGTATATTTAGAAATTATAAGCCCAGGTTTCCTCACGATGTTTTCCTTCACCGTTTGTCAGTGGTATCTGAATAATTTTAGAAAGTACATATAACTCGGAAAAAGTCACATTGGTAGTTGCCGTCGGTAGGTTTCGAACCCGCAACCTCATGCATGAGAAGCGGGGGTCTTAAACCTCCGGGCCATTTGGTTGACCATTCCCCCTCAAAATAACTGTAGTTGCTTGCTAACTTTTAAACCAATGTGTCACAGAACAGTGGACCCACAATTGAAATAGTTCCATTGTACGAAATGAGATTAGATAAACTCCAGGCGTTGCCTATCTACCCATTGTGAGTGTTCCATACCTCTATAATAAACTGTAGTTATTAAGTACAATACTTATAGATCTGATAAACAAAACAACTCAACGCTGATTTGATGTATAAATAAACTAGAGTACTTATGATAATATTATTGAGTGAAAGCTTATGCCCTTTCTATTAGGATTTTCCCAATTATATTATAATTGGAATAATGAATTTATTTTTTGTCGATTACTTGTAAGTACGACTGCCGAGCATAAGATCTCGGCTTCGATTTCTAGGCAGAACAAAGTGTAATTTGGGTTTTTTCGGGTTTAGAGAGCACTTAATAGCACGAACTATGAAATCGACCCGTCTTTAAGGCCCGAATGAATAGGTTGCTTATGGGACGACGTGCTCCATCGTGGACCGCATCATCGCTTAGCACCTGGCGAGATAGTTGACAAATGTCGGCCCGTTAAATATAAAATAGAAAATCGTGCATGCATAATTAGTTATTATACTATAGATTAATTAACAATTAATTTATGTAATAGATCATTACATAATTAATTGTGTGTGTTACATTTAAGACGTTCACCGCTCTGCCTACCCCATTACAGAATAAAAAGCACTATGTTATTTAATGTTATGTTTTTTTTAAGGGCGTAAATCATCGAATGACTGCTCCCGCCTGGGTGAGACGGGAGATGTCAGACTCTTACTGACTAAAATCCACCCCGTTCCTACTCCTGCACTTCGAGCCGGAGGCAACCCGTTAGGTTCTCCGCGACTCCGATTCTAAGTTATGTTACCTTCAGAAAATTATAGACCTAATGTTGTACTAAATACGTCATATAATCAAGCTTTAATAACAATATTGATGATAAATAATCACATAGTTATTACAAACGATTAGAAACCTATACTTCTCACATTTTATACGCAGTTCGAGTTGATTGCCATAAAGTATTAATAAGCACCATTTTGTTGCGACTGAGCAGTGAGCATCGAACCGAACGCTTTCTACTAATAGCAGACATTTTATTACGTGAAAACTGGATAGATGAGCGTGTAAATGGACTATTCTATCTCAAAATGACATAGAATTGGAGTATTACTGGGTGTTTTAAAAAAATGTTAGTAGTAGCACGGAGTTTGGATTTATGCCCGGTATATGGCAATATGCTCACCCCCTATTACATGGGACTCATAACATAAATAGTGAAAAGTGGGTGTTACATTGCACAGCGGCATTAAGTGCCGTAATGTGCACCTCTTGCCAGGCACTACTTAGGCAGAGGTGCACATTATAATATCACTGTATAATGTAACACCCACTTTTCACTATTTATATTATGAGTCCCATGTAATAGGGAATGAACCTATTGCCATATACCGGGCACAATTACAGACTCCGTGCTACTACTGAGAATTTTTAAAAACCCAGTAATATTTTGACCGACCCTGGAATCGAACCCGAGACCCCTTGCCCAGCAGTCGCACTTGCGACCACTCGGCCAACGAGGCAGTCATTTATATCTATCTATCTATCTATCTTTATATAATCTAGCTAGATAATAGATAGATATAAAGTATAATTTATAATTATGTAAAATTAATTGATTTCTCAGCAAAATATCTAATTAATACGTCTTCGTTGACAAAAATGTAGATTCCATTTTCCCAACTTTCAATCTGAATCTTTGAGGTCTTTTGCGATTTCGATTCCCACATTATGCTAATTTTATTAATTAAAATATTTAATTATTTCCATCTAAACAGAAAAGTATCCTAATTATGTCTATCTGAACGGACAAAATATTGTATAAAATTCATATTAATGTTTTACCGTTTACAAGTCGATATTAAGCGTCTATTAGAAATCCATTATGAATAAACATGTCATGATGAATAAATGAAATAAAGTAATTAATTATCATACTATGTATTTTTGGTTATATTTAATTAGTTAAAACTATCTGCTTCGTTGGCCGAGTGGTCGCAAGTGCAGCTGCCGGGCAAGGGGTCTCGGGTTTATTTCCCGGGTCGGGAAAAGTATTACTGGGGTTTTTTAAAAATCTTCAGTAGCCGCACGGAGTCTGAGAACCTAACGGGTAACCGGGGCTCCGGCTCGACGTGCAGGAAAAGGAACGAGGTGGTTTTTAGTCAGTAAGTGCCCGACACTCCCTCCCGCCTCACCCAGGCGGGAGCAGCCATTCGATGATTTTCCCCCCTTAAAAAAAGACGCATGGAGTGTGGATTTGTGCCTGGTACATGGCAATGAGGTCACTCCCACAAGGGACTCTTAGTGCCGTAATGTGTACTTCTGCCTACGTCTTCGGGGATAAAAAGCGTGATGTTATGTTAAAAACTAGACTAATTTTTAAACAATTTGTGTTTCGTTGTGTGAGCGAGGTTACCGGAAACCCAATTACTCCCCAATCCGTGAATCCCCAACGATCCTGAAATTCCTAACCTTAAAAGGCCGGTAACGCACTTGTAAGTGTTCCAGGTGTCCATGGGCGACGCCGATTGCTTACCATCAGGTGATCTATCCGTCGTTTACCTGGTTATCACATAAAAATAATATTATTTTCTGGGCTTGTATGGTCTTTCCGCACATTAAATAGTCAGTTTATACCGGTTCGCCTCGCTTGATTTGAGGTATAGTCGTACATCAATAATATTTAATTTTGCATTGCTTCCACGAACAGCTTAATCGTAAATGATCAAGATATCTGCAAAATATTTTTATAAAGAGTTATGGGGTCAAAGAGAATTGTTAATTAGGCACGTCAATTAGTAATATACGAGTCAATTAAGCATTAGGTAATTAAAAAGATATGGATATTTTCGGTAAACATAATAATCTAGATGTTAATTTGAGAATTCATCCAATTAGATTTGTATATTAATGTACCTTATTTAAAACGTTAATGTGTAAAGAGTTGTCATTAACAAAATTTAGATATTTAAAGCTGTTACGTACTTTATCTAGTTAGGCATAGGAAATTAGGAATTAGCAATGTTCTTGTTTTTTGGAGATGTAGATAGAAAAAGACAATTATTACCCAGGTAATTAAAGTGATTTCATAAATGTTTAGGGACTTTGGGGTCCACCAATGCGGCGGAAAGTAAATAATATTTAAAGTGTAAAATAAACAGTTTTATTAAAATACTAGGTGACACGGCAAACTTCGTAACGCCTAAAAGTTTTTTCTCACCTTTTAAACCTTCCCTAGACTTCCACGAACCTATCAAGACCAAAATTAACCAAATCAGTTCAGCAGTTCTCGAGTTTTAGCGAGACTAACGAACAGAAATTCATTTTTATTTATATAGATAATATAATGTGAAGACATTTTTACAATGGAAATATTAAAACATTAGAAAACAAAAGAATTGACAGACTCTATTAGAAGAAGAAAATACTAAAGGAAAGAGGTGAGTTAACTAATAGTAAAAAGTATGAATATGAGGAAGGTACAGAATAATGAAGTGATAAATAATGAAACGTAGGTGAGCAGCCTACAAATGTTTACTTCTGTTTATTTATCGGATAGGACCGGGAAGCGAATATACGACTATCACCTGATAGTCAGCAATCGACACCACTCATAGATACTTTTAACACTAATAAAACTAGTCACAAGCAAATTGCCATCCTTTTAGTAGAAAATCCCTTATCTATATTCTTATTACAACATACATAGTAATACATACATAACCTCACACCTGTCTCCTATGGGGGTAGGCAGAGACTATGGCCCGGAAATTGTTAGGAGTCTTACACACCTCTTTCTTTATTACAATGGACTTCTTAATCTTTATGCAAACTAGAAATATACCCAAACGTCACTTAAGCATAATAATGTAAGTGATGGAGAGTAATTTACATAAGTTATCTCATTGTAGGGACAGTCATTCATCACTGTAGGTGGCCCTCCGATCAATCATGGTTTATCATATGACATCGACTTTGGATTTCTTTGTACAGTTTTGGGTTATATATTTCTTAACTTATATATGTCAGAGGAGGCTTGATTATGTTCCGGTTGCTCAGACATATAATGTGGGCGAATATGAGTATCGTATAATATCATTTAGATTTAGAATGAATCACCTAGTTTCTTATAATCACAAGGTACAGTAACTGGGCACTAAGCGAAACGTAGGGCAGTTCCGTGACAACGTCTTCACCCGGTGGCGACTTGAACTGAAGTGAGCTCCACCGAGTGCGACTCTGACGCCACGACTCTGCTACGCTGCTACTGCTGCGCACCGGCAATCGGCTAGGTGGCGCGCTTGCGTTCCATTTAGTGTTCGTACCCATGACTGGCTCCGACATATAAGTAAAGAAACATATCCACTTTATAATATATTAGGTACTTAGATTTTTTGTTGTTTAAAAGTTGCATTGAATAGGTAGAGTTGAAGAGGTAAGTTGCATTGAGTCCGCCAGAGGGCGCTGTACTGCAACTATTGAGCTCCGTTACTACTTCTCATATTTTTTATTTAAAATTGTTTTATTGCATTTGCCTAGTGGATTATGTGATATTAGTAATGCATAAAGTTCGGAACACCTGTTCAAAAGTTAGTCACCGTGTAAATTGACTCACTACGAAGTTTCAGTGGAATATAATCGTGTAGAAGTTATAAGTGTAAGAAAAACTATTCATTGCAAAAACTAATAAATAAAACCTCAAATCTACTTTACTACTGGTGAGACTGTGAATATGTAAAAAAATAATAAAAAATACTTAAAAAAAACTAGATTTTGTGAAATAATAAAAATGAACGGTATTTTTGAAATCGCAACGAAAAATACAATAACTACCACAAAAGAAAATCTTCACTAGTAACAGTAACATAATTTCGAACCGTATAAACCAACTCGTTTGGCCGATGTAAGTGAGCTATAGATTGACAAGACTGCGTGCATGAGTTCGCGACTCGGAAGCTGCAATTATTTTTGTCAATGTTTCTTGAACTTTAAAATATATAAATTAAAATAGCCATGATGAGCTTCTTTGATAATATAACTTTGCGAAGAAACCGAACAAATTCTGAGACGAATGTTATAAATAGTAGCCAATTTTCTACGAGTACCCACGATGATAATAGTATCACAAGTATGCCTGAGTTAACCGTGGATGAGGAACACAAAGAACAGATAACTCAATTGAAACAACAAATATGCAATCTTGAGCAAGAACTCACAAGTGCACATCATGAAATTGAGTCCCTATCACTAGAAAATAATAGTCTTAAACAAATAAACGATGAATTATTAAAAAAGAATAAATTATACAGCACAATATCGTACAGTCCAAGAAGGAAAAACGCTCCAAATAAATCAAACGATACTCCCACAAAAAAAGGAAAAGTAAAAAATGTCTGTACACAAACTGCAATATCTCAGCTGCGAAGTCCAACTCCAAATACAACTGAAACTATTATATTCTCCAAACAATCAGAGCTACAAACTTCTAGAAAAAATGAACTGATCGAAAATCCTCCTGTTGTAACATTTCCTAATCCTAATAAAAACAAACTTTGTGTTTTGAGCAGCATTAGATCACACAATACCCGCCAGATTATAGAAGATACATTTGGGCCTAACTTCAATTTTTGTTATTATAATTATCCAAACTGTAGTACGGATCTTCTTCTGAAAAACATTAATAATAAATTGATAAATTTCAGCATTAATGATTATTGTATAGTTATGTTAGGAGAGAAAGATCTGAAAACATCTTCAAACTGTTTGCATTTGGTAGAAACTATTAAGAAAGCTCTAGAGCATATAACTCATACTAATATAATAATATGTAACCCTACCTATATTTGTGGATGTCCAATTTATAATTACAAGGTTGAAATATTCAATAACCTATTGTTCAAAGAAATAAATAGTGGATCTTATGCTTACAGTTTTGACACAAATTCCTACTTAAGTTATGAAATGTTTTCTAGTAAATCAGGTGTAATTAATAGAAGGGCGCTTGTACATATTTACAAAAAAATAATGGAAAATATAAGACTTGACATAGATTACCTAAAAAATTTTACACTACCCACTAAATTGAATAAAAATGTCGTAAACAATAATAAATGTCACCTGACTACCCGTAATGTTAAACTTGTATCAAATGAAGATATAAACCCAACTAATTTATTTCGTATATAATCATATTACTGTTCTCCATCAAAATATAAATGGACTGCTTAACAAGTCGGACATGCTTTCTATATCTGTAAACAATCTCATTGCTGAAGGTATTAATGTTGACTTAATGTGTATTACTGAACACAACATGACGGACGGTGACGAAACCCATTTCATTTTGCCTAATTATAAATTGGTTTCCTACTACATGCGACCTAATAGGCACGGTGGTTCGTGTATTCTTATAAAAAATAATCTGAAGTTCAAGGTGCGTCATGATATTGTTCGACTGTCAATTTCAAATGCTTTGGAATGCTCTGCAGTTGAGTTACTTGATCATAAAATGATCCTCTTGAGCATATATAGACCTCCAAATAATGCAGCTGGCTCGATTGCTAGTTTTTTTACAGTATTAAATAAAATCCTAAGTACAGTAAGCTCAAATGGTGCTGGAATTGTTATGTGTTAACAATTCCAGCACCATTTGAGTTATCAACAGAATTTAAAGAGCTTTTAAATACTTACAATATGAAATTACAATTTAAGGAAATAACAAGATTTGATAGCAAAACTGGCATAGACAATATAGCTCACAATGTGAAAACATGTGTAGGTACCATCAAGGAGTTGGCTCTGTCTGACCATAACGCTCAAATCATTAAAATAACTGTTAACAAAACATGCACTATAAAAAATTGGTTCATAATGAAAAGAGACTATTCCGTGAAAAATCGTAAAATATTCGTAAACTATTTGAAACAGTTAAGCAACAATGATATATACAGCTGTACGGATCCAAATAAAGCCTATAATACATTTCATATGAACTTTAATATGCTATATGAGCTTTGTTTTCCATTAGTTAAAGTTAAAATCTATAATCGACCTAAACCGAAATGGATGTCACGTGGTTTGATAATATGTAGCAAGAGGAAACGTGAACTTTTATGGCAATTTAGAAAGCAACCTAGTACGGAAAACAGAGCGATATTTAAATCATATGTAAAAAAATACAAAAAAGTAATTAATTTAACTAAAAAATCTCAAAACGATTATTATATCAAAAATTCTGCATCCATATCTAAAGCAACATGGAAAGTTATAAATGACATTAAATGTGTGTATCCAAACGAAAGTCTAAACCAATTAAATATTAATAAAACAGTAGTAAATGACCCACTAAATATTGCACAAACATTCAATGATTTTTTTCTTGACATCAGCAGTAAAAATAAAACCCATGCTATCGATAAGACATCTAAATTGACAAATGATTACCCTAAACTGACATACCATAATGAACCTAATAATAAACTGACATATTACTGTAATTCCATATTTATGGGCCCGACTACCACTAATGACATACAGAACATAATATTTACACTGAAAAATAAAACAAGCGTTGGTTATGACGGTGTTTCAACTAGAATTGTCAAAGACGTAGCTAGTGTTATATCGAAACCATTAAGCTTCATCATTAACCTATGCATAGAACACGGCAGTTTTCCTGATAAACTTAAAACATCGATAGTAAAACCGGTATTTAAAAAAGGCGATAGAACGAATATAAATAACTACAGGCCAATTGCATTGATAACTGTTTTTGCAAAGATTTTTGAGAAAGTCGTGTATAAATGCATATACGAATTCTTAGAAAGTCATCATATACTGACACCAAGTCAATATGGTTTTAGGAAAAATAAATCGGTTAATGAAGCAATATTTAACTTTCTGCAAAAGGTGCTAAATAATCTAGATAAAGGACTACCAGCTATAGCGTTATATATGGACATGTCAAAGGCATTCGACCGAGTCGATCACCAAATACTTCTTAAAAAAATGAATGCGTATGGAATCAGAGGAAATGTGTATGATCTTGTAAAATCATATCTGTCAAATAGACAACAATACACTGAGGTGCGACAAATTAACTCATTGATAATGACAGAGGAAGTATACACATCCAAAGCTGGGACTGCTCAATTTGGCGTTCCACAAGGAAGTGTTCTGGGTCCTCTGTTTTTTCTCATATATATAAATGACATGCCTTTAATCACTAAATATGACCTTACACTATTCGCTGATGACAGCACAGTACTATTTATCGATGATAACATGACAAATTTAGAAAATGACGTAAATAGTACCTTAGCAAATATTGTACAGTGGCTTAACACAAATAACTTATCAATGAATGTCGATAAAACTAAAATAATGAATTTTAGAATACGCAAACAACGCATTGATCATTTGACTGTACAATACCAACATAGGAAAATAGATGAAACTGAAGTTACAAAATTCCTGGGCTTAAATATAGACAATAAAATTAACTGGAAACTACACATTGACCATGTTTGTAAAAGGCTGAACCAATTCTCATATGCCCTTAGTAGACTCAGAAAAGTTGCAAATCAAACTACCCTTAAGACAGCGTATCATGGTTATGTTGGAACAACCCTAAGATATGGCTTAATATTCTGGGGCAACAGTACTGACAAAGTTAGGGCATTTGTAGCGCAGAAACGATGTTTAAGGGCTATTTTCAAATTACAAGGAACTGAGTCGTGTATCCCATATTTTAAAAAACATAACATCCTCACTTTGCCAAGTCTGTACATACTTGAGGTCGCGTTATTTGTTAAAAACAATCCCAATCTATTTACGTTCCGTGAGCGCGTAAGACACGAAAATAAATTACACATAGTTCCAAGCAGAACACATCTAATGCACGAGAGCATATTCTGTATAGTATCGAAGATATTTAATAATATTCCGGGAGATATAAGACAGATCAAAGAAACAACCATATTTAAAAAGAAATTACATGACATATTGGTGAATAAATGTTATTATACTATAAATGATTACCTAAATGACAAATCCCTGCTACAATATTCTATACCAAAATCATGACGTGTTCAGTATTACCTATTGTACTTATTTTACTAAATAAATCATAATAAATATTTGACATAAGCATTTATCGACATGACATATGTAATTTATCTAATAATTTCTTGTTTTATTATATAATTGACTTATTTAACATTAATATTGTACTCAACTATTGTACGCCCTATGGGCAGGACACAGCTGAGCTCAACCAAATTATGATAACAACTGTATTATGTATCTACCTGTGATCTACAATGAATAAATGAATTTGAATTTGAATTTGAGGTTCAAAATAATTGAAATGATTTGGTAAATTATTTTACCGAAGCCAAGCCAACTAAGTCTTACTGATTAGGGTGGAACGCAGACTAGTTTGTATCTTGATATTCCTAAAAGATTGAATTAATGACTGATTTCAAATTAAGAAAATTCATTTAAATTCCACGTGGTTGAAGCTACAGTTGGGAAGCCAGTGTATTAGATAATTTTAGTTTTAAACACGCCAGGCAACAACAATAGATTTTAAATTCCTAATAAATATAAGAATATAAAATAATAAGTACAGTAAAAACTGCGACCTCATCTATTTCAAAATTTGTTTATAAACACAACACAAATTACTTTCTTCGTTAAGTATTTCGTATGTTATTTTTGATAGTTTTAAAAAATCAGCTCACATTTGATAAACGATTTGTAAAAAGAAGAACCTGTCAAAATCTAGGTTAATAGACTATCAATCACCTTTTGCATGTACAGTCAGTGCCAAATATGCGCGTTCGATTTATTCAGACTATTTTATTATGAGTTTAGTGTTAAATTGTTGCATCGATAAAACGTTAAAAGTAGAAAGGAATTAATTTTGTTATGATTTTAACAACAGTTTTTTGATTTTTCGTTATTAACTTACATCAAGGTTATTAATAATTTTGCGATTGAATCGTGTATTTAAGAACTAACCATACAAACACGTAATTATCAACATACTTTTTGTTTTTATAATAACTATCGTGAGACATACTAAATTAAGTAAAACCGCGGGTTACTCGCGACGTCGCGCAGCTCCCTGAGTGAGCTAGCCCAGTGAGCTGCGCGACGTCGCCGTGACTGCGCACACTGCTCAAGAGGAAGAACCTCTGTGGTTCGAAACTAGTAGAGCTTTTCTCAGTAAATTCACGTGAGTAACCCGCGGTTTTACTTAATTTATCATAGTTTTTAATGCCTATTCTATTTAAAAATATGGAAACAACAATGCAATTTCGTAACCGACTGTACACACCTAACTTTGTTTCACTCAATTCTTTTTGTCATTCAATAATAACTTTCCTTGGAAGGTTTCGACCTAGTTCGACGGAAGGTCTCAATTCAATTTCCTAATATTCCAACTTCCAAATTGATTTTACTTGTATACAAACTCAATAAAAACTATCTTTCTGTAGGAGGACTGCTAAATATAGCGACAATAATTCTATTGGCTTGTTAAGTTCTCGCCTTGGATACGATTCTCTTGTTAGACTTTTTGCTGGAGTTTGTATTATAAGTAAAGGGTTGATTTGTGTCCAATAGTTGATAATTTCGAATTCTGAAAGGCTTTTTAAGTTGTACTTAAATATCATGCCGTCTCTGTCATTTTACAAATAATTTGTAGCGACAGAACTATACTTAAGTGCGATTAAAAATTTAGTGGCGTTTGAGTATTTTGACATAAGCTATTTAATAGAATGAATAACATTAATATATGAAAATACGTCGACTGTACCTGAATGTATATTTGCTGAAAGGTATATTTAATCTACTGTCTTCAAGGCCCGAGTAAATAGGTGGCTTATGGGACGACGCGACGTGCTCAATCGTACACCGTATCATCGCTTACCACCAAGCGAGATAGTGGTCAAACGTCTGCCCATCAAATATAAAAAATGACATACATATCTACAGGTATCTCAGATTACTCTCAAATGCCAAAAATAGTTTCAGTTTTGCTGTCTTTGAAAACTAGGAAACGTGATTTATTTCGTTTATCATCATCATCATCTGCCTATGAGTTGGCCACCCCTGACCAAAGGATTCTCCTCACACGGAGAAGGTTTGAGCATTAATCACTACGCTTGCTCAATGCGGGTTGGTGATTTCAAACTAATAATTTAGAAATTATAAGCCCAAGTTTCCTCACGATGTTTTTTTCACCGTTTGTCAATGGTGTCTAAATAATTTCTTAGGAAACACATACATATTACTCGAAAAAAGTCACATTGGTACTTGTTGTTGGTAGGTTTCGAACCCGCACTCTCATGCATTGGAAGCGGGCTTAAACCTTCAACCATCACGACATCCATTTAGTTAAAGAAATTAAACTTGAATAGCAATAATGACATTTTTTTAGTAAAAAATTGTCAACTATAGCTACACAGCGCATATCATTTTAATTAGACAGCTACATAAACATACTTCATGAAGTTATTACTTCCCATCCTCCTATGTGGACAAAATACTAAAGTTGAGATGTAAATAAAATCACAAGTAAGTGCTAACTTGTACTGGAAACCTATAAAAGCATATCTGCTTTGTCCCAGTTTTTCGCAGTGCAATAACATGAGCGATAACCAAGGCAAAACTGTTTTATACGTCCTTTAGTATACTCTTATGAACGTAAAGCTGGTCATTCACTTGTGGATTAACAAATAGTCTATATGTCTATTATAAGTATATGCGATGTCATGGTGAGCTGGAGGCTTAAGACCCCAGCCTCTCATGCATGGGTGTTTGAAATGTACTAACGGTAAGTACCAATATGACGTTTTCCGAGTTACATGTACTTTCTAAGGTTATTTGGCATAACTGACAAACAGCGAAGCTAAACATCGTGCGAAAACCTGGGCTTATAATTTCTAATTACAATTTTGAAATCACCAACCCGCATTTTGCAAGCTTGGCGACTTGTGATTAATGCTCAAATGTAGCATGGATCTTATTTGGTGAAAAGTGGGTGCACCTACTTTGGTACATACAATCAAGAGGTGTAATGCTACGTGCAATTAAGTGTAGATTTTTTCATTTGTAGTAATTTACATAAAGAAACAAGCAAATAATTATCAACCTTGAGCCTATTTAATTGATTTCATATTTGCAACATACAATTTTATTATTTTCTTTTGATACAATTACTTTTTCTCTCTTCATTAGTACTTGATTACTTACCCCGGAGGCTATGGATACCAAATCGGGATATCACCTTGGATGATTGTAAAAGAAGCAAATAGTCTTGCTCCCATCAATACCTTATACCAATTAAAGTTTAAAATGAAAAAATGAGGTAATTTTTTTGTTACGCTCCCACGTGAACTATTCCACAAAGGCTCTACTGGTTTCAAGTCTGCTTGGGACTCATGTTTACGAGTATCAGTAAGTTTTAGTAAATAAGCCGAATATTTTATTTTTATAAGGGTACTTTTTTAAATCTGTTAGTTATTTAAAAATCGCCTTGAAGACAATTACAGTAATCATCATAATTATGCCGTAGGACGTCCACTGCTAAACATAGGCCTCTTCTAATGACTTTCCGATAAGTTGGTTCGTTGGTAACGACTTGCTTCTAGCGGCTCCTGCTTTATTTTAATAAGGCAAAAGAAAGTAATAAAACCATACTGACACAAGCAAAACCACAGTCCACAGCCAGTTCATTATAATTGTATTTCATAAAACAGTGAGGTAATTGAAGAGCTGAATGGAATTTAAGCTTGCGCTAACGAGGTGTTGGTACGGCTACTTTTCAAGTTATACACATCCAATTTATCATGGTCTCACTTTATATGATCTTTTCGCGCACTCGACGGTCAATTTATACTGGTGCTGCACTGCTTGATGTGTAGTCGTGTGTACTTCTGAGCTGTAGGCATTGCGCGGAAATAATTCATTTAGATTAAATACTGCAGTAGGTGTCAATGAAGACAGGTTGCTCGACCTGTTTTACTTAGACCTTCTTTGTTTAATTACAGATATTGATATAATGATAGTTATGCAGTTGTGGGTATGGGATGTTTTATTTGGAAACATGGAAATTGTTGGGTCAGTTCACTTACAAAAAGTTTGGTTATCAGCCTTCTAGGATTTTTTAAAATAAAGCATGCTTCAATACTTTTGTCTTTAACAGCAAAAAAATGCATCATTCATTCAACCAAACAGTTTGCATCGTCCTACAGAAATAAAACGCCCTTAAATTCTATCCATTTTAGAGAAAAAATATTTTTAAAATTCGAAAATTAGGTCTCCCACCGGACAGCACTGAGACCGCTCATTAAAAAAAAAGCAAAAACAACACGGTTGCCTGACCGCATGCCCGCATCATGGTCATGGTTGCGCACCCGTTAATGAGCACTAAGCCTTAGATACACTTTTCGCTTATATTAAGCTGAATTTGCATTACAGAATAAATCTTCTGCTTAAGAGATTTGTCCCTTAATTTATTTTAAGTGTACGACTACGTGTTTTGTGGTAAATGTATTTTCTTGAATATAGCTGCTTGTACTTTTTATTTATTGTGTACGTTTTTGTCTTCTATATTCATTTATTTATGTATTGGAAAACCAACAGCTACACATGGAAAATAAATATTGGCAAAATATTAGAAAGTCAATATTACAGGTTAGTGATGAAGGAGACAGGATGAGGTCGTGAAATAATTTGATTATAGAGTAGTAATATTTTTAAATTATTTGTCTTTCATAATGCGTCATTAATGGATTGGACGTTGTCGCATCCGACGAACATAAGGGTACAAAAACGTAGCAAAGAATTATCGTAGGGCTGTCACGATTTCCTTTTCAACCAAAATTTGTATGACTGTTCACTATACTGAAAAACTACATGTTTAATTCTAGTATTCAACAAAAATATGTTTTTAATGTTCCCATTTTCGCCACCAACACCGGTGTCGTCGTTATCCGATAACGACGTATAATTGCTTATGCTTACATTCTAGTGATTCAGACTTCATATTAATGTCTATGCGCGGTTCAGTACCTCTATATTCCCTACAAAAGACAGATATTTATCAATGTCTAAACATTCAGCATTGAGTTATATACGGTACGAGACCGAGTACTACCCGCCACCCATCCTTAGGAGAGTCCCTATTTCAAAACGATCTCCATTGTCTAACTGTTAAGGCTATTTATTTTATAGAGGGTGACAGATAGATGCCTAGTTTACTTTCGTTTAAGGGACAATATAAATGAGGAGCCGGTTACTCTTTTTAAGATGACAGACGTCTTTTTTATAGTGTTGATTATTGTTTTACCTCAATCTGCCCCATTGATTTAGAAAATAGGTTATTTTAAAAAAAGGTTGAGGTAAAAGTTTTATTGGACGCAGTTTTAAATGAAGATGTAATACAGGATATGTTGAAGATTAAATTATAGATCTTCCGTTGTGAGGATTTCATTGTATTTTTTTTATTATTAACCCAAATTGTTAACTGTTTCTCTTTTCTGTTTCTGATAATTGTTAAATTGTCTATCTATTACTTAATCAATGTGTTTGATGACAAAATAACTGATAAGGTTCACGGAATTGTATAAAAAAAGTTTTAAGAAAACTAATCGCTTTTATCTGCCAAAAATTCTAATCACTTACAATTAATTATATAAAGTAAGTTAGAAATTCAAAGACGCGCCTATTTAATGACAGATATAACTATTTGCAGTGCTGAATGACAGCTGAGAAGCAACACTGCTTATTAAAATAGTTGCACATATTACTTCTATAACATTTTTTCTTTAGGAGATGTGGACTAACGAGCTGATAGATCATCCAGGTGTGCAAACCAGCTGGTGTTAGGTGGCCATCGGTGCCACCTAACACTAGAAGTTACAAATGCAATCCTGATAATTTTTGGGGGCGTGGAGGTTATCACAACACAGGCGTCATACTTCGTTATCCTGCTGGAGACGCGAGCGTGCTAGACATAGTACTGTATTCCAAGGTAATGACCATAGCGTTGGAATAGCAGCGGTGGTTTTACTAGGAATATGCCAGTCCTTCACACCTCTCACGGACAATTATCAAATATAAGCATATTTCATTAAAAAATCCATTCTTACAAAACTGCGCAATTACCTATTAATTTATTGTAGCGCAGTGTGTAAGCCGCCTTATAATATGTCGTTGCCTCGACTCCCAAGTAACTGTATACCTAAACGATAGTGAAAACATGAGCCGTCTGCACGTAAAGTCTGCCTTATTCTGCTACTGAACAAGATAACAAGGAATTTATTTAGTGATACAGAGGCTGAGAGGAGATATTTTGATTTTTTTTCCGTGTTAAAGGAAAATGAGTTTTAGATAACATGGTCTAAATATTCCCATATGGCGGTGATATAGATATAGGACTACTGTTGGCCAGTTTTGTATCGGTATTTAGGAATATGGTCGGCATTTCTGTTCGAAATCTTTGTCGTCCCATAGGAATTGAATAAAAAAAAATTGTAATCATTATTATTAATTTTTTTACAACTAATTAACATAAAAGATATGTTCTCTCAAAAGATTAACGTTTATAATTAATATGATATAAAAATGCAAATAAATGAATATCAATTTATTTCATGACAAACACGAAACTAAGGGGTAATTTCTGACAACACATTTAGTGCGGTGGCTTGGCAACTGGCTGCCATGGAACTTGTCGCGGGTTCGATTCCTGCACGGAGCAACTCTTTCTGTGATCCACAAATTGTTGTTCCGGGTCTGGGTTCATGTGTATGTGAACTTGTATGTTTGTAAACGCACCCACAGGAGAAAATCCTAGTGTAGGGCTACGTTATTTTTAATTAAAAAAAAAATATCTTCTCTCAGCATCACAATCATCGTCGAGTCGCATTGTATGTAGCCGTCCTAACTGATGTCGTTCTCTCAGCCAGCACCAATCTAACTGTACTGGCCAACGATAGTGAAATCATCGGTCGTTCGCTTACTCCACTTCGCGGCTCACTCAGATGCGGTATAACTCAACGGGTTTACTGTGCCCATTGTTGTACGTTACGATTACGGCATGTTTTTTGTTATTGCTCTCTGTTCTTATTATTAACATAACATAACATCACGCCTTTTATCCCCGAAGGGGTAGGCAGAGGTGCACACAGAAGTAACACCCACTTTTCACTATTTATGTTATGAGTCCCATGTAATAGGGGGTGAGCCTATTGCCATATACCGGACACATTTCCAGACTCCGTGCTACTACTGAGATTTTTTTTAAAACCCAGTAATACTTTGCCCGACCCGGGAATCGAACCCGAGACCCCTTGCCCGGCAGTCGCACTCGCGACCACTCGGCCAACGAGGCAGTTATTATTACTGTGGACATAATTAACCTGTCGTTTTTATTTATCTAATGTAATTAATAAATAAATTTTTATTTAACTAAGATTCAGGTTACTCACGTGAATAGAGGTATACTAAGAAAAGCTCTACTAGTTTCTAGCAACAGAGGGACTCTTCCCTATGAGTATTAGTTAATTCTGCGATTTTAGAAGTAATGCCTCTAATGTTGACTGCACGGTTGGCGCTGTGACTGTGCAACCGGCTGCCGCGTAACGTGTAGCGGGTTCGATTGCCGTACGGAGCAATTCTTTGTGTGATCCACAAATTGTTGTTTCGGATTTCGGTGTCATGTGTATGCGATATTGTATGGTTATAAACGCACCCACAATACAGGAGAAAATTCAAGTGTTGGAGAATATTTAAAAAATGTTTTTGTTTTACAAATTGTTTGAGATGAATGCATATTAAGTAGGTACTTAGTGAAATTCATACCGGATAACGGGCAATTTCGTATGGAGGGTCCATACGAAATTGCTTGATAAAAAATCAATAGAGTTTAAATTTTTTATACAACAATTTGGCACATTTTGGCGTATTAAACGCCAAAATAAGACTTTTGGCAAAAGGTTATTTATTTTTAGGAACACACTTTGCAATTATCCAACACCACCAATTTTAGTTCCTACTAACTTACATCAAACTATGTACTGATTTCGAACTACAACAGTTAATACCAAACACCTTGCGAATAAAAAAGAAGACAGAAAAACACAGTCCATACAAAAAATCAATCCACCATGAAATTCAAGTTAGCAAAGCAAATATCCGAACAATGAGCACGCACGATCCCCTGTAGGTAGCGTAAAATTAAACGATGCTGTTCACTGAGATCTCCACAGATACATAAACAAACTTGACTCTAGTTGCCTGTGTATTTATGTTAGTTAACGCTATTATAGCTGGCTCATTACATCTGCACTTTGTTGATAAGCTAATGGTTAAAGACTTTGAGTAAACTGTTGCCTGATTATCTTCTTTGCAAGCTGTTTCTTGAGACTAATTCTTTGTTTTGCGGTAGAGGTTTAAGAATATAGGTGTTCTTTTTAATGCAGTAATGGAATAATTTTAATACTTTTTGGTCTTTCATTTATGATAAAAAAGTTGAGAGTCATCGTTGTTCACTTGTCGATAGTGTAGGCGTACCGATTGATAAGGACAATGATGATGATGATGGTACCAGAATAGATAATGCCAAAACCAGAAGTGAACGAAGAATTCCATAGAAATATTTAAGTAAGATTCCATACTATTTACAGTACGGAATCTTAACAAATGTTTTACAATTTCAGCTAACATATTAGACAAAGGTAGAATGTTGTAAAGCTTTAAAATAGGAATCTCATTCAAAGAACTGGCATTTGTAATTAAAAGCATTAAATAAAATCAGAAACGAGATCTGCTAATTAACAAATGCTTCGATTGAGAATAGATATTTCGACAATTAGTATCAAAGCAATTTCTACTCAAAGGGTTTATTGACTTAGAGCTTGAAGTTACAAGTTAAAATCAAATGGTAGATAATTTATTTATATCACTACTACTTCGACATCAGAATATCTATTTACCCTGGCCAGCAATTGTGTTTCTAATTACTAGACCATTAAAAGGACCATCAAATGATTCCTCTATTACATACATAATAATATGGATCAGATTAAATTGTCATACATCCTTATATAATTCTTTTACTTTCTCCACAAGTGGATGTAACACGTAATTATAACATGTAGTTCTATTGTCTTTTCTTCTACTATCACCTTAAGTTACTTCATATACCCAGTGTACCTGTTAACTGAATTATTGAACTGAGATTTTTTTTGTTACATAGTTGGCCTTTTGGGAACTAGGAATTTAAGGAATGTCGGAGATTCAGGGTTTGCGGATATTGTGGAAAGAGGGGCGAATAGTTAGGCCCCCCGTAAACTTACTCAACGAAACACAACGTAATCGTTGTTTCACGTCGGTTTTCTGTGTGGCTATGATATCACTCCGGTGTCCATACCCGATGTTCATACACCTGTACACCGTGTCTCCTCTATGTCTAATGTAAGGTATCGCTGTTTGTCTGCTATTTCGATTTGACCTTTTCTGATTATACTCATCACCCGCAGAATCACTTCGAGCATTCAACACTGGCAACAAAAAAAAATTAAAAAATATCTCAAAGAGAAACATAATGGTTTCCTATACACATTCAGTCATTCGTGCCGAAAGATGGCCCTCCGATAATTTAACTAGAATCTAATGAAATAAAAATTATAGGATCGACAATACCTTTCGTCAAATTAAGTATTGTATTCCATACATTGACCTTTCTATTCATTCGATTCTATACCATTTGTCTAGCGAGTCTGGAATCTGTTCTGCTGTTCGTTTCGCATTAAGGCCGTGACGAGCGCCCTGATTCTGTATGAATGATTCTTGGGAACAGCATTGGCCAGCCTCCGCCACTTTTGGTATGACCGCCGGCTACTTCCAATATGGTCAGTTCGCGAAGTATTTTATTACATCTCGTTGAACTGATGAATGTTTGGTTATCAGTGAGTTTCATTTTATTTATGAAGCGGTTAACTTCAGTGAAATTAGCCTCAATATGTAAGGATATAATTGCATCATTTTCTTTTGATGGCTTGCTTGTGAAATTGAGTTTTGCAGTTGTATGATTGCAGGTGTTTTATATGTCCAATTAGTGACATGGCTTATAATCGGAGCTTGTGATAAAATTATTCGCCACAGAACGAAATAAAGAACGTCTACTTAAAAATGTAAGGTATTTTACATTTGATCAGTGTATGTTAATCACATTGACCAAAAATATTGCAAAACTGTAGCCCAGTAAGCACTTGAAATAAGTAATCAAACACAAAACAGTCAGGAGTCAGACCTACATAAAATTCGACACTAAAACATTTTCTTAAGTGAATTCAAAATCAAATGTCTATTTAAAAGTGCCCTTTCATCTCAGCCATTAAGCTGTCCCAAAACCAAGGCTCATAATCCGGGCTTCCAAATCAAATGTCTGGGAGAATCGAAGTCTGAATGGATTAATTTAATAGCAGACGAGGTTAAAATGGATTCCGGTTGAATTAAATGGACCATGAAAAGATCTCGACTTTAGAACATTGAATGTTGAAAATTGTGAATATTATTTTTGAATTGGTTTCTTAAATCGTCTTTTGTTTTCTTTGGAGATGGTGGTTTCATTGATACTTGAGATAGAATACAGAAGTGTACTATTGGAAATAGACTGGATTTCGCTAGTAATAATATCACTTTTACCTCGTTGGCTGAGTAGACGCAAGTGCGACTGGCAGGCGATCAGGTCTCGGTTTGATTCCCGGGTCGGCAAGAGTATTACTGAGCTTTTAAAAAAATGTCAGTAGTACTACGGTGTCTGGAATTGTACCCAGTATGTGGCAATAGGCTTACCTCCCTATTACATGGGACTCGTATCATAAACAGTGAAACGCGGGTGTTTCATTATACAGTGACATTAAGTGTCATAATACGCACCACTGCCTACTTCTTCGGGAATAAAATCGTAATGTTATATTGTAATATTCACATTTACATTTTGGCAACATTTAAATTTAAATCAATAGTGCCGATATTGACAAAAAAAGAAATGAATGAAACCAATTAAGTTTTTCTTTTGTAACGAGAGCAATTTGTCTTATCAACTAATTAATCAAGTCTGTGCCTTTCGCCTAACGTCACTACGCCAAAATGTATGGGGATGACACTGACAAGCGTCAAATTTTACATCAATCCCATATAATTCAGTTTTCTCCTCTACAAGTAGACAAGCGCTAAATGCCATTTAGCTATAGCTGCTGAAACGTTACATCCCATCAAAAGCTCTTAACGATGACATAGAGGTACATAAGAATCAAAGCAAACTATTATTAGCAAACCAACTAACAAACATTCTAATCGAAATACTTGAAGACGTAATAAGATAAAACAATTTTGTGCCATTATAACAATGGGACTCGACAGAGGTCACGTACTTGCTCAAGTCAAACTATTTGCTATTAACTTTTGATCCATCAGCAATGGTTTAAGTCACGTTCAACAATTACGTATTGAGATTAAAGTTCAGTGTACGGTTAAGCTGTATTGTAACATGTTACAATACGCTTAGCTTCCACAGGAGGTAGATAAAGATAGTTATTTTGCTGTAAGTTCCAAATTATTAGATTTCATTACACATAATACAAGTCTACACATTACACACACATGTTATGTTTACTTTTTGTTGCTTATGTTGTTTGCAAGTAGGTGGTGTAATGTGTTAGATAGTAATTAAAAAAATTAGGCAGGTGATCGAAAGGCTGGCTACTGCCTTGGGCATAGGTTAAGCATTACCATTCAAAGTGGCAATGCTGCCAGTCTTTTGGGCACACTACCTCACGATAGCAACATTTTTATTGTAACATTTTTATTGTTATCTTTTTAGTTTAGCAGTTTCAATTTGTTGGATTTCGTTAAGGATTTAGTGAATTTTAACACAAGTTATACTAAGAAAACAAGTAAATATACTACCATAAATTGTTTACTGTTCGTTGTGCATTACGTATATTATATTGTAATACTTCTTCATTATATTTAATTAGTATATATTGTGTGAAATATATAATTATATATATCTACATATCAAATTATGTTCACAACAATGTTAAACTTTTACACCTATTAATGTGTCTTTCTGTTTCACCCTAAGGTTGACTGTTAGAGAATGCCACTAGGCATTAAGTCCGCCATTGTGCAAGAAGTGTAAATAAATAGAGGTAAATATACCGGTGCTTTTCCCAACAATAATTGCAATAACAATCTTAATAAGCAGTTTATCATTTTTGAAACGATATGTTTACCACGGACGGTATATTTTACAGACGCAAGCAGATTAATATACCCCAAACTCACTAAACACACTTTCAACTTTATGACTTCACAATAAAACCCAAATTCTCTTATCTCTCGGTACCTGGATGACTGCATAATTATTGCAAAAAAATGGCCGCCTCAACTTTCGACCCTTTTCGAATTAAATTCCGGAACGTGATTCCATGTACCGTTTACGACAACGAATTGTAGAAAGGACATGTACATTGGTCAATTGATTTTTGCTGCCCAATTGGTTGGTTGGATTTGTTCTCCTTTGTACTAGCTTCTAATTTATATGTAGGATTAACTTTTGGTTGGTATCCTAGGTTTTAGTACTTTATTGGTAGCGTTTTTGTGGAATACTACCTCTATGTTATCTATTACTTTATTTTTTACTAGCTGTTGCCCGCGATTTCGTCCGCGTATAATATGATTCCTATTTTATCCCTTGGTAGCATTTAATCGGGATACACATCCGGTATCCTATCACAGTAGTTCAGTAGTTCAGCGTGATTGACGGACAAACATAAAAATAATGAATCTTTCATTTATGATATTAGTGTGATTGTAAGTCTCGTGAAATTAAGGTACTAAGTTAATTGTGTTTTATTGTTTAGCAATAAGCTAGTCGTGTTAAAAAGTCAAAGTATTTATTTATGAACATAGATAGAACACGTTACAAGTTGCAGCGTATGTAGGGATGCATAGAAATCTCTTTGCTTAATATGATTTATTCGTTTGAAAGGGTATAAAAAATGTTATACCCTTATGTCTGTATGTATGTCTTGTAAAAACAAGACATACTGCCTCGTTGGCCGAGTGGTCGTCAAGTGCGACTGCTGGGTTAGGGGTCACGGGTTCGATTCCCGGGTCGACCAAAGTATTACTGGGTTTTTAAAAAATTCTCAGTAGTAGCAAGGAGTCTGAAATTGTGCCCGGTATAGGGCAACAGGCTCACCCCCTATTACATGGCACTCATAACATGAATATTGAAAAGTGGGTGTTACATTGTACAATGGCATTAAGTGCCATAAATGTGCACCTCTGCCTACCTCTTCAGTGATAAAAGGCGTAGTGTTATGATGATGATGAAGACATACAATTTTAGACTATTAATATTTGAATTACCTCTATATCTTAGTTTAGATTTATCTATCTGTCTAATATGATTCGTTCATCTGTGAATGTGTGATTGATGAACAAACATACAAATTTAGATACATTTATTTGATAATGATTTCTGATGAAGGTTAATTTCGATTGGGAGTTTATTAAGCTCTGTCAATGTTTGCGTTTTACTTGGATTGGAACCCCGTTTGATTTTATGATTAAAAACAAATATGGAAGTATTGGTTCTTGTTAATAGGGTACTTAGAGCGTCCAATATTTGAAGCCTTTGAGAAATATATTTTGTAATTTTGAGACCTAATTTATTCTGTGTGATCTTTAAAAGCTCTTTCAAGCGAATGATTTATTGTTAATATTGAAACGAATTTAATCGTTTGTCTAGAAAAATGGACTTAGAAATAAATTGGGGATGAATTTATGAGTCCATAACATAACATCCCCGAAGGGATAAGCAGAGGTGGACATTACGGCACTTAATGGCACTATACAATGTAACACCCACTTTTCACTATTTATATTAGGTGGTGAGCCTATTGCCATATACTGGGCGCATTTCCAGACTCCGTGCTATTACTGAGGTTTTTACAAACCCAGTAATACTTTGCCCGACCCGGGAATCGAACCCGAGACCCCTTGCCCGGCAGTCGCACTTGCGACCACTCAGCCAATAAGGCAGTCTTTATGAGGCCAGTTCTTAGAAAGAATGACTGAAACAAATGTTGTGGTATTTTCAATGTACAGCCAGGCTACTCTAAATTGAATAATATAGAGGTACTGTCAATAAATAACATGAGATAGTAAAAAAGAAAAACTTAAAAAAAAACACACTCACATAAATACACGCTGCGAAAATTCGCAAAGAAAAGAGATTTTATTTCGCTTTCAAAAATTGAATTTCGAAACGTTGAATCCAGAGAAATATTGTGCTGGAATTTATCCGATAGAGGATTCAGGTTGGAAAAAATAGAGGCCATAAACTAGAAACGAACAAAATAGAGACAAAACGTAGGTACAGCCACTGGTTTTCAAATTTATATTGCACATGAATTTAAATCACAATAGGTATTAGTAAATGCGTTAGTAACAGCCCAATAAATATTATTGGTGGAATATTGTGATCGTCGATAGTAGAAACATGATGCATTTTGCATAATCCACCCACTCCTTGTCTTTATGACATTTGGTTGGAAATTGTCACTTCATAGCTATTGTCTTTCTCTAGAACTTCATAAATATATTTATTGGTTTCAAAATACTACTGCGTAAACGTTTTCTATCTTTCGTATCCTCTTCTTTGAAAAAAAATATTTTTGTTCTAAACGTTCATTTTAAGTATGGAATAGCCATGCTTCACCACGAATGGCCCGGCTCGACCGGAGTGATACCACGGCCTAAAAGATAATCGACGTGAAACAACGCTTGCGTTTTGTTTCGTCGTCTCCTCTCCTTATCTCATCAATCCCTGAATCCTCAATAATGCTCAAAATATCGGTAACGCACTTTTAATGCCTTTGGTGTTCCAGGTGTACATAATTAAGCGATGCCAATTGCTTACCATCAGGTAATCCGTCGGCGGTTTTCCGCCTTATCCCGTAAAAACTCATTGCTGTCAAATTCAATATCTTTCCCCTAACATCATATAGTTCGCTAGAAAGCACTTCACGTACGTTATTTTAAAACAATTTTAATGCACCTGTTACCAACAAAACGTAAAAAATAAAACATTTTCTGTCCGTGTATCACCTTTAACCGCACTATAAACGTCGATAAAGTTTTATTTTATCTGCGGATCGGTCATATTCCTTGGTTTTTACGGCTTTTAAATAAAACTTGTTTAAATATTTTAAACCTTATTCATTTTGAATTGTATATGCCAGTGTTTATTCGTTTGCGTGTTTATGATTCGTTTAATTGGGATATATGAGTTTTCTATTATTGGTTATTTATTTTTTACGACCAACAGATTCAGAAAATGTTGTTCTAGTGGATCTTTACAACATGCGCCTCGAAGAGCCATCATACCGTAACAGATAGGGCCCAGCAGGGCTGATGCCCGATACGAAGCCGCGAAAGGCCTAACGGGATGCCAGGGCTCCGGCTCGAAGAGCAAGAATAGGAAAGTGTGGCTTCAGTCAGTAAGAGCCTGACATTCCCTCTCGCCTAACCCAAGGCGGGAGAAACCACCGGATGATTTTACCCGTCAAAAAAAAAACAAGAAAGAAGTGGATCTCTATTAAAGTTTGAATTTTTCAAACGTACTTTTTACAACGATTAGACTATTGTATTTAAAATATTAATTAGAAGAAGGTAGGTACATAACTCTTATTCTAAGTGGGTAAGGAGTTATGTTGTATCAAGTAACTGAAGATGACTTAAAATACAAACGATGTTTAAAAAGGTTTGTTTAGATCTTTGGCTTCCTTATGGATTTGGCTCATTACTTCTTGTAAAGGTTTACAAAACTACATTCATTCAATTAATCTAATAAGTGTGGGACGGGAGACCCGTGCTTTGGCACGAATGGGCCAGTTTGACCGGAGTGATACCACGGCCTCACAGAAAACCCAACGTAAAACAACGCTTGCGTTCGTGTGAGTGAGGTTACTGGAGGCCTTATTACCCCTCCCCCATTCCACAGTCTCCCGACACCCCGAATCCCCCACAATCCTCAAATTTCCAAAAAGCCTCTGTAACGCCTCTGGTGTTCCAGGTGTCCATAGGCGACGCCGATTGCTTACCATCAGATGATCCGTCCGCTTGTTACTCCATAAAAATATTCCAATAAAACCAGCTTCTGAAAAAATATGACTGTATGATGATATAATCATATTTTTACGCGTCATCATCATACCATGATGTCATCAACTACCTCTTTTCTAACAATTGGATAACCGTTAAAGTGATATTATACTGACAGTACATTGTACCTTGTTAGCCTATTGTTCAGATTATCCTGTGGATTTAAGATGGACATGTTATCTGTGATTAATGTACTTTTTACAGTGCCTTTAAATTTGTCAGTACTATACTAATAGTCTGGACTTTTTTCTCGATTCCAAGTCATCTTAATTAATGTAATTGATATCTTTGAGTTGCTAATAGGTGTTGGTTACTAGTTGGTAATTGAAAATAGATATTATAGACACATTGGTCAATGGTACTTAATAGTTGATCAATGTAATCAGGAATTAGGGACTTTTGATAAATTTAACGGCAGTAGATTAATTGTTTACCTACGTTTTGTGTATTGATAAAATAAACACCATCGGGCTTACTATTGAATCCAATTCCGATCGATCGACATTGGTATTGTGAAATTTCATAATCTTAATTTGCAACACTAGCGCCCATTGCATCCGTATTACATGGATATTTAATGAACTTAATGGTATCGAGTTTGGCTTTATATTCCGTACTCTAAATGTTATTTTAACACCTACAATAGGGGTTGTACATTGAATAATTATTGAGATTTTATTGGATTGCATTGGCATTGACAATGGGATTGTTTTCAACAGTTAGCACCCAGGTTTTGGTTCTAGTACATTAAAATGATACCTAGGTATTTATCTGACTTGTAGGTTTAACAAATACTTTAAATGTTTCTAAGTTGTAACAATTATAGTATATATACCTCTATAGTTTTTAAGAATTTTAATATATTTATCTGTATAGTATTTAAAAAAAGATTAATGAGCCATACTGGAGAGTATCGATTAAAATGAAACAACTAGGTAGGTATTCAAGAATAAATATTTAATCAAATCAATTATAAATCCTATAAAAGTATCCTCATTTTCTAAATAATTTAGATTTCCTAATGGACACTAAAAGACAGCGTTTCTACATAGAAAAACATTAATTTAATTACTAATTAAGATAATTTTGACTAAGTAGTTGTTGATTATTTAAATTTTATACCAAAACTATAAAATTTTAAGTGGGGCCCATTTGGTGTGCAATATTTCATATTAATTGGAATATTTCCATCGAGAATTCTAAATTAATCAACTGTTAATTGACTTGTATGAGATATTAGTTGTGATTTTCTAGGTAACGAGGTTGTGTGTGTCATTTGGATACAGATGACTTAAACTTTAACTTTGACGCATACGTTTAAGTTTTGTTCTTAAACAATTTTCTACGAGGATTTTAGGGTCTACCTTTACATGACGGACACGAACGTATACCATACCTTTATGCCATGTTCGCACTATTCTACTAACTTGGTCGAGTAGTAAGTATTTAGTAGTTCTCTCTCGCTTAGATTTCGGGACAGGCGCGAAACAGAGCTACTAAATACTCGTTATTAGAGTAAATTACTAACGTAGTGCAAACAAGGCATTAGGCCAATCAAAACAAGTAATAAGTAAATCAAGTAATAAGTTATGCTTTAAAATATGCTTCTTATTCTGGGAAAACTATGTGACGAGTTGACTTGTAATGATATTATAATCAATTATCTTTCAGACCTTACGTAATTTTCAAATAAGATAGCCGTTAGAAGTCGCAAAACTAGCCTAAAGGCTTCCGTATCTAGAATTAGAGTTTTAGTACATTTCAAGAAAGCATAAGTTAGGTTACAACACAAGCGTAACTCGTCTTCACGCATCTCCGTCAGCACAAAGTTACGAAAGAAAAGACAAAGAAAAACAAAAAGATGTAACACACAAAACTCATCATTACTTACAACATCTAAAAAACGGTAACCGTATCGTAACCCATTGTTTGCCAAAACCAACAATAGAAATGAACAGATCATTTATTTCCGACTCCATTCACGGTACAACCACCAACTAATGTTAACACGATTACTCACACAACTTCACAGCAAAATATGCTGTATTCTTTCAACCACACTCATCAAAATCCTATACACTTTTTAGGCTACACTTCGTGTATTCGAGGGTGTTACATTTAATTGATATGGCGTCTTTTTTGTCGTAAAGTAAATCGTTGTTTTTTCTTTGAAGAAAATTAATTGATGCCCAAATATAAGATCAGATGCATCCCGTTACCCATTATGTTTCGAATTACGGTATCGATAGAATTGTTTCTTTTTTAATTTGAAAGTGTTTTTTTGCGAGCGGGATTCGAAATGTTAATTAAAAGATTAGACTGAAATCATTTATCATTTTGGTGCTTCGAAATTTGTTTTAACAGTTATGTAATACTAAGTAAGATCATCTCTCAGAATAGATGTGCTAAGCACCGTTCGGCTTGGAGGAGTCCTGTGCTAAATTATCGAGTTACTATTCATGTTCTAGCTTCTCAGTAGCCATTGGAGTTTCTCAAGCAATAGTCTCGCCTACTCATACAAGTTCCTAATAACATTACTCAAGAAAAGTGGGAGTATTTCTAACATTAGATTCATCAGAGCAACGACATTGCTCATTGAAACGCAGAATTCTATTCTCCAATCTCAAACAAACAAACTTCAATAAAACCTTTGCAATTTTCTCCACATAATACGAAATCTTTTCCCTGAACGTGTAAATGTGGAATAAATTAAATAAATGTGTAAAAGCCTCAACCGTGGCTTGGAAATTGGATCCTCGAAGGATGAGTACTCCATCTACAATTACCGTAATCGAACAAAGGGAGAGCTCATTATATCATAAAAGATTCCTTTTCAAAGTAGGTCCTTCTTTGTGTACACGTACTCATAAAACTGTTCGCTTTGTTGGTCTGGTTGCGACTGCTAAGCAGAAGAATCTTGGTTACCTAAATTCTTTAAATTTGAAAAAGTATCTGTAAATTCATCCATATCTGGTGAAGAAGTACACCTAGCCAGTTGCCAGGCCAGGTAGAAACATTAAGAGAAAGATGAACTTATTTAATTGGACAGATAAATTACTTTAACAGACCTTACGTACAGACCTATTCATAAAACTTATACAATGACTAAGTTCAGAAACAAAATAGACTTACAGGCTTTATTATACGAAATTGATGAACAAAGAATGTCTTGGGTTTATTTAAGAACAGAGTATGAAAAGCTTACATAATCCAAAAACCAAAGAACCAGTTACACAGTTATAAAATATAGGATAAATCGGAGCTGAGACAGTAAGACACGAAGCGAATATTCTCTAACAACGGATGTCCTGAAATACAACGTCAAAGGATAAAATTAAGGATTTATTACGTCTTAACAAGCGATGAAATATCTAATTTTAGTAGTATAGTATTATTTGAATACTGGTTATACCAGAAAATTAAGCATTTCTATCTGCTCTGGTGTTGTGGGTATGCCATGAGCCGTACGGATTACTTATCATCAGGTGATCCGTTAGATCGTGTGCAAAAATAAATAAGACAAAGTCACAAAAAACCTACTAGTCTAGTAACTTAGTACACAATGAGTACTTGATCAAATTCTTGCTTTCGTTGCAAATTAGAGTAGGAAGAAAATGCGAATTTTGTCCCTTTGATCCCTATAATCGTGTCAAAAGTACGAGGGTCTTATTCCGTGTGGTCTCAAGTAATTTTCTTTGTTGTTACGGTGCCTTGAATCTTTAATGATATATGGTTCATCTGTTCCTTTGCGATAAAAATAGATTTTGGAATCACGTTTCAGCACTTTTATATTCGAACCAAATTAATTGCAAGACGATTCTAGTCAAAATGCTCTGTCACGTATTTTGTTCTATAATTGCAGACCCTGCACCAAAATATTAGCAACTTGAAGTCGAGTCAACCAACATTATTTTCATCTCATGTTTCAACCCAAATGCTTCCTTGCTTCCTCGACACCTGCAAGTACACAAAGCCACATCTACAAATCTAAAATTAATATCCGCACACTTGAAGAGTAATTAGCAGCCTTTCATTTCCCCATCAGCCCACGCAAGCTACTAAATGCAGATACAATCTATTTTTCCTCGATCACCATGGCAACGCAATAAATAAACTGGGCGCGTAGTCTTTAAAGGTTTATTTATGCTGCCATCCCCACGCCTCCCTTGTACCTGAATAATTGTTACCCCTAGGGCCATTTAATGCCTAGCCCCAGCGAATCACATTGATTAAGAATACAGATCCTGTCCTACAAGCCGTTTATTAAGTTTTAGTTTCCGCAAACTGGTGGCCGTACTAAGGTGTTGAGTTGGTGAGATGATTGCATAGGTAATGAGAGTTATCGTCTTTGGATTGTTTACAAAAACTCAGATAATCTGTGAAATAACGGGAGACATGCGTGAGGTTATGTATGAATGTTTTGCTGATTTATTTTAGCGACGTGGTTCCTTAAAAATACACATTTCTAAGTTGAGACCAGACCATCTAAGTAGATTGATTGTTCAATTTTAATAAAAAAAAAATACTTTTTACCAAATCGGGCTAACTTTGCTCCAATCAATATTTTTCTTAAGGGAAGAAATCATCACATATCTTCTGCCGTCCAGGGTGAGCCAAGAGGGAGTGTGAGTTTCTTACTGACCAAAAACCACCCTGTTCTTGTTCCTGCTTCGAATTGAGGCCCTGGTAATACGCAAGGTCGTCACCAGACCCGGATTTAATTGACCTTGATGTAGATTTTTATAGAACATCAAAAAAGACGTCACCTTAGTGCGGATTCCACGCATAATTTTCTATCTTCTTTAATTTCAATACAAATCTTCGAATTCTGAACCGTGGTTTCATAGTAGGGGCTTGTAAGAGTATGCCTCGCGTCCTTGGTATTCAACGGTATCCAGGATCTTAATAGCTACTGGTTTTGACGCATTAAAATTATGAGCACGACCAGGCAAGGAATAGTTGCAGCACTCCACTAGTCACATTACTAACAGGGTTACTGCATCGCCAGTGAAAATATGCAGGATTAACGGGCAACTACCAATTCTGGAGGATTTACTTTGGATAGGATTTATTTGTGATAGTAATCACAATTTTCTTTGTAGATTTTTGCCTTTGTAACTATGCTGTTGGCATTAAAAGTTTATTCGTTGTGACGTTTTGGTTAGTGTTTGTGTGTGACAGAAATTTTGGGCTTTATTTTCAGATTGCTTAATTTCAATTTTGTATGTCTTTATAATCTTTCTACTAAATTACACGATGTTTTCCGTTTATTCAATACTAATTACTTCCGCGCGATTTCACCCGTTTTGGTCAGCGCCTATTGGTCATAACGCGATGTTATATACCTTATAACCTTCCTTGATAAATGCTCTATCTAACACAAAAAGCATTATCAAATCAAGGCCAGTAGTTCTGGAGATTAGCGCGAATAAACAAACTAACTAACTAAAATAAACTGGCTAATTCCATCCGTAACATATCTTTTAGACGAGCTAAATTACCTCTAGATTTATCGTTGTGTGTAGCTATTTACTCGATCCTTTATGTTAGGAGATAGAATAACAACTTAACTCGTCGAGTACCGGTTTTTTAGACACATTTATAGAACAATAGGTTGCGGTCACCGGTGACCGCTTGGTGTTTGACAGTTTAATAGGTATTTAGGATACGTTTAGGCGTAGGTTAAGATAATTATTTTATGTCTTGAAATTTACTTGATCACTCTGAAAAATGACATTTAATTTTTTGAACCAAATAGTATATAATATTAACAAGGATAAGATTGGATTTGCCGTGTATCTTGTGCATGATGCGTTATGTTTATGAGCGTACATTAATTTTCAATTTAACCTTCTAAAGTTATCAATCTATCGATTTTATTCGATGCACTAAACTGTATTCGATGTTTATGTATTTTTCTTTATGTCGATCGTCTTAATAATTTGCTTCAGCAGCCCAGGGCCTCTAGCCAAATGCCACTTTAGCGCTTGTCTACAGAGAGAGTAGAAATCAAAATGTATGGGGATGACACTGACAAGTGTCAAAATATATATCAATTCCATATAATTTGGTTTTCTATTCTACATGTAGACAAGCGCTAAGTGGCATTTGGCTACAGCTGCTAATGCTATGAGCTTGTAAGGAGTTAACAGTTAGTTTTTAACATCACCACAACTTTTACTCATCAACGGGATAAGTCTTCATAGTTATAAATATTAAATTAAACTGACGCGTAATTTGTTATGAGATTAAAATTAAATAAATTGCCTGCCTGGAATGCCTTATTAAAAAAAATCTCAGTAGTAGCACGGAATTTGGAAATGTGTCCGGTATATGGCAATAGGCTCACCCCCTATAACATGGGACTCATAACATAAATAGTGAAAAGTGGGTGTTACATTGGGTAGTGGCATTAAGTGTCGTAATATGCACCTCTGGTTATCCCTTCGGGGATAAAAAGCGTGATGTTAGAAAGTTTATTAAATAAATTAGATTATTTCTAAGATTGTTGCCATGTCCAAAATCAAAAGATAAAATAATAATAACTAGACTGAATCTAGAAGCACCCCTTAATCAAAAATCGCAACTTGCAACCACCTGATTTAAGACACAAATTTCGGGTTTTAATAAAAGTTACAGAGGAACTAATTCTGATATTTTTGTTCCTTCTTTTTTCACTACTTCGCTCCATAGTTTTTTTAAGGGGGAAAATCATCGAATTACTTCTCCCGCCTAGGCGCTTCTCCCGCCTGAGTATTTCTCCCGCCTGTGTACTTCTCCCGCCTGGGTTCACTACATAGTATAAAATAGTACCGTCTGCTGTCCCTATGTATGCTTAGATCTTTAAAACTACTCAAAGGATTTTGATGCGGTTTTTTTAATAGATAAAGTGATTCTTAAGGAGGGTTTATATGTATAACACATGTAAACTGCATTCGTGCGAAGTTGGGGTGGGTCGCTAGTACACTATATTTTATACTGTAGTATCGTAATCAACCCTAGCGCTGTACACTTGTTAGCTTACATCGTTAACTGTTATTTTATAACAGTTATTACAACAATTTGCTATTTTATTAGCGCTACACGTATTTTGATAATTACCGAGTTTTAGTTACTCGCTTAGAGTTCCAAGTTCATTTGCAAAGTGGTAGGACTACCTATAATTTTACGGAGGCAAAGGGTTATGGGTCATTATGATGTAGCAGATGTTGGTTCGGATTATAACGGAAGAATTTCTTATGATAAAATTAAAGTACTTATTTATATAAGACCGTTATGTCTTTTGGAAAGGTTTGAAATGACAACAGATACTATTTTATTTAAAATATTATGTTCTTATTCAATATTTGTTTGTTTATCTATTAAAAAATCTGTTAAAAATTAATCATTGCTTAAACCGCAGTAGATATTATTATTATAGATGGTCGGCATGCCACAAATATGCGCTTCTAACTTATCTTTCTGCCTCGCACAGCAAAACTGTGGGATGATCTATCGTCGGGCGATATTTCCAAATCGATACGACCTTCAAACCTTCAAGAAAAGAGCGTATTCCTTTTTGAAAGCCCGGTAACGCACCTGTGACTCTTCTGGTGTGGGTGTCCATGGGCGGCGCTGATCACTTACCATCAGGTGATCCGTCTGCTCGTCTGTCTCCTATTCCATAAAAAAAAGTTGGGAGTAGTATTTTTGTGAATTGATTTTAATAGGTAGTAGCACTTTGTTTAGTTTTGATTAAATGTTTGGCTGCACCATCATCTCCAGATTTTTATTTTGTTTATTACGTTTCATGCTCAAAGTGTACATGAGGTGGACTTAATACCGCAGGCATCTTCTCCCAGTCTAACCTTCGGGTGATGCAGAGAAGGGTAGATGTAGATGGGATAGATATAGATTTTTTTAATTAAGTTTAATATTTTGTCGACGGTTCGTCACTATCTCACCCAACTCCCTCTGTTTTGTAAAAAGGAAAAACCAATCTAATCAAGGGGTACCTACCAGACGTAATATATTTGTTTGTATTATTCACATATCTTGCTTTTAACATTAGTGTAGTTTGCACATGGCGATATGCCAGTAAAACAATAACACTAAAAGAAGTCATTACTATAATTGTTCGCTGCAAAAGTTTTGTTTCTGATGTTATGATCCATAACATTCGGCCGTTTTCTTTAGTTTTATTATCCACCAGTAATTAATTACTGCTCTTAAAGAAACAGTAACTCTGCCCCTGATGTATTGGTTGGTTTCGTAATATATTTTTAGTCGTAAACAGGAGTTAGTTCTAATTTCCGAAGCCGTATTTTATTGTTAATTTATTAGGCCGAAATAAAACATATATGTTATGTATTTAGGTTCATATTACAAGGCATTCAGATATTTGACCTTGCGAGAAATGTCGTCTAAATGGTTTTAGAAATATTCTTCAGGACTGCCATATATTTGGTAATACTTACACAGTGGTGTGTTTTAAGTCACCCAGTTTCCTCACCATTTATTATATCAGTCAAATACCATCGCTCATGGACGTTGACCTTTACCGAAAATAACCAACCATTTCTATTTCAGCCTGTCCGCCATTTTCTTTTCTCATATTCTGTATAGCTCCCATATTTTTTATTTTCTTCTCTAATTCTTTTCACTACTCTGTTTTCTTCTTCCTAACATCTTTTTTTATTTAAAATTGGGATGATGACAGGGTATGAAAATTAAAAATATAATTAGTCAGTAAGTTAGGTAACGAAAAAATATTAGACACGTATTTTTTATTTTGTCGTATAATAAAACAATACTTAGATAAAACGAATCAAAGTTTAGGAGGGGGGGCCAAAATGTCATTTCTACGTATAAAATGTACATAGAAGTGACGTCACGCGACATTTCAAATCAATATATCGTCGAAAGTATTCGTTTCTATAAGAAATAAAAAATACATGTGTAATGTTTTAAAATAATCTACCAGACGGACATTCAAATAAAAATTAGGCATCTACCCTATTGTCTTAATATTATATTAACTTTACAGCATAAAATACATTGTATTAGGTACTCACAATACTACAATTTACACATACAATCCCAAACTCAACCCTGCACATGAATCAAAACTTTCGTAACGAGACCCATTCCCTCAAACGTTACATAATTTGCAAGAAGTTAACTCATTTGTGCAAAACAATAAGGAGATATCATACAGTTCCTAGTCACGAACAATGTGTGGAAGCCATTTCAGGTTCTGATACCATGTAATGGTATATGGTCAGTAGCGTTGGTTACGAGTTCACTATTGTCAGTTTTGTTGTGTCATTTATTATGGTTTCCTTGTGTAGATTTGCTTCCATTTTATTTATTTCGATTTAGAGATTAACCTCTTTGATTTGATTATGTATCAAGGGATTTTGACTTGAATTCAATCTTTGTGTTAGCAAAAATCTGTTGCCTCTGTCAGTTGCTCTGTCTGGCTGCGTACGCGGTGGGTTCGATCAAGGACATTTTTAGATATTTTGTATGTTTCTTTTATAGCTAAAATGTCTAAAAATAGGTAGGTTCAATTAGAAAAAATAGAACAGTATAATGTGTGAAAGCTATTCAATATTTTGATGCCATGTAAAGGTGAATGGTGGTACTATCGTCAGGTTTGTTGTGTCATTCTGTTATAGCTTGCTTGTGTGGGTTTACAAATTGGCTTTTTTTGATATATATATATAATTTTGTTTTGAATTAAAGGATAGAGGGATTTTGTTATAAATTCAAACTCTTCAGATTGAACAGAAAATGTTGATAGGGTTTGGTCTTGACCGTTTTCCATTTTCAAAATTTAATGCCGCCCTAAGTTTTAATCAATTTGATCAATTTGTTGGGTATTCGGGCTTTTGTTTTTACATTTTTCGTGGCTATCTTTATACCTCAATTTTTCTGTGAGTGTGTATGTCACTCAACTTCTCTCAAACGACTGAACCGATTTTGATGAAATTTTTTGTGTGTGTTCAAGGGGGTCTGGGAATGGTTTAGATTCACAAATCAGCCCGCCCAATGGCGCTGCAGTCGATGTTTAGGTTATTTATTCTAAACAGCTGAACTAATTTGAATGAATTTTTGTTTATACCTCTACATTCAAGTGGATATGCAGGACAACGTCTGTTGGGTCCGCTAGTAATAGTACCTCTATATATCTAAATACAATCATATAGTAGTCCGAATCTAAAGAGCGAATTTCAGGCGATGATTAAACCCGAGCCTCAAAATCATTTAAACCATGTAGGTTTTAATCCGGATTTCAGTCCAGTCATGTCAGAATCCCGTCCCAACGGATAATGTTACAGTTTGAAGTAGGTCAACTGTGTCAAACCCATCCCGGGTTTGAGTAATGAAATTTCGATAACTCTAGTCACTGATTCTATATATGTTTAAATCTATTATGATTATGTTTTGTCCGTTATTTGAATTAGCTATATGTTCGGAGCTGTAACGAAATCATAGCGCGATCAAAATTTATAGTAAATAATACTTAGAGTTGTGGCATCGCTCGATATATGGCCTTAATATATAGATAGACCGCGTTATGGTTTCGTTACATCAATTTGGTTAGGTTCGTCGTCAAATGTGACGTTGTTGAGTGCAATCAGCGCCTCTAGCGGGAGAAAATGAGTGACATTGAACTAAGAAGAAGAAGTAACTATCAGTGTAGTGGTGTCTGTGTTCTCCAAACACATCTCAAGCCAACCAACTTAAAAATATAGTGAAGAAGACAGAGGTCTTCTTCACTATATTTTTAAACATTTGGAAAGGAATGTTAAAATGTGTGCACTAGCTTAACCGTCTGCGGCTGACGTGTAGTCCCACAGACACCGCGAAATACAAAATCACGTGTTATACCGTCATTTTTCAAATACGAGCATCACTGCTGCGAGTACCTTACTGTATAGTGCTCGCTATACTTTAATTCTACAAAAATATTTGCTGTTGAAATGGTGTCTAGTATAATATACACCTCAGTTGAATTGTAACAATTTAACCACGTCAGTTGCAGAGGGTTAATCAGGTAAAAACTAATAATAAAAACATTTAAACATACAGCGAAAAAAACAAAGAGAACAAAGACTCATAAAGAACGCAAAAGCACAAATAAAACACTTATCATGGTTGCCAATAACAAAATATATAGGGCAAACGGATATAAATGAATTTTCCGACGTATTACATGACAAAATACGGTTCCAAGGTAACAAAAGCTTGCTACCACTGCCCCAACATTTTACCTTTATAATGACACTTACATAAACGAACAGACACAAGTTTCAAAATGTTTACATCACACCCTATTGTTGATAAAAACAAAAGAGAGCCAGAAAATATTATTTAAATTATTAAGGCCTCTTTTTTGGATTGTTCACGGTCTAGTTTGTAGCAAAACTTATGTGTTTTGTAAATAAGTAAGTTGTTAATACATGTGTAATTTCACTTGTTTATTGATTTTTAAAATGATGTACATGTTATGGCTTGTCGGATACTCGATTTTCATATTATCTGAAACCAATTTTTTTTTATTGGGCCAAGCCCGCCACAGCGTCCCAAAACCGCTGCAAGTCCTGTAAGCCAGGATCTACAGTAGATACAGCCATGACAACACCGGAACACCGAAGTCCGGCGCGTCCCAGGGACATGTGTAACTGTCTTGGTTCCCGCAACGAAGTAAATCAGAGGATATTATAAGAGGAGATGAAGAAAAAACTATGGTTTCCACTTCCCTCGGTGAATTACTGCAGGAGACAGAATGAATTAAGCATAAAGGCACAAAGAAGAGACTGTACAACTAGGTGAAGCCCAGTCGCCAAGCACCACGGAAATTTGACTAAAATCTAATGAGTCCTATGTGTGAGCTGTTATACTTACTTCCAATAATAGGTATGGCAAAAACGCCTAAACGCACGGAAATTCGTTCTAGATTCCACAAGGTCCCTATAATAAGCTTAGGACTTTGTGCTAACTGATTTCTTGTGTTAAAAACCTAATTCTAGCTTGCCCGATCTAATCGAATCATAGACCATCATGTCTAGAAATCTTATCCTTACAAATTAAGTATTTGACTATATCAAAAAAATATTTTGAAATATCCCAGCATAGTTGCCAAAGGAATGGCGATCATTTGTATTACTTAAGCAAAGCTTGTATTAGGCAGTTCTTTTATTTTGATGACAGATATTGTTCGTATGATGTAGAAATAAATGAACAAACAGAATAAAAAGAGAATTACTATAATTATATTTGTAATACTAATTTTATTTCTTGTGTCCATTGTTATGATAATGAAGCACTTTATTTGGTTTCGTTGTTGTCCTTGGATGTGGAAATGTCCAATTTATTATTTCAGATGAATGGATTGTCACATCTGTCGGCATTGTTGTTATTATCAGTCTATTGTGGCTTATGTATTTCCTCTTTTGCAAATATTACGTTATCTTTTTGTGGGATTTGGACTCTGAGCTTTTGCTTCATCTGTTCTGAAATAGTATTCATTTCGTTTAGGTCAAAATAGTGTTTGCTGGTTTTAAATTTTTTTCTACTTTAAGTAATTTAGGGTTCTATTTATTTAGTCTTTCCCCCATCAAAAGTCATCCAATCATTAAACTTGTCTTATAGGTATATCACTATTCCCTCAATTCATCCATTTTTATTCGGACGTCCTCTTCTCATTCATCTTGCATTCAGAATCATTCAACTTACCACACAGCTCTTATCTCTTCTCATTATTCTATATAGCAAAGATTTTCATTCCCGAATTCCTTATTTTATTATGTATACAACCTACCAGGCTTGAACATGACTACATTAGAACAAAACAGTTTATCCCAGTTTCTCTAAAACGACTATAAGAAAGTTAAATCTCTATTCAAAGAAACTCTAAACATTAAACCTTCTAACCAAGTACACCAGTTTTCTTCTAATTAAATCTGCAAATAGCGGGCAATTTAACAGAGAGGTTTAATTAAAAACTGGTGCTAATTGGAGTAATTGATGCTCTCCAGCGATCATTTAGATTAAGGTATCCCAGGTTTGTGCATGTATTACCTAGTCGGTATAATGTAAAGATAATAAAATGCAAGATATCTTCTGTATAAGGTGAAAGAAAAGAGATAATGTGACGTGTTTAAAGTGGCAGATTTTCATCGTGAAGTTTCTAAATGATTGACTGGATTTTTCATTAAAACTCTTTCGACGGCTAGATATCATTCTTGTAACATTTTAATTGTTTAAGACCTTGGTCTATTGAAAGTTTTTTTTATAAATGTTTTTGTTTTGTAGTTCGAATGATATATAATAGTTTATTGATTACACTAGCTGTTCTTTGTTGATGACTTAGCGTAATGAGAGTTAGTCGCGGAGAACCCAACAGGTTACCGGGGCTCCGGTTCGACGTGCAGGAGAAGGAACCGGGTGGTTTTTAGTCAGTAAGAGTTTGACACTCCCTCCCGCCTCACCCAGGCGGGAGCAGTCATTGGATGATTTTCCCCCTTAAAAAAAGCGTACTGAGATGAAAATCACTCATGACAGGTTTTCAACAAGTTTTATTACAATTGGTACCTATGTTAATTGCTTTTAGGAACAATATGGTGTTACCAAATTGTTGACACGACTAAAACCACAAGAGAAATCTAGTAACATAATGTAAAAGGGACAACGAGTACCTCTTTTACGGCCAAATATATAATTAAAACATTTTCATTTCCACAGAGAGTGTTTTACTTAATAATTCACTAAACAAATTCGACCCCAACACCTGTAATAAAAGCGAAATCCTTACCTACCAACCTTTTAAGCTTAGGATACAATCGAAACTAATCAACTGAAACTTTCATCAACCATTTGTTCCTTCAAATTAAAAGGAAAAGTAAATCCCACTTTTACATATTCACGTTCAACCAAAAAACGTTGTCCTTTGAGACTGCCAACCTTCACCTTACATTATTCAAGCCCCATTCATACAACCTCATGATTATTCAACAACTAACGTCCCAAGACAATCGACTTTTCCGAATCATTCCGTATTCATTGCCGTCAACGTACTATGATGTAACATTGACATTGATTTATTCGCGTCAATGGATGCGCAAGTTCTGGCGATACAAGTCACGTAATCGTTTGAAAGGGAAAGTTCGAGTCCAAAGGGAATCAACGGTTATTCCTCTCGTGTTCATTCATAAATCAAGCGCGACAAGGGACGAGACTTGCCTTAATTGACAGCCTACATTTCGAACTGATTTCACCCTTTAAATTAGAACAGTAAAGTCCATTTTTGTAATTGGATTCTGTTAACGTTCAACGGGTTTGGAAAGGTGGATACTTATTGAACCTGTCAGTGAGATAAGGTGATTAATATTTCAAAGTATTTTTGGATGTTTCAGAGATAAAACCAGATATTTTGTTATTCCCTATGAAGTTTGTTACGAGTTATAATGTACGTTGAGGCCATTTTCCTGGTGTTTTCCTCAAGATGAAGTTTTTGATGAAAGCCTTTAGACCTTTTTCGTGACCTTCCGATTTATCTTTTGTGGGATGTTTCAGAGGCTTTTTCTGAATAATATTTTCTATTTGAAGGAAAATATTGAATCATTTTTCCAGTCTTTAGTAACGTGTTACTCTTATATTTTTCTTTTCTGGGCCCTTTGTAAATTGATATCACTACTACGACTAAGTATCTGACTGAGAGAAAATCATTTTGGAACTACGATTTGGGAGACTATAAAAATCTCTATAGGTAGGTACCAAGTGAGCATCATTTCGAAGTATTTAGCCTATCTTTACCTATAGAATAAACTTGAAGAATTCGTTTGTTTATTCTTTTTTATGTAATAAATCCATAAATATCACTCAATTATTGTCATTTATACCTCTATGTGATTTAGATTTTTTTATATATTAGCCCAATTGACGAATGATAGATGCTAACTAAAATCACGCTATCATATTTAAAAACAAAGAGAAGACAATGGTAATAACGTGTTCTTGATAAATAATATAATTTTGATAAACAACAAACGGTTCATTATGGAAGGTAGATATGAAATCAACAGAAGGAAGTGAACAAACACAAAGGTTTGATGACGTTGTAAACAGAATAAACACATCCTTCGACAGTGATTGTCAAATTATTAATAATTTCAGAGTTAATATATAAGGTTCAAAATTGAAAGGGTAAAAAAAAATACATTATTATATGGACGTCACAAAAAATTGCAGTAAATCTTTGTAGTACTGAACCTTTTGCTAACTTTGAACCTTTTAACATATTAGGGGCAAGCCACGCATTTCATGACAATTTTTAAACTAAAAAACTAAATGGTAGGTGTCTGTGTCAAATCCTCACCCTCATGCATAAGAAACGGGCGTCTCATACCTCCGGTCCATTATGACATACCCAAAATACTGTTTACAAAATGCATTTCTTGTAAAAATAATGAAGAACTGCCTCGTTGACCGAGTGGTCGCAAGTGCGACTGCAGGGCAAGGGGTCTCGCTCGGGTTCGATTCTCAGGTCGGGCTAATTATTTCTGGGTTTTTAAAAAAAATCTCAGTAGTAGCATGGAGTATATGGCAATAGGCTCACCCCTTATTACATGAGACTCATAACATAAATAGTGAAAAGTGGGTGGTACATTGTACAGTGGCATATTGTGCACCTCTGCTTACCCCTTCGGGGATAAAAGGCGTGATGTTATGTTGTTAAGTTATAATGAAGGATTTTTAAACATATTCCAATACCACGAAAATAACTTTGAGAACCATAGTACCCGTCGCAATCTCGACAGTGTAGACGTGAAATGAGCTTCCGCGGGGAATACACAGCGCAAGAGGGATGTACCAGCTCCATCCTTCAGGGACAGAATCGTAAGAAACGGAATCAAGGCAATTGTACAACGGAATTATATGGAAATTGTCACAATTTTGCTTCTAATGTAGAAACAGATTGTTTCTTTACAGACTTTGACAGGGGCTTTATTTTCCAAAGTGTAAATAGAAAAGCCTCATTGGCTGAGTGGTCGCAAGTGCGACTGGCGGGCAAGGAATCTGGGGTTCGATTCCAGGGTCGGGCAAAGTATTACTGGGTTTTTAAAAATCTCAGCAGTAGCACGGAGTCTGAAAATGTGCCCGGTATATGGCAATAAGCTCTGAAATGGTCGGACCAATTTTGACGGGACTTTTATTGGTAGGTAGCTGATATACTAAGTATTTAGAAAAATGCAGACGAAGTTGCGGTTACTGCTATTAAAAAAAATATAATCGTGTCGATTCTACAAGCAGTTAGCATCAAATCTTAATTCAGATCGAACCTAACTAGATCAGTATAAACAAGTATAAAACAGTACACAATATAATTTTTTGGATTTTCTCCTGTATCGTGGGTGCGTTTACAAACATACAATATCACATACATGACACCCAGACTCGGAACAACAATCTGTGGATCACACAAAGAGTTGTTCCGTGCGGGAATCGAACCCGCGACACGTTGCGCGGCAGCCAGTTGCCCAGCCACCGCGCCAATCGTGCGCTAAATAAATTGGACTAGGCTGCCGACATAGTTTCCCTTGCCTTAATTAGTGATGAGATAAGCAACACCTGTGTCTCTTGCCGCCATATTTGTTTTGTGTTTGTTTGTTTGTTTGAATGTTTTATTGTCTTTTCTGTGTTCATGGTTGGTTATAAGCGAATATTTTTGTGTGGATATGGAGGAACGTTTCTAATATTTTCGTTTTGTTTAGTGGCACTTACATTTTTGTGATTTTAACTAGATAATTTAGTATAATAAAATATAATGAACATAACATCACGCCTATTATCTCCAAAAGGGTCGATAGAGGTGCACATTACGGCACATAATGCCAATGTACAATATAACACGCACTTTTCACTATTTATGTAATGAGTTCCATGTTCTAGGGGTGAGCCTATTGCTATATACCGGGCATAATTCCTGACTCTGTGCTACTATTAAGATTTAAAAAATCCAGTTATACTTTGCCCGACCTGGAAATCGAACCCGAGACCCCTTGCCATAGGCAGTCGTAGTTGCGACCCCTCGGCCAACGAGACAGTCAAGCAGATAATAATATAATGAAACTATTATCAAATACGCCAAAGAATTAAAATTGCAAAACTGATGTCATACCTACTATGTTGCTAAGTTCTTCCATAGTGAGAACTGTAACGTATTTTCAGTTCAAATTTATACACAATGCTAAACCATTCCGTTTATCAAACCTATAGTTATAGCAACTACAGTTATCACCTCTTGCCATACATATTCAAACCTATCCCATAAAGCGACGAGTCCTGTCCACTCCACAAGAGAAAATCATCGTCAGGATAAGTAAATATGATTGTAAGCTGAGCACACACTTTCCCCCGGCGTCGCGTGCGCCGATCGCATCGATGAAGTTCTACAGAACGAGCTTGTTGATGCGACTCAGTTTGTAAACGATAAGCGATTGAAATTATGTATATGGAACATAGTTTTTATATTATTATGTGTACTTGACGTATTTTCTTCCCATCTCAACACCACCCAAAGGTTGACTATTAGAGATTATTTTTGATGAAAACATCATCATACGAAATCAGCTATGTATTATTTTCAAGACGAGGCGATTCGATTTTTAATCCTTACTAATATTGTAAATCGGAAAGTGAGTTTGTTTGTTTGTTTGTTCCGCTTTCACGCCGCAACTACTAAACCGATTGCTTTGAATTTTTGCAGACGTAAAGTTAGAAGTCTGGATTAAATAAAAGGATATTTTTTATCCTGGAAAAAATTTATATTCCCGAGGGAAAACAAAAGTATTGGTATAGATGGCGCTGTGAGTATTTGTATATGTCACACAGGCTACTTTTTATCCTTTTGTGACGTGAGCAAAGCCGCGGGTAAAAGCTAGTTAAAAATATATCGAACTCGAAAAAGTCCAATACTTATTAATATTTTTACCAATTCATAAACCCAACATTAAAAGAAATCAGTTACAAACAATACATGCTTACAACTAAACCAACAAGGGTCAACCCAAGCCTTATGACTTCAACAATATTTTAGAAACTAAAAATTTTCCGAAGACAACATAAATCACTTAAAACTTTCCGATTTCCCACTTTTACCTTAAGCCACACGGCCGCGAACCGGTAGCAGAGTCCGCACTAACTCACAATATATTACTTACAATTTATCGCCTCTAGAAAATTATTTCTCGATGAAAATCCCAGTTCTAACAAAATACGACTTGAGGTCTTCGTACTGTGTTCGATTTGAAGAGGAACAGGTATAGTCGACGACTTAAATTTCATCACATCAATAGCCTGTAATATTTTACTGCTGATATAGGCTTCCTAGAATGACGCATATATAATAATTTGTTAATTGCATTCTACATTTTGGAATGAGCACCTAGCTTCACCTATCTTCACTGTCGGAGTGACTGATAGACTATTATTTATTTTATATTTGTTGACGTTTCAAAGGTACCAAATTATGGTTTAATTGAAATAAATGCTTTGACTTTGACTTTGACATTTTTGTCCCCTTCGTGTACGCCACTCCGACGTCCAGCAAATAGAGAATTACTCTTTTTGTTAATAGTTCCAAAAAAAACAAATATTTTCTTCTAAATTCAATAAACATTTAACGCGAACTGTACTAAGAGTACACTACACTGACATATTATTTATTTATCGTTATTGGTACATAATACTGCGGAAAACCTGATACTACAGCCATTGGTGACAGTCATGTTTATTGGTTGATATTTATTGATAACTTTGACTAAATCGCGTACAATTTGAGTTAGTACGTAAAGATCTGTGTAAAACAAGATAAGTTATGTTTATTGTGCGATGTGACGTCATTGATTTAAGTTGTTGGGGATTAGTTTCGATTTATTTGACTTACCTCCGTACTCAGAGTCATTTAATGGCTACTCAACCTAGTCTTTAGCAATTGTTTTTGGAACAAAAACGTAACTAAGGAATAGTTTAAGTAATCATTAAATGTCTTCTGAGTATCGAAGTTAGAGTAAGTTTAGTGAATGTCCGTCATTCTAGTTTTAAGTTCTTTCAGTAATTTTATTTTGTTCTGTATTCGTTGCATGTATCATCTACACTGTGTCTTATGTCTTATGTTTAATTTCCTTTTCCTGTCGCAGGTCTGCAGGAAGAAATCCCTTAAGGGATATGCAGTACCTAAGTGCCTCATGTTTGTAATGTATTGTCCTTTGTAATATTGTCTGTGTGGTGTAGGTACATGAAATGATAAATAGATAAATAAATAAATGTTTTATAAAGTTCTTATGAACTAGAAACAAATGTTGAGATTTGATTTTTTAACTCGTTTATTAACTTAGTAAGGAAAAAAGTATGATGCATCTATTAAGCTAATATGTATTGTATTTCTTTTGTTCTTATACAAACAAACATTTCTATAGCTATAGACATTGGGTTTATAAACACAACTAAATTAATAGTAAAACACCAACTTTCAGTAGTAACTCAAGAATCTTACGTTGGTTTTGGACATAAACATCCAAGACTGAATAGGATGTCGCGGAGACCCTAACGGGTAACTGGGGCTCCGGGTCGACGTGCAGGAGAAGGAACGGGGTGGCTTTTAGTCAGTAACAGTCTGACACTCCCTCCCGCCTCACCCAGGCGGGAGCAGTCATTCGAAGATTTTGCCTTCTTCCCCCCTTAAAAAAAATAAAATACTGAATAGCATTCTCTCAGAACTGCGTTCATTTCTTAAGAGCGCTCATTTTCCTAGAAGCGTCCGACCTTGCACTTTGAAACATAGCTGTAACTACCTTCTTCTGAAATGAGATATCTAAAAATAGAAATGTGTTGCTATTTACCTCGTCGAGTACCGGTTTTGTAGACACAATTATAGAACAATAGGTTGCGGTCACCGGTGACCGCTTGGTGTTTGACAGTTTAATTCACAAATGGCTACATTCATGCGTACCGCTAAGGAATGGAATTCCTTGCCAGAGGCTCTGGCAAGATCTGGATGTTTCCCGTCAAATATGACTTGGGTGTCTTCAAGTCCCGAGTGAACAGGTTGCTCATAGGTAGGCGTGCTCCATCGTCGGCCACATCATCGCTTACCATCAGGCGAGATGGTGGTTAAACGTCGACCTATAAAGTATATAAAAAAAAATCGAATTTTATACTGTGATTCTTAAAATAAAATTGCGATATTTAATCATTATGGTTTTGGCTTACTCACTTAAATGTCTGACAAGGAACTTTTAAAAGGCCGGCAACGCACCTGTTACTCCTCTGGTGTTGCGGGTGTCCATGGGCGGCGCTGATCGCTTACCATCAGGTGATCCGTCAGCTCGTTTGCCTCCTATTCCATAAAAAAAAACTCGATTAGTTTTAAGCCGTGCTAAGAGGCTCATATTTATGAGCAGCATTCCGCGACTCGCGACGCGGCGACTGTCGCGCTAATCTCGAGTCTAATCGTGTGAGTAAACTGAAAACATAATAATTTATTAGTATGTCTCACGAAAGTTATATTGCGATATTTGTTAGTAGTTGTTATATTTGTCTCATATTTTCATAACTTACGTCTCATAACAATAGAACGAAATTTTTACTATATGGGAATTAATAATGTTTCAAATTCAAATTCAAATTCTTTTATTGCATATCATGTGTACAATTGGTGTTACATGAGGTACAGTTTCAACATGAAACCCGGCTAGGGCACGGCAACATAAATGGAGCAAAATATAATCTAATTAAACTACTATTAATATTTATTATTTCATAACATAAGAAATGTTGTTTTCATACTGTTACATATTTTCTTTAACTCTTTGAGTGCCGTCATTATAGACACATGTTTTAAGCATTGATGATATATAACTTGAAATACAACAATAAAATTAATACTAACTATTACTAAATTAAATATATACAACTTAAGATAAAAATAAAAATAAAACTAAAAACAACTATTTACATTGATGAAGTTGAAAAGGGTTAAGACGTTCTATAAAGCATTGATAGAATCAGTTTAGGTACGAAATTCTCAGTGACCACACACATTTTAGAACTTTACCTAGTTTTTCTTAAAAAGTCTTTCTATTTGGACTTAATTTAGCAAAATTGGTATAATTATCCCTGTACCTTTTAAAGTATACCAGTCTTTACTTACCCCTTGGGTAGCAAAATATATGATTTTATGTCTAAACTATGTTCCACCCGTTAAGATCTTCAATTTACCACGCTAGGTCACTGGACCAGTATTTTGAATGAATAGCATTCTCTAGTAGGCGTGTCGTGTGCGCTCTTCTAGCCTGAAGCCCTCAGCCTTATACAGAGGCTGTTTTTAAATAAGAGGGGCTAAGAATAGGGCTATTATTAACGCCCTAACCTAGGCCCATAGCGTAACGTCCCAGTTTCAGCTAAATGTTTCGTGGTAGTATTGAATGCTTTTTCTGATAATTTCAGTTTTTTTTTGTATTGTAGATGGCGCTACTGGTGCTTAACTCGTCGAGTACCGTCATTATAGACACAATTAAAGAAAAATAGGTTGCGGTCACCGGTGTCCTCGCGGTGTATGACAGTTTAATCCCTGGTGTACCAGAACGTAGATCTCCGCGAGACGTAATGTATTTTTATTGTGTTTGATATTAATTCATATAGGTAATTACCTACTAGTAGCCATGACGTTGATGTCGTTCCTGATTTATAACAGTTATTTTAATATTTAGACTGCCTCGTTGGCCGAGTGGTCGCAAGTGCGGCTGCCGGGCAAGGGGTCTCGGGTTCGATTCCCGGGTCGGGCAAAGTATTACTGGGTTTTTAAATAATTCTCAGTAGTAGCACGGAGTTTGGAAATGTGCCCGGTATATGGCAATAGGCTCACCCCCTATTACATGGGACTCATAACATAAATAGTGAAAAGTAGGTGTTACTTCTGTGTGCACCTCTGCCTACCCCTTCGGGGATAAAAGGCGTGATGTTATGTTATGTTATGTTATTTTAATATTTTTTTTATTTTTCTTTATAATAATTTTTTGGATGTCCTTTTTATCAATCTGTGGTTTGGATGTTTTTTTTTAATTATCTACAACATTGTGTTCTTTCTTTATTAAGACCTGTGTCCAATTTTCTTGGAAAACGTAATAAAATATTGTCTTTTGTGTCTTCATTTCTGAAAATCTATCTTTCACAATAATAATCGTATTGTCGTTTGTTTGTTCTGTAAAACAACATCAATTCAATATTGTAGACTAGTTTACACTTAACAAGAGTCTATTGGTAGCTGGACAATAAATCATTGAGTAGGCAAGTAGCGACAGCCTATTTGCCATGGAAAAATGAACATTACAAGATCTATTATCACTAGGAGGCTAATCTAAGGTCTTAAGTACCTTTTGATATTGACTTTGTGTTGATTATTGGTATAAATTTTCAATATAGAATGCAATAATTATTTGTCATGTGAATCACACAAGCTAGTCAGAAACACACGCATATATTTTATTCACCCAGCTTGCCACAGATAACATAAACTTAAATAACAATTGTTATCAAACCAGGGTTGTCTTCCCGACTGTTAGGTATGATGAAGCGTACCTATTTAAGTTCAAATCAAGACTAGAATTATTCTAGACTGATTGTCACTTGCCTAGGCATTCAATTGATAGATCTGATTTTTTTTTTATGGAATAGGAGGCAAACGAGCAGACGGATCACCTGATGGTAAGCGATCAGCGCCGCCCATGGACACCCGCAACACCAGAAGAGTCACAGGTGCGTTGCCAGCCCTTTAAAAAGGAATACGCTCTTCTCTTGAAGGTTTGAAGGTCGTATCGGTTCGGAAATACCGCCGACGACAGATCATTCCACAGTTTTGCTGTGCGAGGCAGGAAGCTACGTGAGAACTGCACAGTTGTAGCCTGCTAACCATCTATATGATGGGGATGCATATGCTGTCGTGAGGGTCGATGGCGAAAAGGTGCGGCAGGTATCAGGTCAAACAATTCCTCAGAGCACTCCCCGTGGTATAAGCGGTAGAAAATGCACAATGAAGCTACATCTCTACGCATTGCCAAAGTGTCGAGCCGGTTTGAAACATCCGGACATCCAACAATCCGAACGGCACGCCGCTGAATGCGGTCCAGAGGAAGAAGCTGGTACTGGGGTGCCCCCGCCCAAAGGTTAATTAAACAATGATGTTAAAGCTATACTAATTTGTTTACATAACATCACGCCTTTTTATCCCCGTATATGTGCACAGTGCAGTGCACATTACGGCACTTAATGCAACTGTACAATGTAACACCCACTTTTACTATTTATGTTATGAGTCCCATATAATAGGGGGTGAGCCTATTGCCACTAAGTTGTTTATTATTTAAAATACGAGACTCATACCTAAGCATTACAGCATTTAGAAATAAAATCAAAGTTTAGTTTCAAATAGAGAAAAACGAGCAAAAGACTCCATCGTTACAAGCTTAAGTAACGATGGAGCAATATTACAATAAGCTTTAGTTTTCAATACTTATGATATTACAATAAAATCACGAATATCATGTACGCCACCCTGTTATTTCTTCTTGAAACTAATTCGCTTTAACGATGTTAACAGAACATTAGGAAGGTAATTCAGAAGTGCAACTACTACCATTAATACCTCTATTATCAATCACAAATTATAATTTTGATGACAGCTGTCACGTATTGAGTTTGGTATAAGTAAATCAAATCAGTGTCTTGGTGTGAGATACTTGGGTGGTTTAAAGTCAGTAAGAGTCTGACAGTTCCTTTTGCTTCCCCTGGCAAGAGGGCTTCATGAGGATAATCCATCTTGGGGTCAAAAAAGAAATAAGTACAGTTGAGTAAATAAACATTTACCTACCTATTAATTTTACGGTTACAATCTTGGTATTATTGGACAGTTTATGTTGTAACACAGCTTCCTGTATCATGAAAACCAATATAATACGTGTTGGGAATGAATAAGTTTATGTTTGTATCATTAGCAATTAAATAAATCTGAATAGCGAAACACATCGAGTATCGTTTGTCAACTGCACTGACAAAAAATGGAGACCACTCAACAATACTCGAGTAAAATAAAAGAGAATCATGATAATGAATATTATACGTTACAACCTTCTTCCTCATATGTTTTTTCCTTTATGACAGGAACAATGAAGGCTGTTGATTTAGGAATGGAAGGAAACAGGGTAATCATCTGCTGTTTGTAATTCCGTCTGAGCTTCACTTGTGACTTGTGACCCATAGTAAGTCAAGAGGTATTATTTTTGCGGAGTGTAGGGACAGCCCTGTACGCCGTCATTTTTTTTTTCAAAAAGAGTAATGAATTGAGTTTCTTTCTCGCTCTTCTCCACTCGAATCGACATTTTGGAACGAGCGCCTAGCTTCACTGACGGAGAGACTGATAGACTATTATACATATATTTCATATTTGTTGACGTTTCAAAAGTACCAAATTATGGTTTAATTGAAATAAATGCTGTTGAGTTTGAGTTTGATTTCTTATTCCAATTTTGTTCGTTGAAATGTTGGTATTTTTGATGGTGTGTCGTATTCTTGGACTTTTAATTTTTTGAGTGGGTTCTTGATTGAGTTTTGGGTGGGTTCAGGATTTTGTGTTAACTTTTTGGTAGAAAAAATATTGGATAATGTTTTTATTGTGTTCGTTGGCATTGATGTTTCTTGATATCATTCTATTTAATGTATTATTGTTACTTTGATGTATTGACAGCTTGATAGAATATTCTACTTATCTTATTATAAATCTGAGCAGTTATTTACCACAATAGATTTACTGATATCAATTCTTTTTCATTGACTCAACACCAGCACATAATCAAGCACACAGCAAACCTAACCTTCTACACTTACACCTTTACAACCAAGATCTATACAGATGGATCAAATACCGCCTTCGGCGCACCGTTTGTAGTCCACCACTTGTAAATTTATTGGCACCCCTCTCCTCTTCATAATGATTTACTGGAATGGGTGGCAACGAAACGTGCAACCGACTAGCAGATTAGATTGTCCATACTACTGCAAGCCATAAATAGAATCTTTTAGCAAAATAGAATAGAATATAGACAATGCATTTAGTTAGGCTATTTTAACGGTAAGTGTGAGGTGTTCTGCGTGTTTCCTTGCTTGAAAGGCATTGTTGTTTGGTATTTTTAGAAAGGGATTAGTGTCTATAGGTATTTTGTTGTTACAAACAGTGGGTAGTCTGTTGCAGGCTTCGAAATATAGGTGACTAGCTACTTCCGCGCGGTTTCACTCGCTCTGCTCGGCGTCTATTAAACTGTCAAACACCAAGCGGTCACCGGTGACCTCAACCTTTTGTTCTATAATTGTGTCTATAAAGACGGTACTCGACGTAGCGTGATATTTTATAGCCTATAGCCTTCATAGATAAATGGCCTATCCAACACAGAAAGAATGTTTTTAAATCGGACCAGTTGTTTCGGAGATTAGCGTGTTCAAACAAACAAACAAAAAGCAAACTCTTCAGCTGTATAATATTAGTATAGATTGTACACATTGTGATATGCTTGTCACACTTTTCACATGGACAAACCATCTTGTGTGCATTTAGCTATATTTTCATTTATCGAAAATTGGAAAGAGATTTTAAAGTGAAAGCGGTATATTCTACAACTTCCAAATTCAAACACTATCTTTTTAATTTTCCAGTAATCATTCACTGCTAACACTATAATTATTTTTATTGCTATCTTCATATAATTAACTCCTAATCTCTTTTATTTTCAGGTTACCAAATGTCACGCAAGTCGTGCGTGGCGGGTGGCGCGCGCGGCGCGTGCATGTGGGTGCAGGAGTGCAACAGAGTCGGGGGAACACATGCAGGAGTATGCGTCGATGGGTTCATGTTCGGCTCCTGCTGTCGGCTGCCAGACAAACCCGTGCATGTGGAAGGTAGGCAGACTTTAAAATCCAGTAGGCGTGAAACAGCGCTTGCGTCGTGTTTTGATTCTGGTGGCCTCATCCTGACGTTTCCAATTAGAAGGTTTAATTTTCAGAACGAAATTCGCTTCTAAATACAAATTATATAATAATGTATTTATTTAAATAAAAATAATTAATCGACTTGATATTCTAGTGAAGTATAAGTGTATTCTTCAATATGGGAAAGGTACTGCCATCTAGCTACAATCATAGGAACTAAAGTGATTATTTCTTATTGGACATTGCACTTTAAAAAGGGCTATAGATGCTATTTATGTCAAGAAAAATACAGTTTTTACCTGTATTAACATACATTTTGTAATAATTTTCAGAACCTGCACCTCCAGTCACAGTCACTGAAAAGACGTATACAACGCCATCTAGTACGGCACACACTACAACACAAACGCCAGAGACATCAACGCAAACCATCTCGCGGCCGAACTGGCAAACTCAGCGGCCGTCGTTCATGACCAAACCGATAGATGGGGCACCCACGTCTTACAGCTACCGGCCGCCAGAAATAAACTTACCTTCATTAGGAAATTTAGATTCAAGTAGCGAACAAAATAGTGATATAGTTAATAAAATACCTTATAACAGTGTAAATAAATACCAAAATGTAAATAGGCCGAACAGTGAAGCGGAAACTAGTCCCCACAATAAGATTTCGTCTAGTCTTAGCATATTATCTGGAGCGCGGCCGATGGCCGTGTCGGAACAACATGCTGATAACAGCATCAACTCAGGTAATTACTGATTTGTTTGGTTACATGAACGTTTACATTTTAATATGATAAACTTTGTCTTAAAACTTTGTTTCCTATGAAAGTTTGGTGTACCAATTGTTGTGAAATAATATTTAATAACCTATATTTAAAACCTTATCTATAAAGAACAGTATATTATCTACTTTAAAGCTTAATATCTGGATTCAAAATACGTTAGCAAATGCCTAACAGTGCTGCCATCTATTAGATTTGTGTAAAACATAAAGGTCAGCTGGAGCTTTGTACTCCAACTACTGCGAGCAAACGAAGCTGAAATACAGGTTCATTGTAACTGACAGTTTCATTGCAAGATGTCAGCTTACTCAATGTACTATAATTTTAATAATGTGCACAATTTTATTAGTGTCTCTATTGCATAGAATAAAGAGTATATATGTTTGTAGTTGGACTGCATCAGTATCCGAAAAAAATTTTTTAAACACCAAAAATAATATTCTAAGTTACGTAAATAATTATTTATTCAAAACAGGTGTAACATTCTAATAGAAATAGCAGTCACAAAGCTCCCAATTTAATATGTATCAATCAAAACAAATACTAATGAAATCTCCCAAAAACAGGTCAATACATATCAAGACCTAGCAACCTGAACACGATCCACTGGCAGGCGACTACAGAGCCAACATTCATCACGAAGCCTCGACCTTCCTGGGAGAAGCCAGCGGGCAAGCCGAAGCCGACGAAGAAGTTCACTACCACGACGAGCAAACCACATAAGAACTATATCAAGCCGAAGGATCCAGCGTCCAATATGATTAACAGGACCGAAGAGTCTACATCACCGCCGATTCAGACAACGGCCGCTACTAACACTGTTGGTAAGTAGATTACGTTTGATTTTTTTAAATATTTGATTTAGATGAATTCGAAAAAAAGATTTGAAACTACTTAGGTGTTGCGGTTACCAGTTATGACTTGCAAGATTTTTTTTGTGGATTTACTAATGCAACTTACATTGTGGATTGTTGTCCATGTGTTCGTGACTACTTTCTAGTACCTAGTAATTGATCTAATTAACTTAATAAACATGAACCTGAAGTCTATCATACTTTCCTCTAATATACAAAACCCTACAACTAACCCCAGCTCAATAATACTCAATCAAGTACTCAGTAAAATGGTCATGGTAACCTCATTATCACAACTAAACCCTTATTAAAATCCCCCTCTAAATCCAAACCAACAATGAATTCCTTTCCAGGGTTAAAAGCCATTTAGCCAGCCACAGAATTAAAATGACCAAATGCAAATTACATAGACGCGATCCAAATGTACAATGGGGGACATATCCGCCTGACCACCACTAAGTTAGTATTTGCTTGCACCTAATGAGATCTGCTGTCTACCTCCGCCCTATGACTTGGAATTGATAATAAAGGGCGGGGCTAGCGCTGACGCTGATAGCCGAATAGTATGAAAAGCACCACTAACAAAGTGATTACATGGGTTACGTCAATAAGGTGCGACGTTATCGCTTTGTCTTACTTGAGATATTTATGGAGTATGCTTTGATTTTGTCCAGTCCAAATATTAACATTTTAAAATGATCAAGCGGTATTGTCCTCCACTGTAGAGGTACACTCAGCTCACAAATCTTCGAGGCCGTTAGAAACCCTTACATTAAATGCATTATTATAAGAGCCATTAAATAGTACTTGAAACTTTTTATGGTTTCCACAATTCCAGTGTAATTTACGATTTAGATACCATTTTCGTAATGCATTTAGATAATTCTATCTGCAGCATCTAGACCTCGCTCCTGCACTCAAATACAGAGGAAATGTGTGTTACTCCGACAGTTACATTTAAATGGGTATAATAATTTATGTTTATCTCTTAGGTATATGTAGTGAAAGCTGAAAAATGAGCAGAAGCGTTTTGAAATTTTCTATTCGATGGTGTTTTAGTGCCATACCACGTTACAATATTTGGTAACAGAGGTATTTTTAAAAAGCCTTTACATTATTTAACAAATCATCATTCTACTGGTCATATTTCAGCATCTTAGCAACGTACGTATATCCTAATTTTATATCGGATTGTTTGAAATGGTTTTGCGTTCTGAGACGTCTATCAGACATTTTTAAGCAAAATCTTAATAAAATTTCTTATTTTTAGAATGTGGTCTAACAGCAATGTGGCCACGTCCAGAGTCGAGGATCATGGGTGGTAAAGACTCCAGCTTCGGTCGCTGGCCGTGGCAGGTGTCTGTGAGAAGAACCTCCTACTTCGGCTTCTCATCCACGCACCGATGTGGAGGTGCCATTATCAACGAGGGCTGGATCGCCACTGCTGGCCATTGTGTTGATGAGTAAGTAGTAATCAGTACTAATACTGTAGTAGCCATAAAAAGATTATAGAAGTTTTAGGTTATTTACATATAAATACGTTTTCCGTCCACTTTCTTACTCGATTTAGTAACAATTATTAAATTAACATGAATGATAGCAAAAGCATAAAGGTACAGAAAAGTTATACTTGGTGTAATTTGTAAATATTTTAGAAAGAGAAAATAAGAAAGAAAGAAATAACATTTATTCAGCACCAGGCCCGATGCAGCATAAATAAAATATAAAAAGACAAGAGTGTGACAGTGGTAGTAATAGAAACATTGAGTTGAAAAATTAAAACAGAAGAATTAGAAGAGCTACGCTGACAACATGCCTATGCTAAAAGGGTCACCCACTCAGTGTAAGCCAGGCATACATTTTAATAATTGTAAATCAATTCCATTTACTGCCATGCTCTGTCTACTACTGCATCATCCATCTGAAAACGAAGTTAAAGAATATACTTTGCAAACAAATTTTAATAGTTTCATTATCTTGATTGTGCGGTACGATCTTGTGGTTTGATAAAACAGTCGTTTTTAAAAGAAGCCATGAAAATTGGACTGGCAATACTCCAGCTTTTACATTATAACTTAGTAAGCAAAAGAATGCAGAATGTGAAAACTGGTTAATAAAAAATGTGCTTCTTTACTTCATGACGAACGAATTCAATTTGGTAGATGAAGGCATTGGATAGAAATATTCTAGTCATCAACTCATCAACAGCCCACTGCTAAGCAAAACCATTCAGAACATTCAGAATTACTTACCATGCTTGCTCATTGTGGGTCAGTGATTTAAATTTCATAATTAGAAATTATAAGTTGTGGTTTCCTCACAATGTTTTCCTTCACTCTTTATCACTCGTGTCTAAATAATCTTAAAAAGTACATACAACTTGGAAAAAGTCACATTGATACTCACCGTTGGTCATTAATTCATTTTAAGATGTTTAATTATTTATTGCTTGGTCACCAAAAATAATTTGTCGACTTTGATTACACTAAAAGAAGTATGAACCTTTGCATTAGCCACAAAGAACCTTAGCGTTGATACTTCACAAAACTGCGGACTTAAAGGATAGACAGCTTTAAATAAACTGGCCACAATTTCGCAATTCGTATTCCTCCCTCCTTTTATCGCGAAAAAAGTCTTAAACATCTTAAGTCTTCCTGGGAAATGTTTTATCAGAATCCATCTAGTAATCCGAAGATTAACGCATTCATACAGACAGACGGACGAGCTCCTTTTTATTTATTTTTTATATTTCCCATCTCACAGTAAGTAGATTACTGTAAAAACAAAGTAAAGGGAACCGTCTAAACATCGTAAAAAGGGGAATTAAAACGAAGTATCTTTAATGGACTCTGTCTTCAACAGGAGCAAGCAGGTTTTGCAAAATTTTAGAACAGTAACTTTATGTTCGGCCGCAGAGATAAATATACTTTTTTTACGACCACGATAAGTATTTAGTAGATTTATGTTAAAGTCGTCGAATGGCTTTCTTTAGTGACTAGACTAGATCAACGAATGGTCTAAACCTAGACTCAGTCAGTAGAATTTTATTCAATTCGTGTATTTTAAATCATGAAATAAATCGCTTTCTCTGCAGATTCAATTAAAATAAACCAAATTGAAATCCTAAAATCGTTCGTTAAACCAAACAAAAATTTTTCATAATTATTAGTGTACTTCTGTGTGATTTATGGAAACCGTACTATCACAATGAATCGCTTAACAAGGTAAACAGACATGTTCATAGCTGTTACATACATAACATAACATCACGCCTTTTATCCCCGAAGGGGTAGGCAGAGGTGTACATTATGCCACTGTACAATGTAACACCCACTTTTCACTATTTATGTTATGAGTCCCATGTAATAGGGGGTGAGCCTATTGCCATATACCGGGTACAATTCCAGACTTCGTGCTACTACTGAGAATTTATAAAAACCCAGTAGTACTTTTGCCCGACCCGGGAATCGAACTCGAGACCTCTTGACCGGCAGTCGCACTTGCGACCTCTCGGCCAACGAGGCAGTCGTAGTAGCTGTTACATTTGTACAATAAATGCTATTTTTGTTGTAACATGAACTTTCTGCAAACTTTAATTAGTGATGCCGTGGAAAAACAGGTTAAAGTACTCCATTTTAGAGAAGATGATGTAGGTAAGTTTTTCTGTAACTGTAGAGACACCTTTTCCAGTTTTCCCCTCGGAATGACATGACGTTCTGCAAACGTGTGTTGGTTTTGTGGGAATTAAGGCGGAAGTCGGAACCGTCTGTCGTTCTGAGCGAGTTTTAATGGCTTCTGCACACAATAGCTAAATGGAGCCATGTAGTAGCACATACAGAAGTTCGGCCTGATGTGTCATTTGTATTCCTCTTTGCCTTTATGTGTTCTAAATGCAAGTGCACGAGGTCGTTGTAATTAGTAGTAATAACATGCTGAAAAGAATACTGTAGCGAATATGTCGCGTTAAAACTTAATGCAACTTCGACTGTTAATCGAAGTGTTGTTCTTCGCTATTGTAATAAATATTATGTCTTTATTCTAAATGAGTAGTTGACGGTCTTTGAAATGGTATTAACATAAACTTGGTGTTACCATAATGTATGATTACAATTTTAATTTCACATAACATAACGTAACATAACATCACGCCTTTTCATCCACAAAGAGGTTGGATTGGTGCATATTGTGGCACTTAATGCCACAGTACAATACCCACTTTTTACTATTAATATTATGAGTTCCATGTAGTAGGGGGTGAGCCTTTTTCCATATACCTTCATACATTTCAGACTCCGTGCTACTACTAAGAATTTTAAAATCTCAGCAATACTTTGCCCAACCTGGGAATCATACCCGAGACCCACAGAACAATATAATTTTCTTTATGTTCTGTGCCGAGACCCCTTGCCCGGCAGTCGCACTTGCAACTCGGCCAACGAGGTAATATTAATATCATGACTAAAAAACCTTTTTTTTTTTCTTTTCCAGTCTCCTGACATCACAAATAAGGATCAGAGTGGGCGAATATGACTTCTCATCCGTGTCAGAAGAATACCCATTCGTAGAGAGCGGTGTAGCAAGAAAAGCAGTACATCCAAAATATAATTACTATACTTATGAGTATGATTTGGCTCTGGTGAAGCTGGAGGCTCCAGTTCAGTTTGCACCTCATATATCACCTATATGTCTACCAGCGACAGATGACCTGTTAGTAGGAGAGAATGCTACTGTCACTGGATGGGGAAGATTGTCTGAAGGTGGTGTACTGCCGTCGGTTCTTCAAGAGGTAACGAAAGTTATATGAGTTTATTTTTTAAATTGTTGCCCCGCTCTGGGGTTTTATCAAGTATTGTGGATGCCTTTACAAACCCAGACCCAAATCAGAAACAACAATTTGTGGATCACACAAAGAATTGTTCGGTGCGGTAATCGAACCCGCTACACGTTGCTCGGCAGCCGGTTACCCAGCTACCGCGACAACCGTGCAGTCAAATTAATATGTCTGTAAAGTTAAACTGCAGTTTATGTATTTATATATCAAAACTGTCACTATTAGTAACACTTCACTCTTTTTATGGAATTTATTCTGCGAGATAGTCATTTATTTTAAAACACAATGTAAAATAAACTTTTTTCCTTTAGGTGCAAGTACCCATAGTATCGAACGAGCGATGTAAGTCAATGTTCCTGAGAGCTGGCAGACACGAGTTCATCCCAGACATCTTTCTATGTGCCGGCCACGAGAGGGGTGGCCATGACTCCTGTCAGGGAGATTCTGGGGGACCTTTGCAGGTAAGCAACTAAATAATAATACTAACAACAACTAGTTAAACTGTTAAAGCATAGTAAGTACACAGTACATGAAAATTAGTAAAGGGTGCATAGCTTCATCAGTATTATAATTCCGTAATAAAAGTCTCCGAAGTTAAAAGTGTCATAAAACGAAGAAAATACGTAGAAGTAATGATTAATGAATCTGCTGTTAATACTGCGAGGTTCATTCCATCCCATCAAAAGTTTCCGGCAAGCACATTATCCCATAGAAACTTCATATTACAACAATCATGGACCACTCCTACCCACAAAATTACTAGTTAAATGTTGATTAACCCTTCCAACTTTTGCTATGTCCCTTAACTCGTCGAGTACCGGTTTTGCAGACACAATTATAGAACAATAGGTTGCGGTCACCGGTGACCGCTTGGTATTTGACAGTTTAATTTCAACTACTCAGGGACACTTCGGAGTGAAAGATCGTTCTATGAAATCCCAACAATTTGAGTTACAACTAGGTAAGTATAGCAAATCCCAAGCGCTCAAAACTTCCAAGAATAGCATTACAGGTTCCAAGAAATAGTTCACTTCAAGTTTCGGATCCTCATTAAACAAAATCTTCAGCGAAACTTTACTTCGGTCTTCTGGAATCTTCGCTAAACATGTACAGGCTTAGGAACAAGTAAATAATTAACGCACAGGGCGGCACTTGAATGAATTTAAAAAGTTTCGCTTGAAGTGAGTCTTGCTGACGAAGACTGAAATGTATTTTAAGACTGAAAACTTTTGCTTTCGTTACAAGCTATTAATTTTGTAACTAGAATAGATCTCGTGAACTAAGTTTTGAGAAATGTTTGTTAATTGTCCTTGAACATTTCACATTTAAGAAAGTATTTGATACGCTTTGTTTTATTACAGGTCAAAGGCAAAGATCAAAAATATTTCCTAGCTGGAATCATCAGTTGGGGTATCGGATGTGGCGAAGCGAACTTACCCGGAGTTTGCACCAGGATATCCAAGTTCGTTCCATGGATTCTTCAGACGGTCAATTCTTAAACCAAAGCACTCGGTGCTCTAAAGTGGAAGGTGGAATAAAGTGACAAAGTGATGAACAGTGAAACAAAGACACGAAACGAATTTGTGACAAGTGCAGAATAAGTGACCTTCAAAAATGTTGATTGGATTCAACGTTTTCTGAGGCGTTTAATTAGGAATATCTCGCCAGGAGCTTGCAGAACTCGTGGTGGCGAGATTCTGCATCAACACCTTCACCGGAGCTCCAACATGGTGATATTTTTAAGCTTCACAATAAACGCCCTGATGACTGCTTTGAGGTTGTACAACTCATCATGTGTACATGATGACGGTGATCTTACTGCATATTCAATGATTTTGGAATCAACAGAAGTTTGGAATGTGTTAAACTCCAATTATGCACGTTCTAAGCTGAAATTTACTTAGGGGCCGACCAAACGCAGGTAATTCGACGTTCCGTGATGTGCCTTAGGCAAATTGGAATGGTAAATGTTGGCATTCTGTGTCGAAGTAGCTATTCCTGCTTTTACGTCTAAATGCTCATTTAGTTTGTAGGCATAAGTAATTGAACATCAGCTTCATGAATATTTATTAGTACTTTATTGTGTACGATTTATTGACTTTTTTTTTCAAAAATTGTGGTTTTATTTTTTTGGAAATGACTTGATCGCAGAACTTTGAACAAGAAATGTGTCTGCATATTTAGAGACAGTGAGATCACCATCATCTATGTACGACTACTTCGCCTTATGCACTTGAAACAATTCTATGTAAATACAATCAATTTTAAGATCATTTTTATCTTTATTAGTTTAATTTAACCTAAGGTTCTGTATGCTCAAATGTGTAAATAAACGTATGTATCTTGCCGTTTAATTAAGGTTGTACTAATAATACAGTATTATTTACTTTCCCAGCATTTGCAATGGAATAACACGTTTTGTAAATATTACCCGTATTTGTTCCAGTTCCTTAGAAACCAGAATGTTTGTACAATTCGATGATGGAGTGGGATGTTTTGTGGATATTATGGTGATGATTTTAAACAATATTAACTGCGTCATATATTAACTACTATCTTCTTTGAGGTTTTACCAACTTGTACCAACCAAAAGTCTTGATTTCCTGGTCATTCTTATACTGAGTTTTTGTTAACCACTCGTAAAATTGAACAACCCCTTAACTAAGACAGTAAGTCTATCATTTTTGTTTGCACCAACTTAAAGTGACACCTAACCGTACAAATAAGGTGTTGGTGCTACGTCATGTTAAGTGACTTTTACTTAAGGGACAGTTATTGACAGTTCTGATTAACACACTGTTTATTTAACTGGCAAATATTTTGAAGCATTACGAGTAACAAAAGAATCGTCAAATTATCCGTCAATAAGAATGACAGAAACGTAATCAGACGTCATGAAACTTAATTAGAAATTCTCGCTATTTGTTCTCGAATGAACAGATCTTGATTTTGTCTTCAGTACTTAAGTAAAATGGAATTCGAGATAATTATTGTAGTTTTATGTTAACTTGTCACCATAACTATAATCTCAGACTTTTATCTTGACTTAAGCGTAATTTTACTATCAATTTTTATGTGCAACACACATTTGCGGCAATTCTAATAAAGTGGTTTTGTAAATACTTTCGAAAACATTCTCACTTCGTACTCCATCATCTAATTGTACAATAACTTGGAATTTGACACTTTTATACGTATAATAGTTATGATAAATATATTTTTGTAAATTGATATTAATTAACTTGTTATAAACAAAGGGGACGAATGTGAATATTACCAAATCGCGCATTGTTGTACTGCATTTAGTAGAGGTAAATGTCGACGCTCCAGTGATGTTCGTTTCATTTAGTTTGACTATTGCGATTTTATTAAATGATAGTTTATGATGCCGTTGATTGTTTTCACAATAATATTATTGTTAATAATTATTAAAATATTGAGATATTTTTTTAGTGCTTGTTTCATTTTATCTATGTTTTGTTGATTATAAGGGCTGGTTACAGGTTTAATTCTCGGATTTTGGCAATTGTGTAACATACACGAGGTACTACTGAGGTGTAGTTGTCAAATAATATAGTTAACAAAGAGTTTTGGGCTAACCTAATAACTAATTTTATTAATGACTTGTCTTTGGAAACCTTGTTTTTCAAATAGCTATAATGACAGAGGCATGACAAATGCACTTTGATAAAATAATTGAAAAACCGAAGAATAAAATTATACGAGCCAATAAAAAACAAAATTCTCAAACGAAAACCAAATCCCCTAAAGCCTAGTTGATTACCTCAAAGAATCCACAAACTTAGTCAGTGTCAATAAACAAAGAACGGGCGTGAATTGAATTCCCGAGCGTTGTGCCCGCAACTTGCCACGGAGTCATTAGGGATCTTAAATTTGGGTCAGATTTTGATGAGAGAATGCGGTTAGAACATCGTACAATCAACTCTAGAAGGCAGAAGGTAAAATGGGATTGCCCTGGTTTTAAATTAAAATCTTCGCACCGCAGCATTTTACTGTGATTTCGGGGATTAAGTAGTAAGTACTCTTGCTGTAATGATGGCAGGTTTTTTTTATTATTCTGTGACAGTAAGAGTAGATTAAAGTCAAGTTCTATGTGTAAATTACAATAAAAAAACTGTTAAATTTGGGCTTATAACGTACTTATGCTAAAAATGTTATACCCTACTGTGTCGGAGTTCTGTGGTAATAAAATAGCAGTAGGAGTTTATTCTCAAAAATAAATACGAGTGTGAAAATCAAATAAAAATATTAGCAAAATTGAGAATTTATTCAAACAAAAATCATTATGGCTTTAAGGAGGTAATTTTAACCTTATTCTCAAAACTTATGTTAATACAAAACATAATAATAAGACAAAGAGGAGAACCTATATCCAGTTGCAACTGAACCTGTGCTGACTGATGATGACGATAAGGACACTCGTAACATGCAGCATAAATTAAGACCAGCACATCCCCAGGACTTGCATTGGTAGTAGCAACCAGCTCTGAAAGTTCTCCACCGATCTATCCGAAGTTATGGTCATGTAACCTCTGTACCACGCCGACACCACACAGTCATAATAAAATAGCATAACCCGTTTAAAATCTGGATTACAGCCCTCAAACCCTGGGTGTATAGCATCCGGGGTATTCTTGCAGTTAATACTATTTAATTTGACGTTGTAAACAGGTAAAGGACGAGTTACAACAGTTTTTGGTATACCAAATTCCAAATCCAACAACCACGGTGCATGACGCTGCATATTAGGCATCTTACAAAATTCATCTATAATTGGATTTGGATCAAGCGCCAGCATATTTGCACTAGGAAATATTGCCTTTGGTAAACTTAAATACACTTCTAGAGGGTCACCAAATCCCTCTTTAGTACCACAATTCATTTGATTACCAACATATATTTGATCCAACTCTTCATATAATTTTTCTTGCATAAATGTTTCAGCATTATAAATATCCTTAGCATCTAATACTTGCTGTTCAGGAACATAATCATTTGTGAGATCAGGAATATTTGAAACGTTTTGATGAATGGGTAATTGAGGGACTATTGGTGTAAGAACTGGTTGAATCACTGAGCCAGGCATAGGATAGATTTGTTGGCCATATAATGAAACTGGGTTTGGCACAATAGCTGGTAAAGTATTGGTGTATACGGGTATGTGTAAGGAGTTATTAATATATGCCTGATTCTCGAGTATTAATTTGAGATCGTCTTTATGGAAAGCTGGGGCTATCACCGGCGCCTTTGGTATATCCACTGGTATCGTTAGTACTTCTTTATTGCAAAGCCCTGTACAAGGTGTATTATTATTTAGATCTTTCTTATTTACCGTGAGCACTAACTGTGTTGGAGCAAATTTCTTCATCGCCACGTTCTTTATTTTGCTTAAACAACACTGATTTAATTTCGACATGGTGGTGATCTCCGACATTGTTTCACGATTCATTCGTTTATTTACATCTGCCAGTGTAAGAGTTATTGCACCAATCCTGAAATTTAATTTCGTTAATTAGTTGATAATCCCGAGGGATTTAGATATCATTAATACCAATATTTATTGTGGACAAATTGAAAATTTGAAAGTGCGAATGTAATAAATTAGGATTTGATGGGATTATGAGACAATGCAATTAATTGACCATGGATTATAATTGTTTTATGAGGTGTACCATTTTACTTTTGAATACGATTGCATAAATTATGTGTTAACCATTATTTTAACAATTTAAGTTGTATAAAATTGGACAAATCTTTTATTATTTGGCTAGTATTGATATCAGTATAGCGCACTGTCCAACAATATAATAACTTTGATAATAGGTGTGGTACATCTTACTTACATGCAAAAACTGAGAACATAGGTACACAAACTTAAATACGACTATGTCACAAGGTAAAATCATCCTAAACTTGACTCAGTTATAAGGTTCAGTATTCTATACTGAACCTTATCAAACCAGATATGAGATATAAACTTACCTTTTTAGAGGTGCTTTTATTTTTAAGTAATTTTGTAAATGTTACCACTGCAGACTGTTTTAATTAAAACATTTAGGTATTATATTGCCATTAAGTGACTTCGGCTCTCTTCAAGACATTTCCTTTTTTTAGATATTTTAATGTCTAGTTTTGGACTGGAGTATAAACGAAGTGAATGTTTTTTAATATTAAAATAGCGGGTACATCTTAATATATTTTGAAGTCTACTTTTGTGTGACCACAGATCATTTAATAATTAATGAGCAGCGGTATTGTAAGTAAGAAATTGAATGTAAAATATATTTTAAAGTTTATAATCATTAAAAGATGGTGAAGTTAAATAATATAGGTTTTACCTTTGCAAATTAATGTTGTAGGTATTTATAGAATAAAATGATTCTACAACGGTTTTTATTATCTATGTCTTGATTGTTTCGATTATATTTAAAGTAGTTAGCAAAAGTTAATGTGCATGAAATGAATTTCGACGAATTATGGCACTTAATGCCACTATACAATGTAACACTCACTTTTTACTACTTATGATTAAAGTCCCATGTAATAGGGGGTGAGCCTATTGCCGTATAGCGGGTAGTAGCGGGTAGCAGTGGTAGGGTAGCACGATTCCAAACTCAGTGCTACCCTACCACTAATATTTCATTTTTAAAATTCAGTAGTACTTTGCCCCACCCGGGAATCGAATCCGAGACTCTTTGCCCTGCTGTCACATCTTGATTGTCTTTTTTTATTTTTTATTTATGCTGCATCGTGCCTGGTGCTAAATAAATGTTTTTTCTTTCTTTTATTTCAGTCGCACTTGCGACCAAGTGCGACTGAAAAGGAAATTCGGTCACTCAGTGAAAAATATTTATGGCAAAGCAATCCCTAGAGGTTAGTCGGGGACACGATTCGATTCCGGTACAATAATATCTATACGTATGCAGTTCATGCGATTTTATGGTTGTAATATAATACACGACATATAGTACGGCAGTGATTTTTAGGTAGTTTTATGATACTTTGCTTGTGGGGTCTTAATTAGAAATGGCAATCCTTACTAATATTATACCTCTAAATCGGAAAGTGAGTTTGTTTGTTTGTTCCGCTTTCACGCCGTAACTACTAAACCGATTGCTTTGAATTTTTGCAGACATAAAGTTAGAAGTCCGGATTGAATAATAGGGTACTTTTTATCCCGGAAAAATTGATATTCCGAGGGAAAACAAAATTATTGGTATAGATGGCGCTGTGTATATTGGTATATGTCACATATGCTACTTTTTATCCATTTGTGACGCGAGCGAAGCCGTGGGTAAAAGCTAGTATAAAATAAGAAATAATTATGGGAGAGCCATGCTTCGGCTCGACCGGAGTGATACCACGGCCTCACAGAAAACCGACAAGTAAAAGAAAGAAAAACAAAAGCTTTATGCTTTTTTTTTCTGTAAGTAAATTAAAAACGCGTGATACAAATATAAATATTTTGTTACAACAAACCTATGTTTGTTAAACCTATGTTGGTTAAACCTATGTTGGTTAAAACTGATATTAAAGTTTATTAAGTATAGACTTACCTGTTATATATATAGATAAACCTGCCTTGTTGGCCGAGTGGCCGAAAGTGCGACTGCCAGGCATGCGGTCTCGGGTTCGATCCTAAGGTCGGGCAAAGTATTGCTTGGATTCCAAAATATATCTCAGTAGTAGCACAGAGTCTGGAACTGAGCCTTATAGCATGAGACTCATAAGTCATAAGATAAATAGTGAAAAGTGGGTCTTACAATGTAAAATACCATTAAGTGCCATAAAGTGCACCTCTGCCTACCTCATCGAGGATAAAAGGCGTGATGATGAGAGAGAAATACTTTACCACCATATTTAAGTAGGTACACATATACGAGTACATACAATATTTTTCTATAATGCGACGAAGCTTTTAACACTGCATGAGATAATCGTAAACCGACTCCACTAATGGTTCCGAAGTAAAATGTAACAAGTGAATATGAAGTAATTTGTTAATAATTAATTTTATACTGAGTGTTTTAGGATCAAAATCGCTTGGCACACTTTAGAAAGTAATTTGGTAAATGTTTTAGGCTTAATATTTTGTTGTTGGTTATGTTTAGATACAAGATGTCACCTTTAAGTTACTTCTTGATGTTATGAATCTTAGCATCTATGAATTAAGGTTTAGAACTGTAAATATATCTTACGTCGACATAATATCTATTTGTAAGTAGTTAATGTAAAATGGATCTTTTGGTATAATCATTTAATAGAAATCGCAATTATTTTAAAGTAAATACGATATGTGAGCCGCCAAATAAGCAGACAGATCACATGATGGTAAGCAATCGGCGTCGCCCGTAGACACCCGGAACACTAAAAGCGTTACAAGTGTCTTTTGGGATTAGGAATTTGATGATTGTTGGGGATTCAGGGATTGGGGAGTGAGGGAGTGGTAATTGGGCATTTGGTAACCTCATTCACACAACGCAAGCGTTGTTTTGCATCGGTTTTCTGTGAGGCTCTGGTATCACTCCGGTCGAGCCAGCCTATACATGCCGAAGTATGGCTCCCACTCACTTGAATAGATGATGATGATGATCTAGGGCGCTTGCTCAGAAACAAGATCAAGTTTAAAGAACGAACCAATATTGAATAACAAATGAAAACTGCAATTTTCTTTGCACATAAACACCTCCCTGGGTGTTTTGTAAACAAAATCATAGTCAATATACTCCATCGTAGTTTATCCAAACAACTTGAAGCAAACTCCTTCAGAATTTAATTTTAAAAATCCTGTCGTATTTCAATGGGCTTCAGTTAAAAGAATCCGTGCCGGTGCAAATTGCTGGCGAACCGGCGACTCCTAACGACCGGCCATTGTGCAAGCTTCGTCACCTGGACCATGTTGTTACAATATTCTAGAATTCTTTTTTCGAAATTTAAAATTTAAATTGTTTTTTAGGGTTGTACCCAGTTGTGCTGAAGTGAATGGTGGTGATTTGGAAGTGAGAATCGATTTATTTATGTCTGATTTTCATATTAAAGCGTGGTTAGTGAGTGACTTTTTTTATTTTTTACTAGCTTCTGCCCGCGACTTCGTACGTGCAATCCCGTTTCTCCTATTCCCGTAGGATTTCTGTCATAAGAACCTTCTTCTGACGATAACAAATACAGCAAAAGAAAAATCAGCTAAATCGGTCTAGCCATTCTCAAGTTATGGCGTGACAACGGGAAACGGGTTTCATTTATATATATATAGATTAATTATAATAATTAGAATTTCTCCACGGACTTATATCCGTGCCCTTGACATATAATTTGCATTGTTTTTATAGTCAAATAATTGTTATAATTACAAGGACTAGTTAATACGTGTGACATAATCAGAAGGAAGGAACATTATGCTTTGTTACCTATCTAAGTAAGTATATAATTATATATATTATATATATTGTTATTAATACCTATTTAACCTAGTTACCTGTCACTTTCATCTCTGCGCCACCTAAAGGTAGACAGTTAGATAGTGCCCAAGGCATTGCCGCGGAGAACCTAACGGGTTACCGACGCTCCGGCTCGAAGTGCAGGAGTAGGAAGGGGTGGTTTTCAGTCAATAAGACTCTGACACTCCCTCCCATCTCACCCAGGCGGGAGAAGTAATTCGATAATTATCCCTTCTTAAAAAAAGACATTAAGTAGTACTTGTGGTTTTTTGTAGGTACTAAGTCTAAATAAACTAAGTAGTAGTCAAGATAAAATTTTAATAAAACATTGACACAAAAATATATAATCATACTCCAACACATCATTTACGCCTAGAAAACAACTACAAAAATATACCCATTAATCAAAAAATGTAGTGTACCTAAAATATTTCCTTTCCTGGGTCAATTAGCTGGCAGTCAGGCACATGTCAATCTATGACTCGTATAGGCCGTCTATCAGCTGCCAGTATTTATGATCGATGGTTTGTATAACAGTTGTGAGTACTCCAATATTCGTACAAATCACTCGTGTCAATTTTTGTTTTAAGTTGAGAGTTAAAAATTCGTTGTGTGTACAATATGACGTTATAATAACTAAAATAGTCGTATCTTATACTTTACTATATAAAGCGAAAGAGTTTTTTTTTGTTTGTTTGTTTGAACGCCCTAATCTCCGAAACTACTGGTCCGATTTGAAAAATTCATTCAATGTTGGATAGCATTTATCGAGGATGGCTATAGACTTTAAAACATCACGCTATGACCAATAGGAGCTGAGCAGAGCGTGTGAAACAGCGCGGAAGTAGCTAGTAAAAATAATTGAAGTGCATTTAGTCAATTTTTTTAAACGTTGTCCCACACTAGCGTTGTCACCTGTGTCGTGGGCGCTTTTACAAACATATAGAGGTAAGTTCACATACACATGACACCCGGAACAACAATTGGTGGATCACACAAAAAGTAATTCGGGGGTCGAATCCGAGATATGTTGTGCGGCAGCCGATTGCCCAGCCCAGCCCAGCACCATTGTTTAGTTGTACAGTAGTCGAAGTACATACATATCATATAATGGGGCAACTTTTTTCTTCTAAGTTTTATTAAGTTTTGCTCCTAAAACTCTTGTGTGTTACTCCAGAACACGTATATATTTTATTTATTTATTTATTTATTTAACACTTTATGTACAACTGTATACAATGGCGGACTTAATGCCGAACGGCATTCTCTACCAGCCAACCATAAGGTGATGCAGAGAAGTGTTACAGTAGGCTTTGAAAGAAGTTTGCATCTATCGAAAAAAAAATAAAAATAAAAACGAGGGTGATAAATGTACGTACATATGTATAAAGGTATCCTAGTACATAAACTACATACCAATACTACATACTAATATGAAACATAAATATAATATGTAAATAATTAAATACATATATAAATATATATTTAAATATATATTTTAATGCTTATCAATTCTTTTGAAATAATAAAATTATTATGCCAAATAAAAATTAAGACTGCCACGTTGGCCGAGTAAGTGCGTCTACCGGGCAAGGGATCTCGGGTTCGATTCTCCGGTCGGGTAAAGTATTACTAGGTTTTAAAAAAAATACGGTATATGGCAATAGGCTCACCCCCTATTACATGGGACTCATAAATAGTGAAAAGTAGGTGTTACATTATACAGTGGTATTAGTGCCGTATTGTGCACCTCTAGCCCTTCGTGGATAAAAGGCATGATGTTATGTGTTAAAAATATTCAGATATTAAATAGATACTTTTTTCGGATACGAATAAACAAATTAATTTTAGTCAAAACTCGTTAATTAAGAAACAATATTGTGTTAATTTAGTATTTACAAGACAGTTCATTAAATAAATTCATTAGCTCAGCTTAGATTTAGATTTTCAGTGTTTAATTTTGACCTTTTTTACTTAATTTTCTTTAATTAAAACTATTTGACTTTGGAGTGCTTGATGGTATTAATTAAGTTTGTTATCAATTATAGAGGTATAAAACGTATTTTTTTAATAGAATTGAATACTTATTTATTACAGTTTCTAATAATACCAATATAATAACGTAACATGGAGTACAATGATAAAGGTACAATTGTAGTTCTAAAGTAGGTCTACATAATAAAGTTTAAATATAATTATTATGATCGTTGCTAAATTATTATAAAACCTAAATATGGAGTTCAATGAAGCTGCATTTTTTTTTATTTATTTTTTTTTAAATTGGTTTGGATGGGAAATACCTACGTGTTCCATTCTATGTCGTCGACAAAATGTTATTAAATTTTAAAATTGTCACTCAAATGATTCGAAAATGTACCTTTAAAATAGTAGATGACAATAACACACAATCCTTATCCTTATCCTTACTTCCTTACTAATATTATAAATCGGAAAGTGAGTTTGTTTGTTTGTTCCGCTTTCACACCGTAACTACTAAATCGATTGCTTTGAAATTTTGCTGACGTAAAGTTAAAAGTCCGGATTAAATAATAGGGTACTTTTTATCCCGGAAAAAATTGATATTCCCGAGGTAGGTAAAAGTATTTGTATAGATGGCGCTGTGTGTCTTGGTATATTATTATGTCACAGACTACTTTTTTCCTTTTGTGACGCGAGCGAAGCCACGGGTAAAAGCTAGTTTGAAAATAAACGACTCGGTCAGACTGAACTCACAACTATTCCTGTATGACCCTATGGACGCACAAAAAGGTACTTGGACAAAATGAGTCAAACACAAACACATACAACACGCAATTGACGTAAGATTCGAAGTCTATCCAATATGACCTTTTCAAACACACACAGAAACTCGAAAATAGAACCAGCACCAAGATATTTAAGGAGACATTATATTAAATATTACATTAAGCTAGAGAAATAAGACAGTGTAATAAAAATAAAAATCAAAAAGACAAGGGTCGTCCTTAGGGACTGTGACTGTCCTTCGTGTTATGGACTTGTCCTATCCCTGAACGAAAATGAGGACGTAATAAAAATGTAGACAACATCATGTAATGACGAATATCCTCTTTTTATTATTAAAAGAATACGTCATCCGTTTTTGACGTGTTTATATGCTAACAAACGAGTCTGTATATGACAAGTTGATTACATTGTTGATATATTATATAGACGAACGGGCCTCCACCTCAGCATTATGTTGAGCGTGGTAACAATGACACTGGAATGCATGCAACTTTTGATAATTTTACGATGTTTATTTTTTGTTTTAAATTTGTTTTTATTTATATATTTTTTTTTATTTCTCATTTTTGTCTACATAATAATATCTATGCATGCAATGTGTCGAATAAATGGTTTTTCTTTTCTTTTCTTTCTTTCTTGATACCTACAAATGCTACTATAGTGTTTTAAATCTTCTTCAAAAAGGGAGGTTTTGAGTTTTACTTGTTCGTATGTATATTTGTGCGCGAATATCTAGCGATTAGCTGAACCGAACTTCTTGCGGTTTTCACAAAAGCGTTTGTTACAATTGTTATGGAGAAGGTTTTAGTATATTACTAGCGACCCGCTCCGGCTTCTATATGCATGTAATATACACATCCTTAAGAATCACTCTATCTATTAAAAAAAATATCAAAATCCGTTGCGTAGTTTTAAAGATCTAAGCATACAAAGGGACAGACAGACGGCGGATAGCGACTTTGTTTTATACTATGTAGTGATGAGCCGACTTCGAAAGAGAGGGGGTTGAATGACGGGCTCTTTTAACGTAGTTAATAAACAATTTGTTTTTTTCTTACTGGAGTGTTTAGTAAATATTTTCATAATTATGATCTGTGGTTGGTTAGTCTGGTCTTTTGTTTTATGATACAAATGTTAAGGTATCAAATTGAAAGTCTTGTAGAACCACTTACAAAAGTTATTTCTCCATTTTTTATTAGTTTTGTAGCCATTTTATTTAAAACTAAAGGGTTTCCAAGAAGTGGAAATACTCCAGAAGATACTTTATATACGAGAACTCTTTGATATACTTCTAACCTTAATATTTTTCGAAATTACACGAAAATGTGTGCCATTCGTTTTTAAATGACTTTAACACAATGCGTATATTAAAAACGTACTTATTATCTTAAACAGACCTCTAACACATAAAACACAGAGTCTAACTTGAAACAGAAAATACGAATAACGTTTATTTCCTAAGAAAATATTAAGAACGGTTTCCAGTCTCCTTTGACCGTTAGGGGCGTGGGCTGGATTCACGTACAATTGAATTGTGGCTTCAGGTACAAGTTATAGCGGTTTGTGATACCTACAATATTGTTTCAATTATTAAAAATACACCTAATAATTAATTGCCTTCATTTAGTACCCATATTTGTGCTGTTTTTAGTTTAAGGGATCTGTTGGCTTACTCTTGATTCCAATACCGATCGATCGACATTGGTATTGCGAAATTTCGTACTCTCGAGTTGCAACACTAGCGCCCATTGCATCTGTATTGCGTGGATATTGAATGAACTAAATGGTATTGAGTTTGGTTGTATATCCCGTACTCTAAATGCTATATTAACAGCTGCGATTGTGAGTGTATAGTTTTGACATTGAATAATTATTGAGATTTTATTGGATTGAAATTGCATTGACATTGAGATTGGTTTCAAGAGTAAGCACCCTGAACATTACATCAGTGAAGGAGGAGAACCGAACATTACAATGCGCACCTTGTAATGATACAATGTGTAATATCTTAATACAACTTGTAACATCAATGTCTGACATCTTGCTATGAAATGCTCAAATTCGAATCTATATGTTACATTTCACGCAGTAACACGAGCATTTGCTTGTTAGTCAGAGAGGTATTATTGTAATGTAATGCTCAAAGTCGAATCTAGAATGTTACATTACACGTGAATCGTCCCGGTGAGGGAGCACCTTTAAACATGACATTACATTGAACTATATGCCTCCTGAAAAGTTAGCAGCACAAATTAAATCGAGCACCTGTATTGTGAGATTCAGGTCGCAGGGAACTGTGTAAAACAACAATAATACTTTTCCTGCATTCGAATACAAACAAATACATTCGCTTAGCAGTCTTGGTTGTAACCACTTGACCAAAGACACAATAAGAAAAATGTCATAGAATCCAAGTCAATTGAATGCAATATTAAATTATTTTGAAAATCATAATTGTATTTGTTTAGTTTTTTCATCTGTTTAGTTTTAAGTCTGTTTTCTAAGTCAATTTTTTATTTGTTATTACACATTGTGTCATTATATCATCATGTTATTATTCCTTTCCCTACCACAGGTCCACGGGAAGAAATTCCAATAGGAATAGGTGGTATCTTTGCATGTACTTTAATTTTATATAATTATGTGGCTTTGTGCCCATCAATATTTTTCATTAAGGTTTTTTAGTTTTTCTGTATATTACGTACGTACTATATTATTAATGATGATAATGATTAATCGCTTCAACCTCCATCTTGTACCAACAGACATGAATGAGAAGCAATTGCTCGTGGCCCTTTGTCTCCTGTACGGTGCAGTTTATACGCCAAGATCGGGACGTGATGATCATTAGACTCCACATGGAGTATGTGTAGACGCCAGGTATTAAGTAATCTTAATACTCGACTTTATTACACAGCAATAGGGGCGACATTTAATAAAATTACATAACATCACGCCTTTTATCCCCGAAGCAGTAGACAAAGGTGCACATTACGGGATTAACTCGTCGAGTACCGGTTTTGTAGACACAATTATAGAACAATAGGTTGCGGTCACCGGTGTCCGCTTGGTGTTTGACAGTTTAATACCTCGACTAGACTACCTCGTTAGCCGAGTATTCGCAAGTGCAACTGCCGAACAAGGGGTCTCGGGTTCGATTTCCGGGTCGGGCAAAGTATAACGGGGTTTTGTGAAAAAACTCAGTAGTAGCATGGAGACTGTAATTGTGCCCGGGATATGACAATAATGATAATAGGCTCACCCCCAAATGGCTCAAACCCCCCCTCCCCCCATTAATGTAATATTCATGTAATAGAGGGGGGAGGTTTGGGCCATTTATACTCATAATAGTGAAAAGTGGGGGTTACATTGTATAGTGGCATTTAATAAAGATAAAGCTTATTCAATTGAACAATATTAATCGAATATTTAGGTACTTATTTCATATTTAGAGTTTATTTTACGCTCCATTGGTATTTACGAGTAATTAATTATTATTTTAAATTTATTCGTTCTACTGTTTTAGTAATTATGTATTTAATCATTAATATAACTGATGCACCGATTGCGGTTTACGCAAACTGTGATTTAACTTTACCCCGGTACCGTTCATATATGAAGGACATAAAAAAATGAGTTTTGGTATACAGGCAGGGTATATGCTGACTTAGGTGAAACATGTTGAAACATGTATCATATTCTATGCGGACGTAGTCATATCAACAGCTAGTACTTCAAACTAGCCAATTTTTTTTAAGGTGGGAATATCATCTATTGACTTTTCCCGCCTGGGTGAGGCGGGAGGGAGTGTCAGACTCTTACTGACTAAAAACCACTTCGTTCCTACTCCTGCACTTAGAGCCGGAGCTCCGGTAACCCGTTAGGTTCTCCGCGACTTAAACTAGCCTATAGGACAATAATATAGGAGCGCTGTTAACAGAAACTTCAATATATCGAGGACATAGACGAGTAAACTTGTATCGTGTATACACGTCTCAAGTAACATTTAAGATGATATTCAGTACATCTCAATACACGCGATCTTACACTTACATCGTGCGGTTCAACTTATATTGGGAGTGGTAGCAAAAACATGATACACATTAGTATGCATGCGCCTTTGTTACAGACAAGCATCGCCTTTATGAAGATTTATCATCTTTATATATTATTCTGCTGTAAGTGTGTATGCCACTGAACTCCTCCTAAACGGCTTGACCGATTTAAATGAATATTTCTGTACGCGTTTGAGTGGCGCCCTGGATGGTTTAGATTCACAAATCAGCACGGCAGATGGAACTGCAGTAAAAAAATAGATGGCACTGCAGTCGGAGTCTTTTTTTTTAAGGGGAGAAATCATCGAATGACTGCTCCCGTCTGGGTGAGGCGGGAGAGAGTGTCAGACTCTTACTGACTAAAAACCACCCCGTTCCTTCTCCTGCACGTCGAGCCGGAGCCCCGGTTACATGTTAGTTATCCTAAACGGCTGAACTAATTTAAATTAATTATTGTTTATACATTCAAGTGGATATGCAGGACAACGTCTGTCGGGTCCGCTACTAGACTATACAATTTTCTCTTTGTCATCTAAAATGTCACATATTTCTCTTAAACCGTTATTTATTAAATAAAACATCAGAACAAAGTATTTTATGTAAAGGCAACAGTCAAACACAACAAATCCTGCTAATATTATAAATGCGAAAGTTTGTCTGTATGTTCGTTACTCATTCACGACTAAACGGCTGTATGGATTGGGGTGAATTTTGGAACAGGGGTAGTTTGTGGTGCGGAAAAACACATAGGCTCTTTATTCCAGAGGAATGCGAGCGAAACGAAGAGCAGAAGCTAGTTATGAATAAATTATTATTATTGCTTTTTTATTTATTCTTTGTTGAGATTATTAATTTACTGAATTGCCTCATCTTTTGGGTCAAGTTATTATTGGTATGTTTTTCGGTATATTGAACATTTCTGTGTAATGCCACATTGTTTAGAATTTATGCCCAGTACCTATAACTTTGTCACTGAAAACCTCTACAAATAGTTGAGAAGTTGGGATTCATAATGTAACTCGCCAAAAGTGGGTGTTACATCTTTTAATATTTTTTTTTAATATCTCTTTGTTTTTTTTTAAAAGGGGTGCTTAATGAAAAGCGGTGTCAAAAGTCGTCATACAAATTGACTCATTATTACAAGCAGCTTGTCAATGGTATGAAAACAAAACATTTATTTATAAAAATGCAGCACACGGAAATATTTAACTGAAAATGTTTACAGATGATTTCCACGCTAAATAAATGTTTCACGGGTGATACGTGAACGGCGACGAAATTCTGAAAAATTACACCATTTTACTGTTACGTTTTTCGGGATTTTTCGCTGTCGTTTTTCACCGTCGTCACCTATTTGATGACGATAATAACCATTCGACTTTAGCATTGAAAAAAATACACGACATTTGTTTTTTAATCGTTGTAAATTTTCGATTTCTGTTTCATTGAGTATTAACATTAACGTACAATAATTAGTTTAGTAACATTGAACTATTCAATATGTACATACTTTTAAGTAAGCGATCCGACGTAGACCAATTTTTTTTTTTTTAAGGGGGGAAAATCATCGAATGACTGCTCCCGCCTGGACGTAGACCAATAGCATTTAAAACCAGCAAAAAATCGACTAATAGAAAAGTCAATGGGATTGAAATGAATATTCGACAAATATGTCAAACTGCCTCGTTGGCCGAGTGGTCGCAAGTGCGACTGCCGGGCAAGGGGTCTCGGGTTCGATTCCCGGGTCGGGTTTTTAAAAAATCCTCAGTAGTAGCACGGAGTCTGGAAATGTGCCCGGTATATGGCAATAGGCTCACCCCCTATTACATGGGACTCATAACATAAATAGTGAAATGTGGGTGTTACTTCTGTGTGCACCTCTGCCTACCCCTTCGGGGATAAAAGGCGTGATGTTATGTTATGTCAAAATTTATATCACACATTAATTTTTCTATTTACTTTGTTTACCTAGAAAGGTAAACAGAAAACGCTAATTGAAAAAGGTTTTCTAGGTTTTGTTTGTAAAAAACCTAGAAAATCAATTCTGACTATCAGATAAAATATGGAACATAGAAAATTATCATTGTTTTCTTTGCTATCCATACTTCAAACAAGAATCAGCATATATTGAGTGAAAAGTTGGGTATCCCGAGGTTTCGTCCAACTTCGTCGCCTTGTCGCTTTCAACATTACACGGACTATTGGCACTCTCCTCTAGAACTTCCTCGATCTTATAGTTAGGTAACGGTTTTAATGTATAGATTCATGTAGTTCGAGCCATAACTAGCATCGGGTATTCTCCAAGTTTTTATTTTTTTTTAATGTCCGTATATATCTGATTATTATCAAGTATAATTTTTATTTCAGCAAAATATGATCACCTTATGCCGAAAAAAAAATTTTTTTAAATTGTCGTATACATACAAATATACGCGCCAAAACATGGACCGCCATTTTGGTGACATCAATAGCACGAAAATATTGAAACGTCGAATGGCCAAGTCTTACATTTTTTAACAAGTTGGTTGCGTTGTGATTTTATTATTATAGATAATAAAACTTTGATTTTAACTTAGAAATTTAAAATTAATCCTATGTTTTTATGGATTAACAACATTTTTTTTAATTCCTCACGTTTTAAACTATACGAATAATATAACGTTATAATTTATTGTTGATACATGAGAGTACCCTATTGTGTAGTTTAAAGGTAATGCATATTGTAGATATTAATAAGAGAAGTATTTAATTTTTAGTGTTTGGAAGTATAGGTAAATACAGTGATCGTTTAAATAGATATCATTGTTACGTACGTAAATATTGTACGGATTTGTTTAATAATAATAAACATTTACTTCAGAAACTGGTTCCATATTTATGGAACCAGTTTAAGGACGTAATTAGTATTGTAATTTTAGATATCATCAGTCATCCAATCATGTCGTATTGACATTCTACATATATCACCAAGAGGTAAGGCGCTGATTAGGTACAACACAAACTATTTTGAGAGTTTATAAAGTGCCATTTTGCTTTGTGTTTTGTATGTAGGTTTTATATTGATCTACAGTTATGTTACCGAGTCTTCAAAAGTTGGCGCGTACCTACTCTGACTAAATTCGAGCTGCAATTACAAACAAACATTTTCTAAAATTTGTCCTTGTGCTCTTAGTTATTTTCTTAGTTATTTCCTTAGCTGAAACCATGAAACTTACATTTAAAATTCTAAATTATTTAGCTACTAGCCGGACGACTAGAACACGACATTTCACAATTTTGTTGAGCCAGTGTCCATCGCAGAACATTTTCAAATAGGCTTCTTTTTAAATTGGCTTCTATTACGTCTTCTTTATTCAATTCACCACACGGTGTTTGTACAGAGTATATCGCAACTCAAGAACTTCAAAATCAATTAGAAAGCAAACGTCGACCTTTCAACATATAAAACAAATATTACTTCGATCTGGGATCCAACACTACCGCATCAGGTCGTTATTCTGTGTTCATACTCCGCTAACCAATGAGACAATTTTATTACTCCCCATAGTATTACTTCCGTGAACATTTTAACATCATGTCATAATGTGCGTATAAAAATACAAAAACTCCTATCATTTACCTTCCTACCAATAACCATAGAAACGACAAGAAATTCACAAGAGACGCATTTCTTAAAGCGCGACATTATTCGTCCAAATATCTTGTATTTGGACGAATAATGTCGCTGGCTTAAGAACACCTAAGGGATGGAAATAAATAAAGTCCTGCTTTAGTACCTTTTTAACTTCGAAGGGAATTACTTAGAATTGTCAAGTGAATCCTGTTCGCTCCAAGATTGTATTTTTTGAGCAAACTTACTATGCTCGCATAAAAGCGACTCTGTAAGAATGGATTTAAAGATTCAAACGAGTTATTGCTAAAAGGTTTTGTGAAAAATCTTCTAGATTGCAAATAATAATAGTTTTATTGAGTTGTTCATCATTTGTGTATTTATAAGTCTCTTCTATCTTCAGTATGTCGTCGGTCGCAAGTCCGACTGCCGGGCGTAAAAGGCGTGAAGTTATGTTATGTCTTCTATCTTCAACAGCCTATAAATGCCCACTGCTAAGCAAAGCCTCTTCTCACACAGAGAAGTTTTGAGCATTAATCACCACGCTTGCTTATAGCGGTTGGACGATTTCAAACTTATAATTAGTAATTATGCTCCCAGGTTTCCTCGCGATATTTCTCGTCACCGTTTGTTAGTGCAATCTAAATATATTATGTAATCTTAGAAAGCACATAAAACTCGGAAAATGTCATATTGGTATTAGTCATTGATAGGTTCCAAACCCGCACTCTCATGCATTTTTTTTTTTTTTTTAAGGGGGGAAAATCATCGAATGACTACTCCCGCCTGGGTGAGGCGGAAGGGAGTGTCAGACTCTTACTGACTAAAAACCACCCCGTTCCTTCTCCTGCACGTCGAGCCGGAGCCCCGGTTACCCGTTAGGTTCTCCGCGACACTCTCATGCATTAGGTCCGGGCCACCATGACATATTTTGTAAATATTTATTGTAATGTAAACATTTTTTAATTTTTATTTTCATTATTCGTTCGATTGATCTGTCGTGGGCAAAAACAAGTTAGTAGTAAAATACTAACTAACTACTATTTTGAACAACGTTTTAGAAATTAAAACAAAGTTATTGTTTTACGTTGGCGAAAACATGGACTGATCTTGTTTATTAATATTAATTAGACTGGTAAATTATTAAACTGTACTCTTAAATATAATATCAAAGGTTAAACATGAATAAAACTCTAATGAATAGCTTATTAAATGTAAATAAATTTCAGATTTCAGAATTTATTTATCATTCAAAAAATTAAATCTTGATTTTTGATTATAGATTTTCACAGTATCTCATTGGAGGCATTGGAATATATCTTTATCATTACATTATGCAGACCAAAAAGAAGAAAAAGAAGTAATTGACATAACAAAACCTAATAATACTTTAAAGTTCAGCGCCTTCACAATTAACCTTAGCAAATCTCATTTAAGCAACAACACAAAAGATTAAATAGTGCTAACAAAATAGTTGCAGGAGCATGACACTAGAAGTGTTTACTAACAATTTAACTTCGCCGGTTAAATTAGTTTTACTACGGTAGTCTCATGTTGATTGTTATTGTCCAAGATAACTCAACTGTGTCCAGTCTTCAACTTAATACACGTTTAAGGAATACTCAAAATACACTTTACTTTAACGACGTTCTTAAAATAGTTCTGTCGCAAATTTTACTTAAAGAAGAACAAGGATAGAAATATATTTTAATGGTGAATAAACATTATCTTGGACTAAAAATTTAATAGTGGCCATTCAGAACTTTGTATCTAAGAATTATTGTAGGCTGCATTGTTTTAGTGCCAGATAGGGCTTTTAGGCTTATTGTCGGTTTGTGGTCCTAAATTGGATTTTGTATAAGACTTTATAAGTCTTGAGATCAACATTTATTTTATACTTAAATACAACTTGGGTGTCTTCAAGTGCCGAGTGAACAAGTTGCTTATACCTAGGCGTACTCTATCGTCAGCAACACTCTTCGCTTACCACCAGGCGACATGGTGGCCAAATGTTATCCTATCAAGTATTAAAGAAAGATTATTAATGTATAAGGTTTTACGATATGAAATATCCTCAGTAATATTCTGGAACTGATCTCAGGTTGAGAAACTACAATAATTAGGTACTTGGCAATTATACGGTCTGAATTATAGGTCTGCCACTCCTGCCGCCTCACCCAGGCGGGTGAAGTGATTCAATGATTTTCCCCCCTTAAAAAAAGTGTATAAAATGTCTTAAGTTTCTTATCTAAAGATCTCTTCATTGATCAATAGCTACACGTAAGTATCAGATTACCTTAAATATTTTTAGCTTTCTCAATTTATTTGACAATCAATATTAATTTATTCCTTCCTGGGAGACACTGATCTATATTTGGGACACTCATCAAACTCATCATCATTGCCTCGATACGTCCAGTTTATGACATTTATTTTCAACAGCGTGGGACGAGTTAATTTTAAATTTAAAACAACCTGACCTTTTCCAATAAATTTATTCAGGCTAACTTTTAGTACCTATGCTAAATAGGGCTTTGTAGAAGTCTTGAATCGAGATCTTTTGTTTGTGATTTAACAACAGACTTATATAGAGGTAAAATCTATCATCGTCCTTCGATCTACATTTTTTGTATACCTAAGTAAAAAGTTTGTTTTAAAGAACGACTAAGATTTTCTGAATTGGGTACTTGCCAACTAGTCAAATTCGATACTTTTTTCGAACTGACAAAAGCGATAGTTTTCTATGAATGTTGTACGAAATTGTGTATTATGACGTCACGTTTTTTTGGCGTCAAACAGCATACTTATTTCTCAAAAATTTGCTGGTAAATACTAAAATGAAGTTAGTCAAAAAATCAATTAACGAAAGTGCGATTATTTTTTTAACTTATATTAATTCTTGTAATCATAAAATTGTTGTATTTATTGTTGACTGCCTCGTTGGCCGAGTGGTCGCAAGTGCGATTGCCGGGCAAGGGGTCTCAGGTTCGATTCCCGGATCGGGTAAAGTATTACTGGGTTTTTACAAAATTCTCAGTAGTAGCACAGAGTCTGAAATTGTGCCCGGTATATGGCAATAGGCCCCTTATTACATGGGACTCATAACATAAATAGTGAAAAGTGGGTGTTACATTATACAGTGGCATAATGTGCACTTCTGCTAACCCCTTCGGGGATAAAAGGCGTGATGTTATGTTATGTTATATTTATTGTAAAAATAAGTTTATTGTATTGAACAGTCAACATGTGAAAAAAATATTTACTTTTTATTAAGACAAGTACCCAATTCACAATGGTAGCGGGGAATCTGTTTAGTGATAAGCTAATCTGTTGCTATGGAATTAATAACAAAATTGGTTGTGATATACTATAAGTATTAACTCTACAGAGGCTTAAAGGTAGAAAAATGAAATAAAGCAGATAGTTAAGTAGGTATATAAAACAGCCTTTATTAATTTCAAATTGATACATAACGATTGCACATAGAAATAACTTATTTCCTAATCTTACTTAACCTAGTCTACTACATTAACTTTAACCTGTTCCAGAAGTTTTGATTTACTTCTGTTAATTTTCTTATATTTGGGATTCGCTTTCACTGATCGCCTTATACTACTTCTAGTCATGACTCTGTCGAAGATTTCTTCACTTGTATCCTCGCTGCCATCATCAGAGAAATGATTGTTCATACTGTCGTTTGATTTGTTGGCTCGAATCACTAGTGGCTCAATACCCCCATCTGAGAATAAGGCTTCATCAACGATAGGCCTTTCATCATCACTAGGCGACTTATCATTACTAGTTTGTCGCTTGAAAAATCTTTTGTCTGCAACTGGTACTTGTAATTTGTTCTTTTTATCCTCTTTCTTCTTTGAACCCTCTCGATTCGATGGCTTATATTTGATTGGAGAGAAGTCAACCCTTCTTAGAAAACTTATTGTATCCCCAAATTTTCTACTACACTTCCTCGTAGTTTTAACTTCAGGTTTAATTTCCTCAGTTTTGCAGTCATCATTTTCTAATGCGACCCCAGAATCAGAGTTTGAATCAACCATAATATTAATTTCAGGTACACTAATAGAAAATTCATTGGACGTCAACTGTTTAGTTAGTTCTTCTATTTTCTCAGCTTGTTTCTGTATTATAAGATCCTTTTGTGCGAGTTGTTTTGTAACGGATTCTGTTCTCAGAGCTAAATTTACTTCGTATTTTTGCAATTCACCCGATAAGAATTCCAATTCCTTTTTCCTATTCGATTCCAATTTCTTTATAACATCAGCTTGTTTCGCATATGCTTCTTTTAGCCTCACGACTTCTTGTTTATGTGTCGTGTTCAGGAATTTAATAATGTTTATTGCCTCTTGAAGTGTCTTTGGCTGCATTATATTTTCTTTTGTAGCTTTCCCCGACATTATTGCTTCCATTCGGATCTGTAACGATAAAATGACACACATTAATACAATTGTGAACATTTTATACCTAGGATTGCGTAAAATTTTTGTCATTTATTAGGTTTTGTGCAATAGGTCATTATTTGTTAATTAAGAACTGGGTAATTAGGAACGATCTTTTACTAATGTGATATCATGATAAAAATTGTAAATCATAAATAATTAAAGGGAAAGATCAATTATGAAATACTATTGTAACTTGTTTTAATATAATTATGATGTAGTTAAAAAATGTTCCAATGATTTTTGTAATTATGTACGTACTTTGAAAAAACGAATAAGTCTATCCTAGAATCGAATTAATAACAACATAAGACAAAATACACTAGTTTCTCAGTGCATTTCTAGGTAGGTCAACTATAGAGAAATCTACACGTGATCCGTGATAGACAATGATCACATGACTAACATATCGTTGGATAGTTTATCGTATCTAGTAATAACATTATAACTATTGTAATAACAAGTTATTGTTCCTGGATAGATCTTTTTGTAACAAAAACATCATTTTCTGTTTGACATACTTCATTGAATGTTTTCGTTCCTGCAAACTGTATATACCTCTAGTGTTATGAATTATTGTAGGTCACACATGATGACTGGTACACCTGTGCATCGGTCCAAGGGTTATGTAAAGAAGTATACCGCTAGGTTACCTTAGGGGGCGTATAAATTACGTGAGATGTTTAAGGGGGAGGGGGTAGACTGAAATCTCATCTAATCTTACGGTGGAGAGGGGGGGTCTCGGCAAATATCTATAATGTATTTTTTTTTCTGATAGAAACAAAAAAAAATACACTATTTCACCGACTCCATAGTTCATTTATTCCAGATTGTATATGCTTAAGATTCAATTGTACATGCACATGGATTTTTCTTTTTGCAATAACAATCCAACGCGTTTACGTGTAAAACCAACGTTTTGAAAATCTCACCTGAGATTGGGGGACGGGGGAGGGTGTTGAATAAAATCTCACGAAATCTCACCAAGGGGGAGGGCGGGACAGACAATTAAAAAAACACTCACGTAATTTATGGACGCTCCTTTACTTCCTATTTATAATATTATAAATGCGAAAATGTGTGTTTGTGTGTATATTTGTTACTCAAAAACGTCAAAACGGCCGAATGGTTCGGAATTAAATTTGAAACAGGGGTCGATTATGGTCTGAAATAAAACATAGGCTACTTTTTACTCAAGGGATGGCTGGCAAAGTTACGAGTGGAAGCCAGTATATTATAACTAGCTACTTCCGTGCGGTTTCACACGCTCTGCTTAACTCCTATTGGTCGTAGCGTGATTTTAATTTTTTTTTAGCCTATAGCCATCCTCGATTAATGCGCTATCCAACACAAAAAGAATTATTCAAATCGGACTTGTAGTTACGGAGACATATACGTTCAAACAAACAAACTCTTCCGCTTTATATAATAGTATACTTAAGATATAAGATTATCATAACAACTTATACATATTGTGCATTTTTTTTACAAAGAAGTTTGTTTGTTTGTTTTATGTCGTCGTCGCAATGAAACTATTTATGAGACAGACAGGAATGAAGCAGATTATATCTTTTGTCTTCAACCACGCGAGGGAACACGGGTCCGCAAAACTAGTACAACCATATCAGCCAGACCAGCTGTTATAAGGACGAGTTGAATGTGGGAACCAGGCTCGATTCAGTCTTCGAAAAAATCCAGCATTGCACTGTAGAGCCAGTACCAGCTATTAACCTTGAACACGTTTAACAAGTTTACTCCAAAGACAACGGGACTTCAACTGACGATTATTATTATCCCAGAATGCATTATGGAAGTGCATTCAAGGATAATATCAATGATTTCTATTCTTGTCATTTTTTGATCATTCGATTTTAAATCGCGTTGAATGTGTTCTAGGTATATATAATAATATATATTTCACATCTGAAGAAGTAACCCAGTCATCATTGTCTATTTGATGCTCTGCGTTTCCGTCATATCTGTCTTTCATTTCTTTATCATCTTCCATATCAGCTGATGTATACGCGGAGCCCAGAAGATGTAAACGTTTTTTTATTTTTTATTCGTATTTTTAGTAATAAGGTTAAGTTTTTTGTCATTAAGTTATAATATTTATGATTCTAAAGGCAGAGATTAACATGTAAAATGTAATATCTATTTTCGTGAGTGTTGAGTTTCTTGTATTAATGGTGCTGCTAATATGTGTCAAACGAAAAACCAGTATACATCAAATACTGAATTAACCTGAATGAAGCGGGCAAAACAGCTGGCAGAATTAGTATTCAATAATTAGTACTTTACTCGACTAGAAAACTCGACTAGTAAAAATTTATACATTTATTTTTACTAGTAATAAGTTTATAGTGAGTAATTAAGTTAATAATGAATAGAATAAGTATATAATATATTAGATGATTATTTAGTTATTATTTATAAGTTAAATTGCTGCGCCCTAACAGGGTGATGTACTGTACTAGCAGTATAATGCCGCTATGTATATACATTTTGCAATAAATAAAAAAATCGAAGTTTGTGCCTACTCGAACAACGAAATACCCTATATAGATTCGATAATGTGCTCGTAGTAGTACCAATATATATATATATATATATATATCATAAATGGAACTGGAACAGAACATAAACACATGTAACTATTAATTGCTATTACAGTTACCAAAGTTAATATTTTATTGAACACATAATATTATTAAAACGCAAATAAATGTTTAATTCTTATTAGTATTGACTGCCTCGTTGGCAGAGTGGTAGCAAGTGTGACTGCTGGGGTAGGGGTGTTGGGTTCGAATCCCGAAGCGGGCAATGTATTACTAGGTTTTAAAAAAATCAGTAGTATCACGAAGTCTGGAAACGTGCCCGGTATATGACGATAGGCTCACCCCCTTCCTATTACATGGGAATCATAACATAAATAGCGAAAAATGAGAGTTGCATTGTACAGTGGCATTAAGTGCTGTAAGTGTGTACCCTCTGCCTAACCCTTCGGGGATAAAAGGCGTGATGTTGTGTTATTACTGACGTACTGAATGGGAATTTTGCGTCCACGGGTCATTAAAATTTATAACTACTGTTTAGCGCTACGTTTATAACGAAGACCATATTAAAACTGAAAACTTCTTACGCATCTAACATAAAAGAAAAATATACAAAAAAAAAACAAGAAAAGATAATTTGACAGCATTTAGAGTGGGATAAAGCACAAAACCTTTTTTAAACAACTAGATATTTCCCATACGATTTTACCTGTACTTTTTCCCTTTATCGGCACCCAATTTGTTATAGAACAGACAGGTGAAAGAAATATATGACTGAGAAAAGTCGCTTTTGAATCCTTTCAATTGTCTTTAAGATAAGACAAATACGAACATTTTTGTTCGATTTAACGTACTGTTCTAGGTCCGTTAGATTTTTTGCACATGGTAGATGGCGTGGGTGTCGAAAATTGGGTCTCTTTAGTGAGGATAAAATAATTGACATTAGTATTTGAGTAGATATTTTTGATTTTGTAATCAACCGCTCAGTGCTACGTCTTGAATTGCGTAATGTTCATGAAAAATGGGTAAACTGCATAATTATTAATTCAAGGTAATTAGTGTATTGCATTTTATGAATTAAAATTAATTAATGGACATTATATGGCAATAGGCTCACCCCCTATTACATGGGACTCGTAACATAAATAGTGAATAGTGGGTGTTACATTGTACAGTGGCATTAAGTGCCGTAATGTGCACCTCTGCCTACCCCTTCGGGGATAAAAAGGCGTGATGTTATGTTATGTTATGTGGACATTAGTATTTATGAATTAATAGATATTGGGTATCTATTTCAACGAATTTAAGCAATGACGTATCGTTACATGCATACGCTAGTTCCTAATTATAAAGTAGCTAGCTTCTGACAGCGACTTCGCCCGCATTTCCGACCATTATCTACCCCTGTTCCAAATTTCATATCGATCCCTTCAGCTGTTATGACGTGAAAGCGTAACAAACAAAGACACACACACATACATCATCACAAACTTTCGGATTTATAGTATTAGTAGGATTTTTTTAGGCAGGAAAATCATCGAATGCCTGCTCCCGCCTGGTTGAGGCGGGAGGGAGTATCAGACTAAAAACTACCCCGTTCCTTATTCTGCACTTCAAGCCGGAGCCCCGGTAACCCGTTAGGTTTTCCGCGACCCAGAATCGGCTGCAGCCCTATTGGGCCTCATCCGTGGTAAGTATTAGTAGGATAGGAAGTAGAATTAATAAAGAAATATGCATACTACCTCTATAGGTAGTTTTGATCACTTCCTTAGAGAAGTTTTGTTATTGTTATTATATATTAGAGAGAAGTAAAAATCATCGCTAGAGATAGAAACTTATTATGTTCATTTGTTTTTATAGGTGGCACAATATTACCTTAAATAGTACTACAGTAGAAAATAATACGGTTCCTATTATTATTATTACAGGTACTTAGACTAGAGCCAGCACTTTAGTGTCATACCCTAGATTAGGGTAATCCTATATGGAGAATACAATATGGGGGATTACCGTAATCCAATAAAGAGAATTGGGATAGTATGGACAATGTGGACAGGTTGAAAGACGTCGTTAATCTAATGATTATTGTGACAAATAGTACATAGGCATAGGTAACATATCGCAAGGTCTTAGGTAAAGGTCGTAGAAAATTATATGAACCTGGTAGTCATGCAAAATGCTGTTACCACCCCCTGCTCTTCACGTGGGTATAGAAAGTGACGAATAAGGATATACAAAATAGTTTTTTTTTTAAATGTCCCATACTAGGATTTTGTCCTGTGTCCTGGCTGCGTTTATATACATACAAGTTCACATACACATCACACCCAGACCCGGAACAACAATCTGTGGATCACACAAGGAGTTGTTCCCTGCGGGAATCGAACCCGCGAAACGTTGCGCGGCAGTCAGTTTCCCAACCAATTGGAGTTGTAACCCCAATCGTAGCTGTTAAAATAGCATTAAGTATGAGTACGTAATATAAAGCCAAACTCAATACCATTTAGTTCATTCAATATCTTCGCAATACGGATGCAATGGGCGCTAGTGTTGCAACTCAAGAGTACGAAACTTCACAATGTCAATGTCGATCGATCGGAATTGGATCCAAGAGTAAGCCTCCTGCAGCTGTAGCCAAATACCATTTAGCGCTTGTCTACTTGTAGAATAGAAAACCAAATTTTAAGGAATTGACGTAAAGTAAATTTTGACACTTATCAGTATCATCTCCATATATTTAGTTTTCTACTATCTCTGTAGACAAGCGCTAAAGTGACGTTTGGCTAAAGGCACAGGGTTAGAGAAATCAACGAAAGTATGCGAAATGTATATATAATAGTAATATAATTATAATAGTACTTCTATTATACATACTTGAATCGATTCGATTGATTCGATAAGTTCCCCCCCTTTAAAAAAATATATATACTCGTATTGCATTAAGACTTTTACTAATAAACTCAAGCGTCATAATTTACGTCAATGTCTCATTGCGCCGGCGCTTTTATCTATCGTGCGTGATTTCTCGCTTTGTTGATGAGTTATGACTTCGAACGGAATTTATTCATTTTTAATAACTAGAGGTATTATAACAATATATTATTTTTTATTGTGCATGGATGGAAATGAGAAGTCAGCCTAAGAACAAATGTGATGAACGACATAATGATAGAAAAAAATAATAAAATGACTGACTTATTGGTTGAGTGGTCGCAAGTGCGATTGGCAGGTAAGTGGTCTCGGGTGTGATTCCCGGGCCAGGCAAAGTATTAATGGGTCTTAATAAATAATCTCAGTAGTAGCACGGAGTCTGGAATTGTGCTCGGTACTTACATAGCAATAGGCTCACCCCTATTACATGGAACTCATAACATAAATAGTGAAAAGTGGGTGTTACAATTATTGTACAGTGATAAGTGTCGTAATGTGTACTTCTGGTTACGATAAATTCTTGCAATCAAAGGCGTGATGTTATGTTATGTAATACTGAAAATGCATTTTTAAGTTGTAATTTAGTCCAAATTATGTACTTATAATATCAAAAACACGTGTAAATTTTGAGAAAACTATATACATATTATGTAAATAAAATGAATCATAAAATGTATTGCAGTTTATGAAGAGCAAATCTGGGATATTTTGCTAATTGTTTTTGTATTGTATAACTTGTTATTAAGAATAATAAAGTACAATTTCGAACGGCCCACTTGTTTCAATGTTTTATTAAATAATACCACGAACATCTTGATAGCACAGACTAAACATTTTTGTCCACAGCATCCTTCATTGTCTATAGTAAAACCACACAATAAAAATATAGCCGGTGAAAACAAATTCTATTACATATTAATATGTTAGTAAGTACATACATGTCTTTTTATCATTTCTACAAAATAAGGTATTATGAATACAAAACAATACTGAATAGTATGTCAAAGAACATTTCTCAAGTTACTTTAAATAATTATTATTTACAAAGCTAACGTATTTTTATTCGTCTGCCGCCAATTCAGAAAACGTGTGAATATTATGATTGAATTGATCAGACAATTGAACAGATTGGAAACAAGATATTGTTACATATAATACTGGTTCAGATTACTCCGCTGAAAGACCAGACTTTAATCTACCTCTGTGCCAAATTTCATCAAAATCCATGCAGTAGTTTTTGAATAAAAGATTACCAAACATACATACATACTCGCAAACTTTCATGTTTACGGTATTAGTAGGGTTTTATAAATAAAATAAAATAAACACTAACCTGATAGAAAAGATCCCAAGGTAATCACAATAGATGTCAATCCAAATAATTATTGCACTTTTAAAATGTAATTTTAATTGAGACACGACCTCACCGCCCGGTTGTCCACCACTTACTGAGCACAATATAGCACTGTTGCAGAAGACCGGTATTTAAAAATAATAATTAATACACCATTACACTTACTCTATACAGCCAAAGGAATGTCAACCTTAAACAAATAAATTTAAAGGTCATTTCAGAACAATGGTTTTGAAAACAAAGGGCCGGATTTGATTTATGAATGGGTTTTCTAGAAAAAAAAGAAAAAGGTTTTTTAGTATTTTTTAATGTTTTTGGTTTTGTTTCATTGTCTTTAATTATTGTGTGAAAGTTGTATGGTACCTAAGGCAGGTAACTGAGTACAACAGCTGTTGTAGAATAATGGTTATTTTTATGTGTAGGTAAGTGTTAAACTGTTTTATGGGAATTACTTGGTGTGAAGATATTTAAGACAATATAGTTGGCGTCTGGCAGCGACTGGGTGACTGTTTGCTTTTCAACATGTGACGGGCTTAGTTTTGGTTTACATTTTTTTTTAATTTAATTAAATAACCTTTATAAGTCCCAGAGTTTAAAAACTCTAAGGAGTCCCAGAGTCCCAGAGTTTGATAGTGTCTAACCGTGAAGTTTGAAGATAGCTAGTAAACAACATAACATAACATCACGCCTTTTTATCCCGAAAGGGTAAGCAGAGGTACACATTATGCCACTGTACAATGTAACACCCACTTTTCACTATTTATGTTACGAGTCCCATGTAATAGGGGGTGAGCCTATTGCCATATACCGGGCAAAATTCCAGACTCCGTGCTACTACTGAGATTTTTTTAAAAACCCAGTAATACTTTGCCCGATCCGGGAATCGAACCCGGGACCCCTTGCTCGGCAGTCGCACTTGCGACCATTCGGCCAACGAGGCAGCAGAGGTAGTAAACAATATTATTTATTTAAACTTTATTGCACATGTACTGTGAAATTAGCGTATTATTAATACCGTAGGCATTCTCTGACAGTCGACAATTGGGTGGAGAAAAATGTTAAAGCGGTAGGTGCAAAATTATAATAAAGAAAGTATGAAGTAGATAACAGAATTTAAGGTATTAAAATATTAAAGGGGATTCAGGGAATGGGGACATTGGTGCAAATTGGGCCTCCGATAACCTCAACCGTCACACGACGAAACACAACGCAAGCATTGTTTCACGTCGGTTTTCTGTGAAGCCGTGGTATAATTCTGTTCGAGCCGGCCCATTCGTGCTGAAGCATGGTTCTCCCACACTTATTTACACATATTTATTTATTCCTTCAAACCAACAAACGTAAAGTCATAATATGTTATCCAAATAGATAAAACTCTAAACCAGAGTAAATGTACCTAGTTGACCATAGGGATTTATGTGTTGGGTTCCTGGAAATAGGGTTACACACTCAAAAAGGGCTGCCCCAGGGTTTACCCCGATAATTTCTTAATTGCCACCAATTATTATACCCTTTTAACTTTAAATGTTCCGATTCGGTCCTGTTATTCAGTGTTAGTAGTGGTCGTGTGAGTGATAGGAAACGACTGTTAGGGACGTTTTGGTACTTATTAAAATTTGTGTTGGTCATACATTTATATGGAAGGAGGAAGGAGATGGCGGGATGAACTTGACACCTAAGACAAGCAATGGCTGCAGAAAGCTATGTACAGAGAGGAGTGTGCGTGTAGTGGGTGCAGTGGAACGATCACGGATGAAACTAAAAAAAAAATATCTACATATTTTGTTTGTTTCGGGGACTGGCTGTATTAGGTATGTTATATATTATATACGATGTAAAGCTTTAAGAAATTAATTTCTATTTGCACTTCTAAAGGCTCATTCATTCGTGCGTTGGTCAGTGGACATATTTTTTACGCAGGTGATTGGTTAGTTCGTCAAAGCCATCGCGGCGGTTTTATAAACCGTTGTCGTTGCTGTCAGCATTGTCTGACACGAGCCTTAAAACTTCCCTGTATGAAAGAGTAACGAATGGAGTTTCTTGCTCGTTCTTTTCCACTCGAACCTACATTTTGGGACGAGCACCTAGCGTCATTGATGGCCAGACTGACAGGCTATTATTTATTTTGTATTTGCTGAAAATACCAAATTATGGTTTAATTGAATTAAATACTTTGACTTTTAATTGTCATCTATGCAGATATGCGTCAAATTCTATTCAAAATTTCTTCGTATTTATAATAATTCGTATATATAAAAGACTGCCTCGTTGGCCGAGTGGTCGCAAGTGCGACTGCCGGACAAGGGGTCTCGGGTTCGATTCCAGGGTCGGGCAAAGTGTTACTGGGTTTTTAAAAAATCCCAGTAGTAGCATGGAGTCTGGAAATGTGCCCGGTATATGGCAATAGGCTCACCCCCTATTACATGGGACTCATAACATAAATAGTGAAAAGTGGATATTACATTGTACAGTGGCATTAGGTACCGAAATGTGCACCTCTGCTTACCCCTTCGGGGATAAAAAGGCGTGATGTTATGTTATTTCTTCGTATCATAAAAATCCAAAAACAATTTTATAGTACCAATTTATTTCTGCAATAAAGTAAGTACTAACCAAGTTATCCAGCGGTATGAAATATAATACTCCAAGTTTCCTCCACATTACATTTCTATATCATGAAACTGGCCTTTTATTGTTACTTAATACCTCACCGCACATTCAACTTGTTAAACTTAGCCAATTATAACTTTGCATGACTTTAACCAATGTTACAAATGGAATATTCGAGAATTTATTCGACTCGACTACGTTTTATACGATCGTCATTTTAATACGAAAGATGTGTGAGGGATGAAGATTTACATTAAACTTAACGTCTTTTAGTTTTATTTTAATTTGTTAAAACTTAATGTATCAGACGTGCAAATCGATTGGTTTCAAGTTTTGGTGTTATTTGACTGCATTAATTTGTTTTTAACATTTAACATAACATCGCGCCTTTTATTTTATCCTAGCAGCAGAACAGAAGTGCATATTGCGGCACTTAATGCCAATGTATACAACGTAACACCCACTTTTCACTATTTTTGTTATGAGTCTCATGTAATAGAGGGTGAGGCTATTGCCATATACCAGACTCAATTCCAGACCGTGCTACTACTGAAAATTAAAAAAAAAACCATTACTTTCCTAGACCCTATAAGTGTGGGAGAGCCATGCTTCGGCGCGAATGGGCCGGCTCGACCGGAGTGATACCACGGCCTCACAGAAAACCGACGTGAAGCAACGCTTGCATTGTGTTTCGTCGTGTGAGTGAGGTTACCGGAGGCCCAATTACCTTCCCCTTCCCCAATTTCCCCAATCCCTGAATCCCCAACGATCCTCAAACTCCTAATCCCCAAAAAGCCGGTGACGTACTTGTAATGCCTCTGGTGTTCCAGATGTCCATGGGCGACGCCGATTGCTTACCATCAGGTGATCCGTCTGCTCGTTTACCGGCTTATGGCATAAAAAAAAGACCCGGGAATCGATCCCGAGAGGCGGCAGTCACACTTGCGACGCGACCACTCGGCCTACGAGGCAGTCAATTACCGTGGCAGTAATAAGTTTTGTACACGTAAATTGTTGTACTAATTGTACATTTATTTATTTATCTCTATTAAATGAGTACTGTGTTTGGTGTAGTGTAGTCTTTATTCGTCTGTAATACCCGGGAGAATAGCAACGGTGATGATAAAAATGCATTCTACTTTACCGTTTACAAAACATCGAATGCAGTTTTTCTATTAAACTACATCGTCACTCTGAGTAAAACTCAAGATGTAATTTTATTAGAAAACTTCTGACATCAGAAGTTTTTAGTACTGAAAGTCTGACATTCTTTTGTTAGTGTGCGAACTTCGCGCAGAACTGGTAATGAACGCTGTATGACCGGTGAGTGGCGGCGTGACGTTGAAACGGGTTAACGAATTCACCTTGTTATCAGCCATTTTGAGTTTTGTGCTGCAAATGATTTTTAGCTGAGTAACGCATTTACATAACATAACATAACATCACGCCTTTTTATCCCCGAAGGGGTAGGCAGAGGTGCACATTACGGCACTTAATGCCACTGTACAATGTAACACCCACTTTTCACTATTTATGTTACGAGTCCCATGTAATAGGGGGTGAGCCTATTGCCATATACCGGGCACATTTCCAGACTCCGTGCTACTACTGAGAATGTTTTAAAAACCCAGTAATACTTTGCCCGACCCGGGAATCGAACCCGAGACCCCTTGCCCGGCAGTCGCACTTGCGACCACTCGGCCAACGAGGCCAACGAGCAGTAACGCATTTAATTGTTCCATAAACCATGAAGTTAAAGCTCTAGAGTTCTAGACGTTCAGGATTGTTGTAACAGCATAAGTAGATTCTCGGTTGCTTTGTTATTGGTGTTAGTGTAAAACCTTTATTGACTGTTGTGCATAAAGTCGCGGTCGCGGGTGTGAGATTTTTGTGTAATCAACAAATTTCTGATCCTGGTCAAAATGTGATGTTTATGTAAAATGGGAGAAAAGACTATACAGGAGAAAAGTCTGATGTGTGGCAACGTTGTTTTTTTAGTTTAAGTGAGGTACACGAGCTACACACATAACAAAGTTTATCTTTCATATCTTTTTTAAAACAAATAACCTTATCCTTTTTCAAACGAAGCAATTCCAATTTCAAATTACAGTACCAAATCGAATCTATCATATTATTTCAAACGTTTTCTAGAATTACAAACTATTTCTTTTATTTTTTCTATCTAATTGCCAGATATTAGAATGACATCTATCGCTGTCAATGTCACACTGACAGGTTTAGTTGTCAAACCCCTAGAGTTTGGAAGTTCCACCGTATAATTTGCATACATTTATGGAAAAATAATTCAATCTAAAATGTAATTAGTTTAAAGTGGTTTCTCTATATTTTATGCGTTAGTCGAGTTGATTGGGTTATATCCTAAGGGACAGAAATTTTGTTTGTTCAAAACTAATATGTTAAATTGGTTAGTATAATTAGTAGTCACACAAATACCTACGTATAAGGTTATGTAAAACCAAGTTTGTTTTTTTAGTAATATTTTTGGTTCTAGTATTTTTGATAATGCCGTAATGTGCACCTCTACTTACCCCTTCGGGGGTAATAGGCGTGATGTTGTGCTATGTTATTTTTATACCTAATTGTTTAAGTAGTCAGTTGAGTACTACAGATAGATGACTGGTTTAGTTGAAGTACTACTCTATGCTAGAAGTGCAATTAGCACTAAGAATTAAAATTGTCAAGTTATTACCGCTAGAACACGTTTCTTGTCTCTTAGGTTATTATCAGGACCGATTAGTCTAAATTAGACACATAACAATTGTTTAGAGCAGTCATCATCCACATACGTAAATAATTCATAGAAACAAAGAAATAAATAACAAGACCAAATTCAAAATTTTAAAGAGACTGTAGTATAGATCGTCAAAGTCAAAGTCAAAGCATTTATTTCAATTAATCCTTGATTAGGTACTTTTGAATCGTCAAAAATTAAATTGTCCGTTCGTCTGTCTGTCACTGAAGCTGGGCGCTGGTAGAATCTTTGATCTGAATAAAGTTATTATGAATATTTTAATAAGGTATTCAATATTAACTAAAAATTGCGGGTTACTCGCCTGAATATACTGAGTAACGTGAGTGAGTGAGTGCCTTCACGTGAGTAATCCGCGTTTTTTAGTTAATTTAGTATGTCTCATGATAGATATAAAAAGATATTCAATAGTAGAAAAAGAGTAGTCTACATAGCTACTACAAGTCAACACAAAACTTAAACGTTGAAGAAAATTCAAGATAACATTTTCTATTCATGTCCTATGTATACACGTACCGTGAGTACTTACATTCGTACATTCCTACATGCTGTTAGGTACTCGTACATCCTCGTACAGTGAAGTGGTTCTGTAAATTTCACTAAATACATATATTCGTGAACATTTCGACGTCCGGACTCAGAACCCTCGTCGCTTCACAATAGATGGAGAAACATTTCACACGGACGTAACTTTATTTGTAGCTGTCATTGTGTTGTGTGTATATGTTATATGTTTATTAACTTATATGTCTATACACGTCTTATTTACGAAGCTGCGATTTGTCAGAGACGTAGTTAAAAATGGTATAAAGTCAGTCATAAAGTGACGTCACTTGCCATCCACACCTTGCTCAATATTGAATTCATGGCTAAGTATCCTTGAACATATGTACATACAGACAAACAGATAAACGGACAAAATTCTAAAATACATATTTTTGGTTTCGGTATCGACTGTAGATCACGCCCCAAGCATACATTTAATTTGGAGCCGTCGTGAACTTAACGGGTTACCGGGGCTCTGGCTAGAAGTGCAGGAGTAGGAACGGGGTGATTTTTAGTCAGTAAGAGTCTGACACCACACCGGAGAAGTCATTCGATGATTTTCCCCCCTTAAAAAAAGGATTCTTCTAAAAAATATTCGATGTACAGTTTTCACTTTCCGACGATTTTATTATATGTATGGATAACATGGAGTTCAAACCGCACGTCGCGTAATATTATTATCGTATCTTAATGTAACCATAGATTTACCAATAAATGATAATATTAATGATACAAAACCTTGTAGTAGATTGCGCTGACGATGATAAAAAACATTCTCAAAATAATTTTTTTATGACAGTATGAATAAACATGAACATGGTTATTTTTATACACTACTGCATTGATAAAATTGTTCTCTTGTGTTTACGCTGTAGTGAGTTTGTGGTTTTATTCAGAGCTGTTGCTTTATGAAATTGCGGTACGTTCAGGTCACTGATGTGTCAGTACGATTATCATATGTGCGTATGTATAATGTGATGACATGGTATTGTGACCGTGGTTCAAGTGGTTGCAAATTTAACTGATTTGTGAAGGGTATTTGGTTTTCATTTGAGAGTTCTGATTAATAATACATATTAATCGGACTGTAGGGTTGGTGCGGTGGCTGGGCAACTGGCTGCCGCGCAATGTGTAACTGGCTTGATTCCAGCAAAGATCAACACTTTGTGTCATCCACATATTGTTGTTTCGAGTGTATGTGAACTTGTATGTTTGTAAACGCACCCACGACGTCGAAGAAAATCCTAGTGTGGGGAAACGTTTATTTAAAAAAAACCCTTTTTGTAATTTAGAATGCATTGGTATCCATTTTTTTGGAGTTTCGCCATGGTTAATTTTAGCATGAGTTCTTGAACTTTATTTAATAATCTATCATCAATCATCATCATCAACAGCCGGAAGACGTCCACTGCTGGACAAAGGCCTCCCCCTGGCCAAAGAACTCCTAAGACCCGAAACTCCTAATTTTTGGACCCGGGTACGTCCTAAAACTGCGACCAGACACCGAGGAATGGGCTGCAGCATTTCATAATAATCTATGTGTCCTTGTAATTGCAGAAGCATAAACCAATTTAATTGTGGAAGTGTGTGGATTTTCCGAGGATTCCTTATAATTTTATAAATGAAAAGAAAAAATTAAGAAGTCTCAAAGGTTGTAAATAACTTTATTATTCTACTGATATATCTATTGATATGACATCTACTGATCGATTATTCTACTGATATAAGGCTTTTGTTAACTCATTAAATAATTGTTGCCACAAAAATATCACGAAAAATGTCAAAGCGGCGCCAAAACAACTGCTTTTTTATCTGTATTCTTTAGACAATAACCAAAACTAAAAACAAAACACAACCTGGCTAAGCGTTCCGAAATTCCACAATTTTATTTACGGCCAGTACTCATCCTTAATAGAAAAAGGTGGGGCATAAATCCTCAAAATATGCGATACTCCTTTCACAATACAAATATTTTGGTAACATTCAACGTTGCCGCATATAAAAATGACATATACCTTTTATGCGGTACATAACTGCTTTGGGATTGGTCTATTCTCCGTATTTTAATTTTCAGTTTTAACTTATGCGTGTTCTGATTGGTGTACATGATTTTTTACGGTTGGGTATGTGTGAAAGTGGTTTTATTTGTATTTCTGTGGTTTGTCAATTAAATATTTACTGTTATAAAACGAAACTGTTTAAATATCCTTTCAAGATACAAGGCCTGCATAGGCATATAATATTCACGTTTCATCAGTTATTTATTTATTTATTATTTATGTACATACATTTAACACAGAGGACAATACATAATTATATAAAAACAGAGTACATAGGCCCCACATATTCCAACTGGAATTTCTTCCTGTGGCAGGAAAAGAAATAACGACACCATGACACGTAGTGTGTTACACAAACACAAAAAGCAAAAAAAAAAACAATAATACCGAAGAAACCATATTATACCATAGAAGTTATGTTACATATCAGTCTCATGAAATAATATAAACGTAATCATTGGTACAAATAGTACTGAATTTTTTTCAAAAAACCTAAAAACCCTATAGGTACTCCTTTGTTCGAGCCAGGAATCCAAGACAATACGAGAAAGAAAGTTCCTAAATTCTGAATCCACTAGTAGCACAGTGAAAGATAAATAGACAGATTCAAGACACAATATATAATAATAGTTATATTTGGAGAATTTATCTATTCTTTTTAGACAGCACGCGCTAAGACTTTGTAATAATAACTATATTAGTGGCCATTATAAAGAGCTATTGTTCCTTCCTTATTGTTCTATATACTTCCTGTTCATTGTAATAGGGGCTATTATGTGGTTGCCTCTTAATTAGTAGAACCAATATTATGTATTATGGTAATCCTTTTCGTGATATTAATTTGTATTCCCGGAGGTGGGTGAACCCGGGTGTTATTGTTATGGAGTAGTTCGGCAAACGAGCAGATGGATCATCTGATGACAATGGACACCCACCACACCGAGTTACATGGTACTGAGTTATACAAGTGTAGTTTTAAAACCGTGGCATTTCTCGGGGTAATGTCATAGAAGTCATATAGGTTCAATGTAAGAGAAAGTTTCGGGCCAATAGTTAAAAATACGGCTATAATAAATCGTTTTAGTTCAACAGTATTTCAGAATAAGCGACAGCAATGTTTCTTATTGGAGTTTTATGGAATTAGGAATAATATCAATTACGTGTTTGAGTTTGTGTGTGTTAAGCCGCGTTATAAAAATAGTTACAAGACGGCGGTGGCGTGTAGTTCGCACTTACGGTTTTTCGTAATTTTTTTTATTATTTCGGACTCAGAATCGATAGCCGAGTTACTTCGTAGAAAATGACGCGGCTTTAAAACAACACCTTGTATGTGACCCAAGTTACAAGTATATTGCCCTATGATGGTGAAGGCTAGGAGGGTTGAGTATATCTTGTATTTTACATCTTTGAATTTTGATTCCAGTGTCCATTGGCGACGTCGATTACTTACTATCTATTAGTACTATTAGTCAAAAAGTCAAAAGTCAAAATCATTTATTTCAATTAGATCATAGAGGCACTTTTGAACGTCAATGAAGAAAATTAACAAGTGAAGCTATTTGCTCATTCCAAGGTGTAGATTCCTATGGAGAAGAACGAGCAAGAAACTCCATAGGTTACTCTTTTTCAATCAATTTCACAATTCTCCAGTTACAGTTTTGTTGTTTGGGTTGTGCGAGAACAATGTAACACTAAAATACAGTCAAAGAGATCGAAAAAAAATAACCCTAAAGGACATTTAAAAAAAAAGAAATATACAGTCTGGAGCTGACCAATCCCAGTTGACGGCGCCCGTTCACGAACATGACACGTACACCAGCACCGCCCAACTCAACCATATTGTAGGGAATCGAGCGATCCACTGCACGTGCCACCGCCAATGAGACCTTAGAGTGAGCATGACAACTCCAAGCTGACACAAACATATTCAACTATTTTAATTTAATATTCAGGTAATTACAGGGCTCTCACATTTACAATGATTATGCAAGTTAAACAATATACAAATGAGCAACATAGCTGTATTAATTACATGTTTGGATTTCATTAAAACATCAATGCTTTTCGTTTTCGTTATCCTGTGGAGCCGGACTAGCTTGCATCCAAGCATTTTTATCCTCTATATAATCATTAACCTTGTAATATGCTTTTCTACATAAAGTTTTTTTTATACATGATTTAAATTTTGTTTCATTTAGGTGTTGTATGTCGCCTGGTATCTTGTTATAACATTTAACACAGAATCCCATGAACGACTTACCTACTTTCGCCAATCTCAAAGTTGGTTGACTTAATCTATCCTTATGTCTAGTTTGATAGTGGTGTCTGTCCGACACTTTACCAAATAACTGTAGGTTTTTCCTGACATACATGATGTTTTCATAGATAAATTGACAAGAAACGGTCATAATGTTGATCTCCTTAAACTTTTCTCTGAGAGATTCGCGACGACCTAGATTGTAGATAGCTCTGACGGCGTGCTTTTGCAAGATAAAGATAGACTCAGTGCCAGCAGCGTGTCCCCACAGCAAAATGCCATACGACATAATGCTATGAAAGTAGCTGAAGTACACCAGTCTTGCCGTGCCTATGTCAATTAACTGTCGTATCTTCCAGACAGCATAAGCTGCAGAGCTCAATCGTCCCGCTAATGATGTAATGTGAGGACCCCATTGCAATTTGTCGTCTACAGTGATTCCCAGGAAAGTTGTCTCTTTTACAAACTCCAATCTCTCACCATTCAAGAATATGTCACATTCATTACTTTTAACGTTTGGCAAAACAAATCTAATACATTTTGTCTTTTTATCGTTTAGTACTAAGTTATTTAATGTAAACCAATTATGAACCTTCATTAGGGCATTATTTACGTCGTCATAATAATTTGTTCGTCGATTTATTTTAAAAACTAATGAAGTGTCATCAGCAAATAATACCATCTTAGGTTCATTTTTAAATAAATGGGGCAAGTCATTTATGTATGCCAAAAATAAGAATGGACCTAGTATTGAGCCCTGCGGTACACCCATAGATATGCTAGCACCCTGTGAATTCACTTCATTTACCTGTACTTTAAGTTGTCTATCCTGAAGGTATGATTTCAACAGTTTTAGCGACGTCCCCCGAATGCCGTAGTATTCCAGCTTCAGCAATAGTGTCTCATGTTCAACACAGTCGAACGCCTTCGAAAGATCACAAAATATTCCGATGGCATCCCGTGCTTCTTCCCATGAGGCGAAAACCCGCTTAATGAGAGCCACTCCCGCGTCAGTAGTGCAGCGACCCTTGGTGAATCCGTATTGTTGAGCATGAAAGACGGAATTAATGTTGAAGTGACGCAACATCTGAGAAAGCATCAGCCTTTCAAACACTTTGCTGAGCGCTGGTAAAATAGAGACCGGTCTATAATTATTGGGTTCTGCGCTATCACCGGATTTAAACAATGGAACTACTTTACTATGCTTCATTAAATCCGGAAAAACTCCGTGATCTACACTTTTATTAAAAATGGAAGCTAAATGAGGCGCTATAGTTTCTATAAAAGACCGACACACCCTAACAGACATTCCCCAGAGATCTTCAGTTGACTTAACTTTGATATCTTTGAACGCTTTAATTACTGCTTGGGGGTTTGTGTGCTGAAATCGAAATTCAGAAAGACACTCCTTGACATTACTTCTAAGGAGTTCAGCAGAAAGAGTTGGAGATGATTTCAACGCTTCCGTAGTTTTAATCGGTATGTTTTTAAAGAAACTTTCAAATTCTTGGGCAACTTTCAAATTTGAATTAATGTGTCCATTCGCAGTATTTAGATTAAATTCAGCATTGCGCGATTTATTTCTACCTGTTTCGTTATTAATTATATTCCAGGTAGTTTTTATTTTATTTTCTGCGGTCTTAATTTTACTGCTAATGTGAAGTGCTTTAGCATGCTTACAAACTATTTTAAAGATTTTCGAATATTTGGAGATATAACTGTGAAAAACCTCACTATGATTAAATGGTTTCATACCGTAAAGCTCAAATAACCTTTCCCTACTTATACGTATACCTGGTGTAGCCCAGTCACAGAACACAAACTTACATTTAATGTTTTTACGTTTCAAAGGAAATATTTTATCAAATTGAGTTTTAATAATTGACAATAGGTTGGCGTAAGTCTCACTCGGGTATTCACTACCTTGTATTTGACCGCATAATTCAGTTTTTAAATTATTATTTAATGACTCAATTTTTTTACTAGAGATCTGTCTATACATTATTTCTCTTTTTTTACCGTGGTGATGGTGTTAAAGCTAACTGACAGCCCACTGTGATCAGATGATAATTTATTAACAATATCTTGATATAAATAATCACAGTTACAAAAAACATTATCTATACATGTTGCCGTGGTGGATGTTACACGGGTGGGCTCAAGGAAAATATTAGACAAATCAAAAGATTTAAAGAGACTTAACAAATTAGTACAAATAGAGTTATTTTCCAAGAGATCAACATTAAAATCGCCACTACACTATGGTACACTACGGTACATTTACTACTAGAACACGTTTTTTGCAGTACATTTTCCATTATGGAGCTAAAACTATTAAAATTCTGGAAATGAGGAGGTCTATAAACACACACTACAATATGCCTATCCAGCTCAACACAGGACAACTCTATTGTGTGCTCTACGGATAATAATGTAATATCTTGTCTTTCTTTATATTTAGCTGAATTTTTTACTAAAATTAGGCTACCACCATGCATCATTGTTTGACGGCTAAAATAGTTACCAACACGATAGTTTCTAAAATTTATAGATTTTACTTGATAATCCTTCAGCCAATGTTCAGTTATACAAACAATATCATAATTAATTTTTTCTAAAAATAATTCAATTTCTAGAGATTTTGATGAAAAGCCCTGCATATTTTGACTAAACAAAGTTAACAGCTTTTCTTGGTTTTTCTTCTTATGTACTACTTTCTCAGATTTAGACTTAAGTATACTGCCAGAAGATACCTTTCCAATGCATGGAACATTTGTAATATTTAATTGTTTATCCTCTGTTGTCTTACTATTTAGTTTAAAAATTTATCCAGAGTACCCACATTTGTCATCAAACCATGAGTCTCTTTCGTATTACCATAATAAGTACAGCTAATCTCTATATTATTAGATTGTCTACATAATATAGATTGGTCACTTAAACTATTTAAAACTAAATTAATATTATTTGCTAGCAAACTAGCAAGTAAAACTTTACATTTTCTAGGAATAAACATGTATTCCTTGGTCAAGTTAAAACCACTAACAAATTTGTTAGTGTCAAAAAATAATAATTTGTCTTTATGACAACATGTCAGCATAAATATTAAATTATTTAAATAATGTATATTTTTATTTTGTGATTCTGTCAAATTGTCAGAATACGGGAAAGCACATATTATTATGTTGCCTATCTCTAATTTCAATAAGGCTTCGACACCATCCACTATGTCCCGCTTCTTTACCCCAGTACTATCACCCATCAACAACACTACAGGCTGAGTTTGTTTGATACATTGTTGTTTTATTTTTTGTATCATCTGACCAAACTTTATATTATTGTAACAGTAATTTGTTATACTATAATTGAGGCAATTAGAAATGAGCGATCCAATACCTGCTCCTATTGAGTCAGTGAACACACTAGCATTGTTGGTAATAGCTGGTTGAGTGACCGTATGTGGTACAGGAGTATAATGTTCCGGCTCAGGAGGCAGGGTGTGAGTACAACTACATGAAAGGTTATTTGCTAGAGACTCATATCTCTCAGCACTATAAGTTACTAGGTCGAGTAGTTTACCTGCCTCTATCATGTGATTATTAATTTCAGATTGGGCGGATTCATATTTTTGGAACATCTGATTAAGGAACAATTCCCTTTGTAACAGTTCTTGTCTAAGAGTTTGGATGTCCAAGTCATATATAGTAATAATGTATAACAACTATGAGTGTAAGCTAGTTAAAATAAGTTTTAAGGTAAAATTTGCATGCTTCATTTATTAAGCAAAATATGATGATCTATTTATATTGTTACTATAACATTGTATACCATGTTTTTACGCAAATAAATGTCTTTATCTTTATCTTTATCTTTTATCTGCTATAAGCTGATCCGTATGATTGTTTGCTGTCCTTTACAATAAAATTATTTAAAATATTTGTTATAGAAATTATTTTAAAGATAAAAATGTAACATAATTTTAATACTAATAGTAAGATCATTAGCGAAGACATATAGGGGTCGCCTGGAAATTTTTCGGAGGGTTTTGAAAATCGGCTACTTTGTAGATTTAGATGTGCTCTTTCTGATTTTTTTTGCACCTTTATACGTGCGCCGCTCGCGCCGCCATCCTCGCCGCCAAAATCAACAAAATTGCAGATTTTCAAAACTCCCGAAAAACATTCCATGTAAAACTACCAAATTACTGAACCAATGATGTTTATAATACCTAAAATAAAACTACCACAATAGCATGTGACTAACAGTAAAGTACGAACAAAAACATTCATATATCGTATGGACCGTAACACGTCGCGGCCAATGGAGCAACGGTTTTACGCAAGAAGGTTTTATTAGGATCCGGATAAACGAACCGGGAGCGAATATTTTTATCGGTACCCAGCGTAAGTCTGTTGATTTGCGTACTACCCAATATTGGAATTATTTAGTCCTGTTTTTGTATAAGAAAGATTTATTTTTAGGGAAGATGGGCTGATGTTGGGATCAGGGGTTTGTTGCAGACAAATGGACAGACACAGATGTCTGTTTCGAATTGATTCACGCCGTTCTTTTTTTGTTTTCTATATTATCTCTATGCTAGGAGGTTGTCGTTCAAATATTCAGGTTTATCATTGAGCACTGCGTCTGGTGTTTTTCAAATGTCTAGTCCCTTAGTTGGCTCCAAGATACCTGGGATGGGAATGACGAGGTGGCAAAAGTATTAAACTCTGCTCTCACTAGGTAGCCGAGCTATTGCCACAAGATACTCTGGTTGTACCTAAAATAAGTCTGAGCTTCTCTATTAGGTAAACAGCATCATAAGCCAAAAGCCTTGTATACACCCAATAACAAAACTTCTTCCAAAAATTTTTTATGACTATCGCAGAGATATACAACACTTGGATAGTTAGAAACTTGACGGCTGTCGGGGAGTAGTGAACGGTAAAGTGCTGCCCCCAACTCGAGAGAAACTCGTAAAACATGAAATATGACGTCATATTACATCGAAAGGATCAGGATGTACGAAATGAATGTTTTTACGTCGCTAAAATGTTACGATGCAATTTTCATAAAGTGATTCACTGCCTGATAGAATGTCAAGTAAAAGGGCCGAAAATTTTTGGCCGTAATGATGGTGTAGTGATTTTTATGGTGTCTTTTTATAGCTGTTGTTAAAGGTAAAGGGAGATGTCTAAAATTATGCTTTGTATTAGATTTGATGAGTGATTTTCCTTGTGCAAGCTTCTGGTTTTTCCTTGTTAAAATACAATGATGTATTTTATGATACTTACCTAGGAAAAAAAATTTTTAATACGAAGATTAAGGCTAGTATACCTATACATATATAGTATTGTAGAGGTGTAGTATCATTCCAGTCCAGCCGCACTTTTTATGTCGAAGCATGGTTTTCCCGGGTGAAAATATTGGGTATGACACAAAGGTTATAAATAACAATATTTGTTGTCCAGAAAACACTACTTTACAAAACTTAAATTTTCTCTGACATAAATATCAAGAATTTCTAGATTTTTGAAGATGCGATTTGTAATTTTTTTTAAATCGTTGCCCCACATTAGGGTTATCTCCTGTGACGTGAGTGCGTTTACAAACATACAAATTCACATATACAGGACACTCAGACCCGAAACAACAATTTGTGGACCACACAAAGTGTTGTTGCGTGCGGGAATCGAACCCGCGACACGTTGCACGGCAGCCGGTTGCCCAGCTACCGCACCAACCGTGCAGTTATTATTTTTTTTTAATTTTGCTATGCTTACGCCTCGTTTGTATGTACGCCATACAAGTTAGGTTATAGAATAGTCTATTTTAAGTCCACGAAGAATCTATTTGGAGTGAGGCCAGTCTGGCAACTTGAGATAAGCAATTGGTTAGCCCGAGTGTTCCAAGACAATTGCTTTCTTATATATTTTACAGAAATGAAATGGTTACAGTGAACCAATTTTCTAATATAAAAGACAAAGAGTTTCTGCGATGCGTGCAATGCGCATTTTTAAAATTTATTTTATTCTAGCTTCAATTTGTTCAATTGTTAAGTTCTTTATAAAGTTATGTAATTTGTACTATTGTATTGTTTTTATAGATATCTCTTTTTTCTTAACATGTAAAAAGAATTGGAAATATTGCGCACCCTATTTTATCAACAAATTCAGGGGTATTATTGCAATATGTATCAGAGACATAGTAGAACATATTTTTGTAAAAAGAGTAACGAATGGAGTTTCTTGCTCGTTCTTCTCCATTCGAATCTACTTTTTGGAATGAGCTTAGCTTCACCTAGCTTCACTGACGGACTGACTGACGGACTATTATTTATTTTGTATTTTTGACGTTTCAAAAGTCCCAAATTATGGTTTAATTGAAATAAATGCTTTGACTTTGACTTTGACTTTAAAATGTAGGTTTTTTAATTGACTTACATTGTATGTGCAAGGTGCAACTCTGTCTATCGTTTCAGGGATGAAAGGTCGTGATGTTTGTGATGTTTATCCGTCTGTGTTATCTCATTACTTCCATCCGAGTTACTATGTTTGATTTACATTTGATTATTAGGTCACTTTGTTAGTGGAATACCGTAGATTATTATCCGCAAATCAATTTGCAATTCCAACTGGATTCACTCCAAACGTTTGGTAATTCGGGGATGCCCTAATTGTATCTATCTGTTATTTCTGTCAAATGGTGTTGTTCTGTAATTGAGGAGGCTATCTGCGTGACGTCATTCGCGGTTTGCGATTGTGGTAATTGTAATTAATTGGCTATTCGTTGTGTATAGTTTCTATAATATCACACGTATAACGTTGGTAAGTAACCAAAGTAGCTGAAACCAAACCAAAATTTCTCCATTGGTACGTCATAGAAAGATAACAAAACTCCTAAATATAATATTATTAGCACTCTAAAATTTATGTGTATTATAATTATGTGTTAAACAGCTGTATTCCATATACCTATATAACATTTTCTAAAATTATATTTATAACTACTATTAATAAATATATTATTTAAAAATATAAAAATAGGAGCCAACCTGTAGCATACCGTTTCAAGGAGAACTGCCTTCTGTATGAGGCTTTTGAACTATCCACCTAAAGTCACCCTCCTAAAATGAACGAGGCTTTTAGGGATTAATCCATTGGTTGACATTGCTATCGGTACAATGATAGCCGAATACACATTCACAGTTCTATTATTATTATTAAATACAAATTTACATTGAAACAGAAATAAATGAATGCGGTGGTGACCCGGAAATTGAAGACGCCCCGCTTCTCATTCACGAGGGTGCAGGTTCGAAACCTACCGACGGCAAGTACTAATGTGACTTTTTCCGAGTTATAATACTTTCTAAGATTATTCAGACACCACTGACCAACGGTGAAGGAAAACATCGTGAGGAAACCTGGGTTTATAATTTCTAATTATAAGTTCGAAATCACCAGCCCGCATTGAGCAAGCGTGGTGATTAATGCTCAAACCTTCTCCATGTGAGAAGAGGCTTTGCTCAGCAGTGGGCATTTATTAGCTGTTGATGATGATGATGAAATGAAAGTTTCAAATTCTTTATGCCGTTAACGTTAAAACCAAATATTAACCCAAAAAATAACACTCCTATCGCTTCAACCAGGCTTGAAACTACCAATGATTTTACGAGACCTAAACGATTATAGCCTGTGTACACACGACGTACAAAAAAACAAGAATAATATCGCAAACAAACAGAGAGGACAAAGCTGTGTCGCTTTTGAGGGCACCAATAAAGGTTTATCACAATTTTGTTTTAGAATATCCAGGTAGAATAAAAACAGGTGAGAGTTACACCGAAGTGAATTTTGAGGTTTTTCTGTTTATTTAAATGGTTTGGTATAAGTAATATTTTAGTTTTTACGGTATTATTTTTAGTCAAGCAGGCTATTTTTTGACGTTTTGAGGTACAAGACTCTTGTCAATGAAAGTTAATATTTGGGGTTGCTCTGACTCAATACAAATAATTTTTAAATTAGACATCTAATGTTATTGGACATCTAATTTAAAAAGTTAGGATTTTACTACTCCTACTACTACTATTTGATATATGTAAAGGTTTGTCCTTCACTGAGCACAAAATCTTTACTGATAACAATTTAGAAAGCTACTAAATACTATTATTGATTATAAGGTGTTACGAAAACTAATAAAAATAATTGTATAGTTGTTGTGTTGCCCACATTTTCAATACAATCTTTATTCATTTCATTAATTTTTAAATTACACTTCTATAAAACAGGCAGTTGTCTGGCAAGCCCCTATTGTTCTTTGGGTACAATTTCCAAACAGGGCCTGACAAAAAGGCACCGATTTGATGGAAAAACTCTCTGCAATAAGAAGATGAGAGCGCTCTCCTGAGACAGTACCTTTGAATCGGTCGCCAGTGATAGCGAGTAACATTATCTTGGCCTTTAGATTGTGTGGTAGTTGGTTTCATAAATTTGTGACAACACATGATACATAAAAATTACAGAAGTCAAATAATACATAGACATACATATACAATCGACGTGCGTATCACCATGACGACACAAATTTACATCCTACATCGCACATATGAAGTTTACATGCCCTGTATAAAAATTCTCAACGAAAAATTTGTTGGGAAGTTGGGAAGCCAGGCTTGATCACCTCGCCTGGTCGGAGGATCCTCCTTTTCCAATCTTAAAACCTAGCTTCACCTAATTTCACTGACGGACTGACTGACAGACTATCATTTATTTTGTATTTATTGACGTTTCAAAAGTACCAAACTATGGTTTAATTGAAATAAATGCTTTGACTTTGACTTTGACTTTAAGGAACTTTACTCACTGTTCCCTAAAACAGAAAAGTAACACCTAATCAAGATATAATAATGATCAATATCGTAGTCGTAACTTAAATTAATAGTTTTAACCGTCTAGTTAATGGGTGTTATCACGAGCGCAATTGTTAATTCCGATTTCCAAATCTGTTTTTCGAAAATTTTGAATTACGCTTGGTATAATTAAATCAATAGACTCACCTTTATGAAACTCACAATATCTGGTGAAAAGTGAGTGACATATTTAATTTGCCGTTTGTCATGGATGCGGCGGTATGACGTTAAATTTTTTAAAGTTTTAGGTGACGCCTTTACTTAACCTGTTGAGGGTACTAAGAGTCGATTTCTGGTCTCCACAACAACAATACAAACAGTTGATCTTATCGTCTACTTTTATCGCTATTACAGGGACCACGACCCGAACCCACCTTGATTCCTGCGGTACCCGAGCGAGCATTCACTGGCCCCCAAATAGGCACAGATACACACGGGCCCCATTTTTAGGGTTCCTTATTGTCTTTACATCCACAGTATGCTATGCTCGAGATTTTACATCTTTTCCTGTTTACCTGCTTTTTGCGGGGTGGAACATATTCCAAGGCAGTTTATTAAAATCTGTTATGATATTGCCTTGTTTTTGTAGCGTTTGGGAATGTTGTGTGTGTGTACAAGGATTTATAATTTGACGAGAATTCTAGGATTGTTGACTGTTTATTACGTAATATGATGTCACGTCTTAGATGTTTGTCGTGACAAAATATGGAGCTAGAATATGTCAGTGATATTTTGATGTTTGGTTGTAATAGGGTGCGGTGAAAGCAGAGTTAGAATTTTGTGGTCTTTTTTTTTTTTTTTTTTTAAGGGGGGAAAATCATCGAATGACTGCTCCCGCCTGGGTGAGGCGGAAGGGAGTGTGAGACTCTTACTGACTAAAAACCACCCCGTTCCTTCTCCTGCACGTCGAGCCGGAGCCCCGGTTACCCGTTAGGTTCTCCGCGACTCCGAATCGGCATCGGCCCTATTGGGCCCCACCTGTGGTGGTCTGATGGCTCTTTGAGGCGCGCGCGGAACGCGACGCGCCGTACGCTCGGGTCTGTTTCTGGTCGGACGGGGAGCCACCCATGCTCGCCGTCCGCAGGCCCGCGCTTACGGTGGCCGGAGATCGTCTCGCGATCCCCGACGCCCGGTGTGTCCTTCGCGATGGCTGGGTTGCGAGGAGGCAGCGCTTCGCTGCCTCACGCGTCCCGCCTCCTCCTTAGCTAGCATGACTGCTTCGCAAAAGGAGGAGACGGCATCCCAATCCCTCTCGCTCCGCATCATGGCCTGCACTAGGCCCGGACGCGAGAGGTCGCCATCGCCGATCACTTCCCTGAGGGCACGGCGGTGCTCAGCCCACGCAGGGCATTCTCCCACTGTGTGTTCCACCGTGTCCTCAGGGCGGTCCTCGCAGTGATGACACCAATTTTGTGGTCTAATGTTTATTAAACATTGACACAATTATTTCAAAATTAAACATTGGCTCTCCATTTTAGAATAAATGTAAAAATACCTAAAATAGGTATTTTAATTTAAGGTGTTACGTTACATTAAATATCAAAGGGCCATTAAAAAATAATTGATTAAATTTTAAATGAAAATTTCACAGATTAAAAAATAACTAAATTTCATAACCTATAATCCAAAACTCGCTCACAAATTCACAATTCAATTTTGAAACATTCTCATTGCGTACAGACCGCAAAGGAAACATCATTTAGAATGAACTAATTTACGCCGCATGTATATCATTTTCCGGCCAAAACATAGTGGATTTAGGTTGATTATTATTAATAACTTGCAGATTGGATGTCGGTGGATCGAGTTGCCGGAATATAGGGGACAGTGTCCTGTCCATGTTATAGCATTATGGTAACGTACTTTGATGCGTTTACGAAGTTTGTATAGTTGCTTTATATGGTTAGTAAGTGATTTGATGGGATTTTAAAGGAATTTTACGTCAAAGAATCTCGTGCCAAATATTTATCAATTTGTTTATAAGTAAGGCTCAAATTCGGTGTTTGTTACACAGTATAGAGATGAAAAAGCAAGAAACAAAACTTCTTTGTAGGAAAATATGGATTTAATTGTGGTTTAATTTAAAAGAAGTTAATGGAGTAGTATGCCTCGTTGGCCGAGTGGTCGCAAGTGCCACTGCCGGGCAAGGGACTTTGGGTTCGATCAAAAGCATTACTGGATTGTTTTAAATTCTCAGTAGTAGCACGGTATATGGCAATAGGCTCACCCTATATTACATGGGACTCATAAAATAAATAGTGAAAAGTGGGTGTTACATTGTACTGGGATATTAAGTTCCGTAACGTGCACTTGGGCTGATTCCTTCGGGAATAAAATGAGTGATTTTATATTAATTAAGTATAGAATATGTCGTCTTGTGCTCATAATAACTTCTTGGCTTAAAGTTTATCATTCAAATAAAGCGACGTTGGTAGAAAATTAGTTGGAAGGTATCACTAAGTCAATTGGTTGTCAAGATTTTAATCAATGTAATTTGAAAAGAAACCGGATCAATGATAGCCAAATGTTTTCAGTTGACTCCCTTATTTTATTTAAAACGTTTTTCTTTAGTAGGCTGGAAGTAAATCTCCTAAATTCATCAACGAAGTGATGACGGATTTCACTTTGAAGCCTCCATTACCTCGATGTTCACAGGACTTAAAGTTTTAGAACTCTTTTATGATAATTAGAAAACGAGTGTTTTACAGAATTTACGAGTAAATCTTAATGAAATTGGTGTTTTTAGTGATGGATTAATTATTGAAAAAATTCGTCGTCGAAGCATAATTCGGTGTTGTTTTTAATTTGTGGATTAACGAAAATAAATCCCTTTAGTATTTAATCGGGTTTATTAATAATGGATTGGGTGGTTAAGTGCAATTTAGTATTGAGTTACGAAATTGATGTAGATTACTTATAATTGTCTCATATTTTGATTGCACAGTTGGGGCTGGGTATGGTTGCAACATGTCGCGGGTTTGATTCCCACACGTAACAAATCTTTGTGTGATCCATAAATCGTGGTTCTGGGTCTGGGTGTTATGTGTTTGCGAAATTATATTATGTAACGCACCTACAGCATAGGAGGACATACAACGTTTAAAAAAGAAATGGGTTTTTAACAAAATTAAAATAAATATAACCGATTTTGGACCTAATATGAGAACAGCGTGAGCCCGCAGTTTATGATATTGATCATATTCGGTATTCCAAAATTACAACTGAAAAGAAAAGAAAAATTACTCAACTTGAAGTTCAGGAAAATTGGTATCTCGTGCCACTTCAGAAAGCAATTCAGCACTCTTCTTTTGAATACCGGTTAACAAATTCCTAATTGTTCATTGATAAAGTTTCAACGAGGTGAACAGCAACGTTTCTGAGAATAACGTTTAACAATTTCTTCAGTGCTTAGATGTATTGTTAAAAATCAATCTTTATCATCATTTCTTTTAAAGGTAAAAACCTTAAAGAAATAACATAACATAACATCACGCCTTTTATTCCCGAAGGGGTAGGCAGAGGTATACATTATGCCACTGTACAATGTAACACCCACTTTTCACTATTTATGTTATGAGTCCCAAGTAATAGGGGGTGAGCCTATTGTAAAAAAATATTTATCAGAAACCGGTTTTTTTGAGGGGGTAAACTCACCAATGACTTCTCCTGCTTTGGGTTAGGCGAGAATGACAGACTCTTACTGACTAAAAATGACCCCGTTCCTACTTCTACACTTTGAGCCGGAGCCCCGGCATCCCGTTAAGTCCTCCGCGGCTCCGTATCGGCATCAGTCCCACTGGGCCCCATATTATGCGGCGTAATTTCTGCGTAATAATTTGGTTTACTATTACGACAACTACGCGAAAAACAGAGATTAGGAAGACCTATATTCTACTCATATCACTTAATTATTATACTGACTTAGTAGTAAGTTATAATTATACACCGTGAAATTTATTTCATAATTTTATTCCGAAGTAACATGGTTCTGTCTCGGTAATACAATACGAGTTTTACAAAGAAATAAAACTTTCGTGAGAAATAATTATTTATGTTTTCGGCTTGCTCGTGTAACTGTTTGACGAGGAACTCGACTAGTTTCAGGCCATGCTAGAGACTCATATTTAAGAGCAGGATCCCGTGACGCCCGACGCGGCGGCAGTCGGTATCCTGAAGAACTAAAATGTTTGAACCAAAAACTAAATGGTGAACCATTGCAAAAAGTAAACTTCTAAAGTGCGTACGAACTCATAGTACCGATATAATCAAAACATCACGCTATGTAATTCTCAATGAGATATTTCTAGTCGGGTGGCACGTGAGATGCGAATAGTGCTTAAAAATCTCTAAATAAAAAAAAGTTAAGTGCAAGTTAGGCCCTAATGCATGAGCATACGCAGTAATATTACTATTTATATTTTGTTTTTTTTTATATTTAATTTCTCTTATTATCATAAACGCATTGTATTGTATCGTATTGTATATACATTATTTTGTTATCTTTGATGATTTTTGTTATTTTCTTCTTCTCTGTTTTGTGCTGATTGTCAAATAAATGATTTTTTTTTCTTTCTTCTCTTTCTACTAATCTGATAAATGCTTGCAGTACGGGTTTCTTGGAAGCAGTACCACGTTTGGTCTCATTTGATACTTCCCATTGTTCCATTGAAACTTAACAACAGACGTGTAAAACGATTTGTGTGGAGTATTTGTCTTTTGGTAGGTGTTCGATTAATTCGGATTGAGTTCGTTATTTGTACTATCATTACCACTGGAAGGATAGTTTGACTTCACAGTTTAATAGTTGTTAGTTCGATGTTGGTATTATATTTTTCTTAGACTTGTGTAAGTCTACCTAGACATTACCTAAAGTATGCTTTCCTCATCAGAATCTGAGTTCTATGGGTATTTATTTAAATTCATGTTGCTTAGGGTTCCCAAACTCATGTCATCAGTAAGGAAATGATTGTATCAAAATACCTCTAGTTTAAAGAGACAATATTTGACGAAACCCAAAAAGTAAATGATAAATTACCCATATTTATATAGCCTATCCCCATTGGACGTCGCGGAGAACCTAACGGATAACCGGGGTTCCGGCTCGACGTGCAGGAGAAGGAACGGGGTGGTTTTTAGTCAGTAAGAGTCTGACACTCCCTCCCGCCTCACCCAGGCGGGAGCAGTCATTCGATGATTTTCCCCCCTTAAAAAAAACCCATATTTATTTCTGCAAATCGGTTGCAAGGCAATATTTTTACATGTCAATCTTTCAATATAAATGCCTATTATTATGTTTTTATTTTTTTTAATATCATTATTATTTAATATCATTTAATATTATTAAATATATGTAACTACAGAAATATTTACAACTTAAAATTAACTACAACTAAACTTTTAAATAAAACGAAAGTAAAAAAATAAAGAAAACAACAAAAATTCTACCCTTAATTTAGGCGCCAAAGTACTTGTTCGCATCGTAAAGCTTATTCTAGGTCCGAAGAAATAGCCATCAGATGGAGTTCACTACGGTTGACGCCGATACGGAGCCGCGGAGAACTTAACGGCTTACCGGAGCTCCGGCTCGAAGTGCAGGAGTAGGAACTGGGTGGTTTTTAGTCAGTAAGAGTCTGACACTCCCTCCCGACTCACCCAAGCGAGAGAAGTCATTCAATGATGTTCCACCCTTAAAAAACCCTCTGGTTACGTGTGGAGTCGATTAGCCTACGGGCGATATCTTTAAAGTTAAAAGCTAACTTTGTGAAATGTCAGTATGCAGGTTCTAGCCACATTTTCTACAGCTATATTACAATCTCAAAGCATGAGTAATAAACTAGATGGTAACTTTAGTGTCAACTTGGTAAAGTTTGTCAAAGATGGGAACTATGATACGATGTAATAGAGAATGCTGAATTGCAGGTAGCAGTTACTTTTGGTCTTGTATTTGAACTTTAGGCCAAATAACTTTAGTTGTAAATACTTTCGTTTTTATTTATCTTAGCCCTAGTTATTTATTATTTAGTATATTTGTACAGACATGACCAGCCCAGTTCCACTTATCAGTTCCAGCTTGCGGTTTTGTTGAGATGAGTATTGAACTGGGACTTGAGTTTCTTATTCTGTCTAAGATACTGCGGTCCATGGCTCGCTATTGGTAAGAAGAGGTGAGTGACAGGAGGGTAGAGAGGCCTTTGCCCTGCAATGGGACGACCATGGCTAATAACAAAATGCAAAAATAAAATATGCATAAATTAGTTTAGTAATTCTTCCAATAAAACAATTATTCCGCATAAAAAGCTAAATTAATAAATCATTTTAAGATATTTGCTCTCTAAATTCGCTGTTACACTGAGTCTATTGTTTAAAAATAAACAATAGACTAGATACAATAATAAACAATAGAATAAATAATACTGAAATTTGTTTTTTTTTAATTATGTTAGAGGTATATATAAATACTTCAGGCATAGATTAGTACAGGCAACCAGGCCTAAGAGCACCACTGTTTTAGCTTCTTACTTGATATACTTGTTATATACTGATTGATATACTTGATATACTTCTTCATACTTGACACAAAACGCTTAATGATTGATAGACACATTTTTTTTAAACATTGCCTCACACTAGAATTTTCGCCTGTGTCGTAGGTGTGCTTACTAATATAAAAATTACACCCAGGCCCGAAACAACAATCTGTGGATCACACGAAGTATTATTCCGTGCGGGAATCGAACCCGCGATACGTTGCACGGCATCCGGTTACCCAGCCACCGCACCAACCGTATGTAGTCGTATGTCGAATATTACTTAATATGTCAATCAAAAAATATTGAGTGACTCCGGTATTGATTCCAGAACAGTGTCAACTGTCTGGAACACGACAAAGGGAAGTAAATTGATAATACAACTAATCATTAATTCTTAGTACATTTCACGTACCAAATAATCTTTTAAAGCAAATCAAGGCAATTCGCTAAGAGGAAACAAAACAAAGGAAAAAGAAACGAATCCTTATCGATTCAGCAATATTGTGTAATTAAAGCTAAGTGGCTGTTGTTAAGTGTTAGTATTAATTAAATACTTGTTAAAGAACTGCCGATGGCCGACGTTCGGGGATCTCCTAAGCATTATCGTTAGCTGAATGATTTTTGTGCTAATTTAGTCTTTAACACGTAATATTATTATTGTATTCTTTTGTCTGGACTGCCTCGTTGGGCGAGTGGTCGCAAGTGCGACTGCCGGGCAAGGGGTTCGATTCTTGGGTCGGGCAAAGTATTATTGGGTTTTTTTTTAAATTGTCAGTAGTAGCACGGAGTCTGGAATCGTGTCCGGTATATGGCAATAGACTCACCCCCATATTAGGTACATGGGACTCATAAGATAAATTGTGAAAAGTAGATGTTACATTGTACAGTGGCATAATGTACACCTCTGCCTACCCCTTCGGGGATAAAAGGCGTGATATTATGTTATGTGTTTTTTGCCTGGTTGTTACGTAATAGGTTGAATAGGTTCATTACATGGGACTCATAAGATAAATTGTGAAAAGTGGGTGTTACATTATACAGTGGCATAATGTGCACCTCTGCCTACCCCTTCGGGGATAAAAGGCGTGATGTTATGTTATGTGTCTTTTGTCTGGTTGTTACGCAATAGGTTGAATCGGTTTGAAATCGATTATGGGTAATTAGCTAATTAGCTAGTCTGTCTTGTGTATCGAGTAATCGTACGAGCGTCTACCGGGTAAATGGACTAAGGTTTGGGCAAATGTTAATGAATTTTCGAAGAATTCTTAGCAATATTTTTTTATGGAATAGGAGGGAAACGAGCAGACGGATCAGACGGTAAGCGATCAGCGCCGCTCATGGACACACATGGTTGTTAATTATACAATGAATAATACACTTTTTACCCTATACGTTACAAAATCCATGTACTTCGACTTCAAGCATTTGGTTTTCAAAATTCCAAATTTAATTGGAGATTAGAATAAAGTAGATGGCCCTATTCATGCAATGAATAAATATATGATCTATTTAGAAAAACTGGATTAAATAAAAAGGTGATTTAATGAATATACGTAGAACTGAAATTAAAAATGAATATGCTTTTCGTTTAAAAGACTCCCTCTAATTAATTAATAGTGAAATATAAAACTAATTAATTTAATTAGGTCTAGTAGAGATGCTAAAAATACTGCAGGTAATAAAATTATTTTAATGGCTTCCAGGGTTCAACGGAATTATATTTTGCTTTAGAGCTAAACATTTTTTGTAGACTTGGCAGTTTAATTTTCCTGACTAAATTAGGGTTGCTAATATTCCATCTTGGTTCAATGGCAGTTTCTTTCATAACCTCTTTAGAGTTCATACATTCTTGATTTGATCATTCGTTAGATCTTGATTATAATCTTTTCGCCACTCCCACTGTTTCTGCAGGTGCTACTCATAGCAAAGGTAGAGGTATAAGACAAAGACCGGACAACAGCGCTCTATGATAACACGTACCATGCCTTTAAAGGTCGACTAGGCCTCCTTTAAATAAGCTATGGCCTGCTATGGCATTGAATTGCGAAGGGCACTTCGGGCGTGGGAGATTGTGAGACGATCTCCGACCACCGTAGGCGCGGGCCTGCGGACGGCGAGCATGGGTGGCTCGCCGCCCGACCAGAACCAGACCCAAGCATACGGCGCGTCGCGTTCCGCGCGCGTCTCAAAGAGTCATCCGACCACCATGGATAGGGTTGAATAGGGCTGATGCCGATACCGAGCCGCGGAGGACTTAAGGGGTTGCCAGGGCTCCGGCTCGAAGGGTAGGATTAGGAACGGGATGATTTTTAGTCAGTAAGAGTCTGACACCCCCTCCCGTCTCACCCAGGTGGGAGAAGCCATTCGACGATTTTCCCCCCTTAAAAAAAATGGCATTGAATTGACATTGATTTATTTTATTTCAATTTGATTACTCTACTGGCTAAATATGAAGCCATAACTATAATGTTATGTTAAACATGTTAATACTTACTTTTTATTGGCTAATTTAATTTATTGACACTAGAAGTTAAGATTATTATGTTACAATAATATGATTTATGTGGTCTGACAAAAAATGATTTGATTTAATAATACTGTAAGAACTTTAATTGCATTAATAAAATGCGAATATTAGGTAAACAAAAAAACATGTAGGGGGAAGTCCCTTAACGCCGGACGGTACCTAACGCCATAGGCTTGTATTATCTCTATAACTAATAACGCGAGCGATTCAATTTTTACTAAAAATCTTAGGTGACTGCCACTGGGAGACTTCCCCCTAAGTAACGAAGTAATATAAAATGTGAATTAGTGCGGATTTAAACAGCAGTTAATTTCAAGTCAAAGTACCTAATAAGCAGAAAAAGTAGTTTTAACTGTATATTTTACGATAGAAAAACAAAAATGAAAAATTTAATTAAATTTTAAGCTACATACTCACTTGGCTCCTAAGAAAATATTCTTTTGTTTAATTAAAAATATAAAACAACTTAACCTTGTTTTTAAGGACTAGTTGGGTAGAATCACAATAATATACTTTGGCCACATTTGCTAGAAATAATCTTATATTTGAATTTTTGTCATCTTAATCATTATTTTGTAAATGCATATCTTAGTCATGGCGTTTTGCATTATTAGAAACCTATTAACATAACATAACATAACATCACGCATTTTTATCCCCGAAGTAGGCAGAGGTGCATATTACGGCACTTAATGCCACTGTACCATTTAAGACCCACTTTTTACTATTCCCATCCAGAGTCCCATTGCCATATACCGAGCACAATTCCAGACTCCGTGCTACCACTGAGAATTTTGTAAAAACCCAGTAATACTTCGCCCGACCCGGGAATCGAACCTGAGACCCCTTGCCCGGCAGTCGCACTTGCGACCACTCGGACAACGAGGCAGTCATTGAAACATATTTTAATGGAATATTGGACAAATGGACATAAATCGATTGATCACTAGTCATTAATGGCGCCCACAGACACTCGTAATATACGGCACAGGACATAAGTGCGCCACCAGCCTTTAAAATTTTCTTTAAAAATAAGTTTAATTTCAGGTGACATCAGGCCTTTGGGGCCACGTGTGGTTATGGTGGGAAACCGATGGTCTCAGGGAAGATGGCACAGTGGTCACGTGCCGCCGTGCACAGCGAGGTGTAAAGGAGACACTCGTCTGTCTAGGGATGTGTCGTCACAGGCGTTGCACCTCGGGGACTCCGGAGCAGGTGTCTTTTAGAGGACCTGGTGCCTTCTTACAGGTGTTGTGGGTGGCCACCGCGGTGGTCCAATTGAGGTAAAACCCCACACCCCCTAGTCTTTAATCCCCAAAAGCTAGACGCCTTTTGATGGTTTGAATGAAAAAGGTAACATCAGGCATCCCTATTAAGCTAAATAGCCTTCCTCATTCGCCAGCTATTTGAAATTTATATTTTTATATTTTTTAATGTTCATCACTATTAAAATTCTCTGGATTTGTTCAGTTTTTCAGATGGTTGAATACGGAAGCGTGTTTACTTCGCTGGTTTATGAGTTGGTTTGAATCACTGGCTTGAATAATACTTGAGATGAAATACCTCACCTTTGAGTTTTATAGTCGGGTTTTAGTTAATGGAACTTGAATCTCATTTAATATAAATACTGCAATAAAAATTATACAGAAGTATTCAGTTAAAAATATGATATTTTCCAATTGAATGAATGATTACTGGACTACATTTAATTTGTTTTCTTTTTTAAAAAGAAACGTGTTGTGTATTAGGTTTTCGCAAAATTTGTAGTACTTAGTTCACTGACAAACGTTTCAAAAAGGGAGGATAATAATAAATACGCGCATCCACATCTCGGACTAACTAATGAAGAAGCAAAAAATGCAAAAAAATGTACACGTCAACTTTGAATATTTTTACACAAAAGCGAAAAGAAAGAAAAAATCAATCAAATTCACAGAATAAAATGAAAAATATTTATTACGAAAGTACCCCACGAAGCAACATTGTCGAGACATTTTGAAACTTTTTACTGTTTTACTCGAAAGCGCTGAAAATTTATGAAAAAGTCGCGAAACTCGTAAAAAGCCAAGACGTGTTAGTCCAGCCATAAAGAACGCGTAAATTTTTGCGTCGCTGCGTAATTTCTTTGGACTATGTACACAGTTAGAAATAGGGTCGAGGTGAGGCCAATTTTAAATGTTATGAGTTTTTAGGTCAGAGGTACTTGCAGGTAAGTTAAGATACTGCTCATCAATTTACCTGAACGACCTTCGATGGCTACAATCAATATTAACTGGATGTCCCTGGTTGTGATAACTTTTACATGACTTTTACTGTGTAATATTGCAAATTATGAATATAAAGTTTTTGGTAGTATACGTATAGGATAAACGAGCAGACTGACTGACGTTGTCCATGGACACCGGGAACACCAGAGGCATTACAAGTGCGTTACCGACCCTTTGGGGATTAGTAATTTAAGGTTTGTTGGGGATTCGGGGACTTAGGAGATTGGGAATGGGGGGAATAATTGGGCCATGTTGAAACCAAACTCGATGCCTGCACGGTTGGCGGGGTGGTTGGGCAACTGACTGCCGCGCAACGTGTCGCGGGTTCGATTCCCAAACGGAACAACTCTTTGTGTGATCCACAGATTGTTGTTTCGGGTCTGGTTGTCATGTGTATGTTAGCTTGTATGTTTGTAAACACACCGACACAGAAGAAAAACCTAGAGTCAGGCTTTTAATTAAAAAAAACTGAGTTAAATGAAATTATGACAAATTGACGATTGATCCCCACAAACTATTACGCATACATACTAAAAACAATTTACTGACAAAATAATTGAAATACAACTAAAATTCACCACATTACATTGAAACACTACAGCTGAAAATGTAAAATAAATAATACGGGATAATTCACTTTAGACCGTTTGAATTTATTTAGATTAGGCCCACTCGACCCTTGGCTAACCTAACTTGATACAATAATCATTTTATTACGAATCTACTGCTTTTGCTAAAGGTAAATGACCTCTAAATCGGTTAAACTTAGTGTGTAGAGATTTTAATTAGCTTTTCGTAACAAATTACTCTTTATTTTTATATTCTTTTGGCTGTAACATAGTAAAGGTACTTGATTATAATGATGACATAACATGATGACATTAACATTTTATTGAAGGGTTTCAAACAGTAATTTGTTTATTAATTTAATCATCAATATCATAAAAGTGAATGTAGTTATAAATGTTATGTTACGTAGCAATGTAGCCTTATGTCATAAGTGGTAGCAATGTGTAGCGCTGCGTAGCGCTGCGTAGCGCTGCGTAGCAACACGTAGCACTGCGTAGTAATACGTACCCTGTAGCTATAATTTATGTACTTATACAAAGCAATCATTATCGTAGCAGCACGTAAGTTGTAGCTGCGTAGAGTTATATTTGCAGTTGAAGTAATACCATAAAATAGCCTGCCGGTTATATATACATTTACTTAGTTACTTATTTTTATAATAACTATCGTGAAACTTACTTTTAAAAGAGTAAAGAATGGAGTTTCTTGCTCGTTCATCTCCATTCGAATCTACATTCTGGAATGAAGACCTAGTTTCACTGACGGACTGACTGACAGACTATTATTTATTTTTTATTTGTTGACGATTCAAAGTACAAAATTATGGTATAATTGAAATGCTATAGACTTTGACTTTGACTAAATTACCTAAAAATCAAAGTTTCAAACCACAAAGGAGTTTTTCCTCATGAGCAGCGTGCCCGGTCGCGGCGATATCATGATTCCTAGTCATTACAGTCGTATAAATGTCCATAATCCTGTGCATTTTGTCTGCATAGAAGCGTGTAAATGTATTCATTTTTTATATATGTAAGGGGTGAGCCTATTGCCATATACCGGGCACAATCTCAGACCCCAGGCTACCACTGAGATTTTTTAAAAACCCAGTAATACCTTGTCCGACTCGGGAATCGAAACCAAGACCGGCAGTCGCACCCACGACTACTCGGATATATCTTACAGATTATAAAATGCTTCCGAAATACATACGGCTTATGTTTCAGATTTTCTAAAGAAACACGAGTAGTGTTTTGTTAATTTAATTGTTTACACAAAATCCGGGTACTACAATAAGTGTTTAATGGCTCTCGAGTCGATAAACCAATTAGCGCTTTCTCAAGAAGTACACAACTATACTAATACCTTAAATGAAGGAATATTTTGATATCATTTGCGGATATTAGCACTTAAATAAAATTAGCCAATCAGTTTTCTTATAATTATGCAAATCCTCCTTTTCCATTGCTAATATTATCGACATTTTATTCCCGAATCACGCCTTTTTATTCCCGAAGGATTAGCGAGAGGTGCTCATTACGGCAGTGATACCACGGCCTCACAGAAAACCGACGTGAAGCAACGCTTGCGTTGTATTTCGTCGTGTGAGTGAAGTTACCGGAGCCCCAATTACCCTCTCCTTCCCCAATCTCCCCAATTCCTGCATCCCCAACGATCCTCAAACTCCTAATTCCCCAAAAGGTAGGTAACGCAACTTGTAACGCCTCTGGTGTTCCAGGTGTCCATGGGCGACGCCGATTGCTTACCATCAGGTGATCCGTCTGCTCGTTTACCTTCTTATGCCATAAAAAAACAAAAAAAATAATAAAAAAAATAAAAATATGTTATGAGTCCCATGTAATAGGGAGTAAACCTATTGCCGTGTCCTATTCAGTGTCGTGGTGGCCTGGAGGTTTAAGACGCTCGCTTCTCATGCATGAGGGTGCGGGTTCGAAACCTACCAACGGCAAGTACCAATGTGACTTTTTCCGAGTTATATGTACTTTCTAAGATTATTTATACACCACTGACAAACGGTGAAGGAAAAACATCGTGAGGAAACCTGGACTTATAATTTCTAATTATAAGTTTGAAATCGCCAACCCGCATTGAGCAAGCGTGGTGATTAACGCTCTAACCTTCTCCGTGTGAGAAGAGGCTTTGCTCAGCAGTGGGCATTTATAGGCTGTTGATGATGATGATGATGAACCTATTGCCATATACCGGGCACAATTTCAAACTCCGTGACTCCAGACAACTGAATTTTTTTTAAAAACCCGGTATACTTTGCCGGGCCCGGGGATCGAATCCGAGGCCCCTTGCCCGACAGTCGCACTTGCGATCACTCGGCCAATGAGACAGTAGACTTTTAGATTGTAGTTACCGTAATTCTGTAATAGTTGTAAACAAAATGTCAACTCTAAAGACTTAAGATGATGGTGGCATATGGCTATACTGCTCTAAGTAACTCACTACCTCTCATTGAGGAGTAAACATGGAATAGAGAAAACAACATAAACTTGTGTTCTAACTAAAAATCGCGGGTCACTCGCGTGAATATACTGAGAAAAGCTCTACTACTTTCGAATCACAGTCAGTAGGCTGCGCGACATCGCCGCGACCGCGCACGCTGCTCATGAGGAAGAACCCCCCGGAAATAAACTTTTGTAGAAAATAATTTTATCAACCAACTCTAAAATTATCTTTAAGTATAGAACTAGCCCATATTTCGTAATACAAGTGCAGGTTCTAAATTAAAATAAATAAGATACGCAAGGCCTTAAAGCTAGCACACCTGGTCTTATGATAATGAATATTGCGCAGTTACACTGATCGTACACTAGGGAGGATTATACTCGGTATGTTCCCGAAGATACCCGAAGTTTTACGAAGACATGAAGTAGTAAGACAAGGCTATTTAATTTAGTTGTATGTCGATGGGTAAAGAAATAGTTCCTAATAAAATGGTAGATAATTAAAAATAAAATCATGATAATTTTTTTTTGTGATGTTAAAACGTTTATTTCTATAAAAAACTTAAATAACAATGTTAAATGACTCAACTTTTCGGCTTGCTGCTTGCTTGCGTGTAGGTGCACCCTGTGTTTCTCCTCATCGCTGTCAATGCGATGAGATGGTCGACCACCTCGGCCACCACGGCCTATCGTGTAGCAGAAGCGCGGGCCGGATAGCCCGACACGCCAGCATTAACGACATTATCCGTCGAGCTCTTGTCATCGCCGGTTTGCCAGCTGTTCTGGAACCAAAGGGTTTAGCACGCGACGATGGTAAGAGACCCTACGGTATGTCCATTATGCCCTGGAAGCTGGGAAGGTCTTTGGTGTGGGACGCAACCTGCGTCGACACCCTTGCACCTTCTCATCTTCCAGTAACGGCGAGTTGTGCTGGTTCGGCTGCTGCCTCTACAGAAAACCTCAAGCGGCGCAAGTATAACAACCTTGCTGGTAGTTATATCTTTGAGCCGTTTGGGGTTGAGACGCTAGGTCCGTGGGGTCCGAGTGCGCTTAAATTGTTCAAAAACATTTCGAAACGCCTGGTCGACACATCTCGTGACCAGAGGGCTGGTCTTTTTCTCGGTCATAGATTAAGCATTGCCATACAACGTGGCAATGCTGCCAGCCTTCTGGGTACTTTCCCCACTGACGTCGATGCGGACGAGTTTTTCGATGCCTTATAAATAGTTTATTTTTCCTATAATTAATTTTAATCTTAAGTTGTATATATTTAATTTAGTAATATTTAGTTTTAATTTTATTTAAGTAATAGTTGATAAAATTAATTTAAATTTTTACTGTGTCATGTGCAAGTGATTTGTATATTTGTAACCGCACCTACGACACGGGAGAAAATCTTAGTGTGGAACAAAGTGCGAGAGAAAAATCTTTCATGAAATTTCTATATACAGTTCAATAAGATTATAATTAAAAATGTATATTACTCAGTAAAAATTGAAATACATAAACAAAAGAAGTAAATAACCCATCTCATATACAAGCAATAAAAATTCTAATACCATAAATAGTTGATCACACATCACACACCGCACGCTAACACCTAATCATAATAAAACCATTTTTATTAAACACAATGGACCCCTACTCACACCAAACGAAATAAGACAACACTATCGAATAACGGAGTTACATTATTTAAATTCACTTTGTTGAGCAAAGTGCACTTTCAATTCGGTCGGGTAATAGCGAACTTGTCAAAGCACTTTTATATCGAGTGGCTATACGTTGGGGCTCCACCTGAGTTTTACGATAATGAATATTAGGGACTGACTTAAGGCGAGGTCCTTTAAACGATAGCCTAGTCACAATTCTGTTAAAAAAAGTAAAAAAGCCACGATAGGAAAATTTACATCAAACAGTTTGAATAATGATGGTGACAAGACGTCTCAACTTATCAAGTATAATAAAAAACAGTGTCAAAAAACAATAGACCTTAATTTTTATTCCATAAAGTTCTAAAAGTGTTTATTACGTTTGTTGGTTGATAGTTTGTAGAGGTATATTGCGTAAAAACACAAAACTGCTTAACTGATATAGATGAACTTTGGTATAAAGCTAAGTTTGACAGAACTAAGAAAATTCATTAACCCTTTCATCTGTAAATTTTCTTATAGATTTTATAAGTTTAATGACTTTCGAGTTTAAACAAAATTGAGAAATACTGAAAAATTAAAGAAAATTCCACACTGTCTATTCACTCCTCACCTTAAGATATGATACGTAGTGGACCAAAGGAATTTATATATCGTTAGAAGCTGCGCGATGGAAAATATAAGATCGCTTTTCACATAAACTATACAGGTCGAGAGCTAATAAGTATAAAATTGTGTATCTTGAACCTTTTCTTCGTTGAAACAGGGGTTTATTTTCACAAAACAATATATTGTTTTGCTTCTTTAGTAGACTGGCTCAAAAGCGACTGCCAAGCAAGAAAATTTTGGTTAATTTTTAGTATCAATTCAATTGTCGGTAAAAGTACTATTGAGGCTTTTTCATTAATTTCAGGTACAACAGGGAGTTTGAAATTATATCTGGTATATTTCAATAAAAATAATTTCGTAGCTTTCTGCCTCGCAAAGCAAAACTGTGGAATGTTCTGTCGTCGGCGGTATTTCCGAACCGATACGACCTTCAAACCTTCAAGAAAAGAGCGTATTCCTTTTTAAAAGGCTGGCAACGCACCTGTGACTCCTCTGGTGTTGCGGGTGTCCATGATCGTTTACCATCAGGTGATCTGACAACTCGTTTGCCTCCATTACCATAAAAAAAATTCAATGAGTTCACCACTTATTACGGACTCATAATATTACTAAAAGTAAAAGTATATTGTTCATAAAATAATAACAGAAATAATGAAAGAAGTAAAAGCAATCAATTCTCGTAATTTGGCCATCGCAATCGAATGGAATTAATTTAGTTCATAAATTATTTCCATTCATGAATTTATTGCATCACTCAATATGATTGAACTGTATCCATCTATGCGCACTCTTAGCTAGCTAACTAAAACAACTTTTAACAACAATTATTTCTAGAGTTCCTGTATCATCAACAGCCTATAAATGCCCACTGCTGAGCAAAGCCTCTTCTCACACAGAAGGTTTGAGCATTAATCACCACGCTTGCTTAATGCGGCTTGGCGATTACAAACTTATAATTAGAAATTATAAGCTCAGGTTTCCTCACGATGATTTCCTTCACCGTTTGTCAGCGGTGTCTGAATAATCTCAGAAAGTACATATAACTCGGAAAAATTCACATTGGAACTTGCCTTTGGTAGGTTTCGAACCCGCACCTTATGCATGAGAAGCGGGCGTCTTAAACCTCCGGGCCACCACGACATTAGAGTATCTGTATATTTTTAATATTTTCTTTAGTAGCCGTATATTAACTAGACATATACTGACCAGATTGGCGAAATATTAAAGATGGGCCAAATTAAAAGTACCATTAACCGACGACCAAGAAATGATTGATCTTGTTGATGAAGTGAATGAAGGATGTAGGAATCGTAGCAATTAGCGTTCCATAGTCTCAGCCTAACTCTATGGGAGACAGGCGTGAAGTTATGTATGTATGTAGTCATAAGTCAGTTGAGTAAAATACGTAACGTTACTCGTCTATCTGAACGGACTACATAATTGATGGCAGTAGCACACTCTTAATATCAGTATAAAATTGAGATTCATGGGCTGTTCTTGATAATTTAAACGATTTCCTACACTTCATGAATTTCCATAAATATACCACTAAGTTACCATCGAGGAATTAACCCAGTAGGTACTAGTAAATCGAAACAAAAAATCAATATGAAAATCTCCAAACCGTTCGACCTTGATCTAATGAACGACATGTTTGCGAATCTCCACTTACATGCCGTAAAACCGAAAGCGATCCATGTTGCGCCCATCCTGGAGGCCTACTACAATTTTTCGAAACGAAACTTTGTTACAAAGAAAAAGACTCAATACACTCTTAAGTCAGGATCTGATGATGGATGAATGGATGGATCATATGGAAACGGAGGGGAACTTTCGAAACTTGTAAGGTCGAGTAATGCGTCTATTATATTTTTCAATTAGTATTTTTAAATACTACAATTTGATAGAATCTGGAGTCGACCTGATGATGGAGTCAACAGATAATCGAGGAAACCCCTCAACTTTTTATATTAACTACGTTGTGTTTGAGCTTGATTAATTTGTATTAATGAGAAATTTACACCTAGAAGAAGTGGGACTGCCATTAAGGGTCTAATGATGAAGTGTAATTGTTAAGGGAACTCGTCAACGGTATACAGTAACTGCCTTGTTGTTGGGCTTGATTAATTTGTATATAAAAGAACTTTATAAAGACGCGATTCCTTGAAAGCCAAAAAATATTTCGTTTAAAATAAAATGTATCTTCTCATTGACAAAGATTATTCGTTCGATACCGAAATTTCGTTTCGCAGAATTGTAGTAGTGGTCTTCTCCTGGTCAACCCTAATAAATCTACCTATGTTCTCATTTCCCACCGATGTCCCCATTTAAAAATTTTGTTTACAATGCTGTTACGTGTTGCGAATACCTGACTTTCGAACGTATTTTGTTCAGGAGTTAAAGAAAGAAAGAAAGAAAGATTGTTTATTTGTAAAACATGCGTATACATGAATTGAGTAATCAGACATGCAAGATGTTAAATAATATGTTGTGCGTCCATGTTTCGCCAATAGTGGCATACAAATTTTATAGGTATAAAGATTATATTCAATTTCATTATAATAGTCATTATTAAATTACATTAAAGATATGAACATTTGAATTTGTTGTCACAATATTTCTAAATTAGGTAGTTACTTATATGATAGTCTAAAATAAATTACGTTATGGCGCTGTGTTTGTAATCGATATGTAGATTGAAGTTGATCTGGTGCTGAATTATTCATATCTTATTGTATTTTTTATTTATCATATAAGTTGAGGGAATACAAGAGGATACTTACAATGGTGCACGGTGAAAAGTGATTTTTAATGGTTTAATGACTGGTTCGTCGGCCCGATTCCTGGGTCGGGCAAAGTATTACTAGGCTTTTTACAAATTCCCAGTAGTAGCACAGAGTCTGGAATTGTGCCCAGTATATGGCAATAGGCTCACCCCCTGTTACATGGGACTCATAACATAAATAATGAAAAGTGGGTCTTATATTTTACAGTGGCATTAAGTGCCGTAATGTGCAACCTTTGCCTACCCTTCCGGGGATAAAGTGATGTTACATTTCAATTCACCTTAAATTGTGAAATCGGAAACATTGATTTTCCTGTTACTCGACCAGGGATCGAGACTACAATATATAAAACACATTGTCTCGCGTAGATCTACGTTCCGGTGTACCACGGGTTAAATGTTCAAAAAATGTAACACTTAGGCATTTTTAGCGTCAAAATTCCCACATTACCGACCTACCACGTCCTTGAGGGTTGAAACGTTAATTGGGTTCCGTCGGATGATTGCGTTCATCAAAACTTCGGGGCTAGCGTGTTGCGGGTTCCGTAGGTAGGGGCGGTCGATAGTGTACCAATTAGGTATGTTGATCACGTGCGCCAACGTGTCGGCAATTAGGAATTGTTAAGTGTTGGTCGAGGTGCGAACTGGGGTTGGTATTGATAATGTTAACCTTAAAATCTGAAAATTAGGTCTTAAATTATGTTTATTTGGGATTTTCTGTTGATTATTATAAAACATATTTCGGATCTCGGGATCGAACCTCGGGTCGGGCAAAGTTGGGTTACTGGTTTTTTTTATAAATTATCAGTAGTAGCACGGATTCTGGAATTGGGCGCGGTATACGGCAATAGCCTCATCCCCTATTACATGGGACTCATAACGCAAATAGTGGAAAGTTAGTGTTACATTGTACTGTGGCATAATTTATACCTCTGCCTACCCCTTCGGGAATAAAAGGCGTGATATTATGTTATTATAAAAAATGAGTCGTATGTAATATTTTGATACTTGTTCTATTTTAACCCGATTGTAGGATTGAATTGGATGCCATTTTTTTGAGCTAAATGGGATCTATAGAGGAGTCTAATTGCAGCAGAAATTCATAAACCACAATTGTCACATACCTACATCACAAAACGAAAGCTGACGAAATTTTTAACTCCTGTTTAGAACATACAAAACAAAACCCATTTTTCTGTAGCCTAATACAAACAGAGTATAATTGAGTTCCCCCCTTTAGAAACAAAGCCGAGTCAATTTACACTTCAAAAAAGCCAAATTACACGAATCCCACAGAATCACGTCGAATCTAACGTTCGTATTTGAATGTGTAAACATAGGAACCGAGTGAGGTGCCAAAAACGCGGAAAACTTCACAAATGTATGCAAAAAAGTTGAAAAAGTTGAATGACACCACACAGCAATAAACCGAAGCGAACGTTCACACTTACGCCTGCGTTTGATATAAATTGTTGCGGTGTAGTCTGGTTTACCTTTATCTAGAGGGTTCTGTAGGGAAAATATTTTAAAGTAGATTTAGGCGTGCAAGTTGACACCATAATTATCTTTTATAGATACTTACAGTAGATAATAAAGAATAAAGCTAGAATACAAAAGCTTTTCGTTATTCTTATTTATTACTAGCTGTTGCCCGCGACTTCGTCCGCGTAGATTAATGACTTCTGACAGAATTCATCAGAATCAATTCAGTGCCCAATTAAGATTTACCTATTGTGAAATGATTTATCGTAATTTCTATAAATTAAAAATCCCGCAGGGTTCTTACCAGTCCCGGCCCGATCACGTAAGTTTTGAGTAATAAAAACTGCGACTATTGTTGTACAGAATCTCTATAAAATAAGTTCAATGGTTAAAAGATAGAGTCCTGGAGCATTGACGCATAGTTCCCGTTCCCGAGGCACTTCTGAGATAAAAACTATCATACGTTACTCAGGTCCCAAATCATCGTTTTACCGAATGTAATTCAAAAAGATTGAATGATTCTAGAAGATTCAATTTTCATTCCCAATTTCACACTAACTATCATTCCCTATTTTATCCCCTTAGGGGTGGAATTCATCAAAATCCTTTCTAAGGAGATACCTATGTCATAGTAACTTTATGCATGCAAAGTCTCAGCCCGATCGGTTTAAAACTGGCAAAGTATCACACAAACTTTCACCCTCTATACTACCCACTTTGGGGTGGAAATGTTCAAAAACCTTTCTAAAGGGACGTGTACGTCATAATATCTACCTGCACGCCGAATTTCAATCGATCTGTGTAAAACTGACAAAGCCTCACACAAACTTTCATCCCCTACATTATCCCATTGGAGGTGGAAATGATCAAAATCCTTACTTGGAGATGCCTACGTCTTAACATCTACTTTCATGCCGAATTTCATCCCCATCGGTGTAAAACTGACAAAGTTTCATACAAACTTTCACCCCTATTTTACCCCCTTGGGGGGTGGAAATGATCAAAATCCTTTCTTAGAGGATGTATACGTCAAAATATCTATCGGCACACCGAATTGGTGTGGAAATGTTCAAAAACCTTTCTAAAGGGACGTGTACGTCATAATATCTACCTGCACGCCGAATTTCAATCAATCTGTGTAAAACTGACAAAGCCTCATACAAACTTTCATCCCCCACATTATCCCATTGGAGGTGGAAATGATCAAAATCCTTACTTGGAGATGCCTACGTCATAACATCTACTTTCATGCCGAATTTCATCCCCATCGGTGTAAAACTGACAAAGTTTCATACAAACTTTCACCCCTATTTTACCCCCTTGGGGGTGGAAATGATTAAAAAAACTTCTTAGAGGATGCTTACGTCAAAATATCTATCGGCACGCCAAATTTCAACCAGATCGTTTTATAATTGACAAAGTTCCATACGAACATTCACCCGCTATTTTACCCTCTTGGGAGTGAAAATGATCAAAATTCTTTCTTAGAAGATGCTTACGTTATAACATCTATCTGCATGCCAAATTTCAACCTGATCGGTTTAAAACTGACAAAGTCTCATACAAACTTTCATCCCCTATTTTACCCACTTGGGGGTAGAAATTATCAAAATACTTTCACAGCGGATGCCTACGTCATAACATCTATCTGCATGCCAAATTTCAACCCGATCGATTTAAACCTGACAGTCTCATACAAACTTTCATCCCCTATTTTACTCCCTTGGGGGTGGAAATTATCAAAATCCTTTCACAGCGGATCCTTACGTCATAACATCTATCTGTATGCCAAATTTTAGCCTAATCTGTCCAGCGGTTTGGGCTGTGCGTTGATAGATAAAAAAATAAAAACTTTGCACATCCTAAGAGACCTATCATATGTACCAAGTTACATGGTTTTATCTCCAAAAATGACGAACACCCACATGCAACCCCTATTTCACCCCCACGCTGGTGTAAATTTTAAAATGCTAGAACAAACGATTTTTTGTTTATTATTTAGTGCCTAAATATAAAATGTAAGGTATCTTCAAGAATAACGAACTTCATACAAACTTTCAACCCCTATTTCATCCCCTCACAGGTCGAAATTTCAAAAACGCTAAAACAAATGTTTTATTATTTTTTATCAAGTGCTTAAATATAAAGTTTCATCGTTTTATCTTTAAAAATTATGAAATCCCATACAACTTCCCCCCCCTTTTTAACCCCTTACAACCCCTTTTTCGCGATAAAAAGTAGCCTATGTTTTATCTCGGGGTCTAGAATATCTGTATACCAAATTTCATTCAAATCCGTTTAGTAGTTTTGGCGTGAAAGACTAGCAGACAGACAGACAGACAGAGTTACTTTCGCATTTATAATATTAGTTAGGATTAGGATAGTGAAGTCTACTGAGATATAAATCAGTGCGCAATTGTGTATAAAACTTTTTATTATAAATACGAAAATGTCACGATTTTACATCAACCTCTTCGACGTAACCTACCGTGCTGCTGATATCACTGTCCATAAGCGGCAGTGACCACTTATCATCAGGTGATCCATCTTCTCGTTTGCCCCTATCGCTCAAATTCCACCCTCAAAGGCCATCCTCCAAAGACTTCCAATCGACGGACTCCTAAAAAACTCGGTATTCTGGTATTTTCCACTCTTTTTTTTGTAACCAATAAAAATTCCGGAAACATTGGTTACATGCGACCTCTAGAATTTATATTGAACAAAAAGTGTGAGCAATAAATAAAAAAAATCGCTTTCAGGATAGCGTAATCAATTCGCCCTTTTTGCGGCCCACTGGACACAAATTTGAAGACAGAAAAGACTTTTCAACTAGAAAATAGGATACAATTGTATTGATTTAAATTCTTTATTGTCAACGCGAAATATGGATGCTTTGTTAGGAACACTCGCTGAACGCCTTTGTTCCTAAATTGGTTTCATTCGTTCAGTGTTTCGGAAACTTTTCAATATTTTGATATCATTTTTGTAACAATTTAATTGCTTTTTGCTTTGTTTAGTGAAGTTGCAATGATGGGTATCCGTTTACATTTTGTTTTGTGTTGTCTTGTGATTATTATTTATGATTGGCTGTCTCAAAATAGGGTAGACGACTAATTTTTATTTTAATGTCCGTCTGGTAGATTATTTTAAATCATTACACACGTATTTTTTATTTTCTTACAGAAACGAATACTTTCCACGATATATTGATTTGAAATGTCGTGTGACGTCACTTTTATGTACATTTTATACGTAGAAATGACGTTTTAGTCCCCCCCACTCCTAAACTTTGATTCGTCTATACGACAAAATAAAAAAATACGTGTTTAATATTTTTCAAATACCTAACATAGGGACTAATTAGATTTTTAATTTTCATACCCTGTCGTCATCCCAATTGTATGATATCTAGCAGCAGTAGTTAAGTAGTGTGCAGTAGTAGATAATAGTTACAATTACGACTGCACGGTTGGTGCGGTGTTTGGGCAACGGGCTGCCGTGCAACGTGTGGCGTTTTCGATTCTCACACGGAACAACATTTTGTATGATCCACAAATTGTTGTTTCGGGTCTGGGTGTCATTGTGTATGTGAACTTGTATATTTATAAACGTACCCACGACAAAGGAGAAAATCCTAATGTGAATGAAAATGCTTGGATGCAGGCTAGTCCGGCTCCACAGGATAACTAAAAACACTGTTGTTGTATTGAAATCGTAAATACTACAGCCATATTGCTAAGTTGTATATTTTTTAACTTATATAACCAATGTAAATGTGAGAGCCCTGTAATTAATTTAATATTAAATTAGTAGAATTCATTTGTGTCGGCTTGGAGTTGTCATGCTCACTCAAAGGTCTCATTGGCGGTGGCGCGTGCAGTGGATCGCTCGATTCCCTACAATATGGTTGAGTTGGGCGGTGCTGGTGTACGTGTCATGTTCGTGAACGGGCGCCGTCAACTGGGACTGGTCAGCTCCAGACTGTGTTATTGTTCTTAAGGTTATTTTCTTTCTTGATCACTTTGACTGGATTTTGGTGTTACATTGTTCTCGCACAATCCAAACAGCAAAACTATGTAACTAGTAAATTGTATTGTGAACCTGATTGAAAAAGAGTAACCTATGGAGTTTCTTGCTCGTTCTTCTCCATAGGAATCTACACCTTGGAATGAGCAAATACTAAAAATAAACTTTTAATATTTATTTTATTTTGACGTTCAAAAGTGCCATTCTGGCCTAATTGAAATAAATGATTTTGACTTTGACTTTGACTTTGTGGGGCAAATTTTTTCTAAAAAAAACAATGAAATACGTAATATGATTAGAAGCGATACTTTTGTGAATGTGTTTTCAAAAAAAGGTGACTCCCGACTGTAATGATGTGTATTACATATTTTGATTTGAAGATTTTTAACAGAAATATATTCTATACATATAATAAAATCGTAGAAAAATCAAAATTGTACATTGAATATGTTTTTAACAGAATACTTGGAGGGTGACCTGCAATCGATACCGAAGCCAAATATATGGTTTTTGGAATTTTTGTGTGTTTGTCTGCATGGATTTACTTCAAATTTTGTATGAATATTTACTAATAAGTCGGTTTAACATATGGGCTACATATTATCACGCTATCATCTATGGGGGAGGAGCCCTATACTAGGTACTTGATAAAGACTAATTCACAAGCATAAATTCTGCCAGAAGTCATTATTCTACGAAGTCGCGGGCAACAGCTAGTAATAATAATATAATAAGTCTTTCCCGGTGGTTGCACTTCCGATGATACAACTAACAATCCCTACAATCTACAGTAGTTGAATGATTGTAACATAATTATTTCAGCTAGTTCATAAACATTTCATAGACTAAGTAAAAACGCGGGTTACTCACGTGAATATACTGAGAAAAGCTCTACTAGTTATTAGTAGCGACATCGCCGCGACCGCGCACGCTGGTCATGAGGAAGAACCCCTGTGTGGTTCGAAACTAGTAGAGCTTTTCTCAGTATAATCACGTGAGTAACCCGAGTTTTTACTTAACATTTCACAGAGTTTCATTCACTATTAAGAGAGAAAAATAAATAAAATTTACCGTTGGCTATAAAAATGATTTTCTCATAAAATTGAACCATAAAAGCTGTAGTGTATGAACATGTACAGTGGAGCAAAATTATTAATAAAATAAATTATACTCGACTTTAATGATGGAGATAATGTTTGTGATAATTATGATAGTGAAATAATTATTTACATTTCAGAACTTAATCTTACAGTTTCTTTCCAAAATGGTTCCATTTTAAAACGATTTGTTGTGACCCGAGAATCTATTAGGGTGCGTCCACATCTGAAGAATGTGAGCGCGAGCCATTTGCGGGCTGCCTGCAAACTGCACGCGTGCAGTCTGCGGGCAACTGCAATCACCAAATCACCTTGTCAACGTGGTAATAATGGCTACCTTAGATTGTTTTTCAGACTAATTTTACCAGTTGGTGATATTGATAGTATATTGTATGTTCGTAAGCGATCAGCGCCGCCCATGGACACCCGCAACACCAGAGGAGTCACAGGTGCGTTGCCAGTCTTTTCGAAAGGAATACGCTTTTTTCTTGTACACTAGCAACTACCTCTATACTAACAAAGAAGCGGTTTATAAAATAATTTTGAAAAAAAAATACAACGTATTTTATAATACTTTTAATTTAATAAAATATAAATACATCTCTTTGAAGTCATGAGGTTTTTTCAGTCTGATACAATCATACTATATGTATAAGTTCAAGGCATAAGGCATAATCGCTGTACGCCTATACAGCTTAACTAAATTTGATAAAATTGTTGATAGCAACAAAGTACACCTACTTCATTTGCTTAACTGTTATTCATTACATTTGTGAATGGTAGAGAATTTCCATCTTTAGCGACCATTAATTTTTAACATTTAACATAATTATGAATAAAATAAAACTACCTATATCACATAATAAATATATAAGTATAATCATTGTTGTTGCCTAAGTACTAAATTGGAATATTAGTATGTATGGTTTTGTATATAAAACTATGTACCTAGACACTAAATAAAAAATTGCATTAAAATAATTAATTTGAACTTGATTGTGTACTATATATTACATAAGTCTATGGTTATGAACTAAAGTTTTCACTAAAAATTTTCGCAATAACATTAAGAATATTTTGTAACTTTATTATTTAATCTCGGTCTAAAATAAATCTAGTTTACATCTCACAATAACCACACATACACGCATAAGGCGGTAAACGAGCAGACGGATCACCTGATGGTAAGCAATCGGCGTCGCCCATGGACACCTGGAACACCAGAGGCGTTACAAGTGCGTTACCGGCCTTTTGGGGATTAGGAGTTTGAGGATCGTTGGGGATTCAGGGATTGGGGAGATTGGGGAAGGAGAGGGTAATTGGGCCTCCGGTAACCTCACTCACACGACGAAACACAACGCAAGCGTTGCTTCACGTCAGTTTTCTGTGAGGCCGTGGTATCACTCCGGTCGAGCAGGCCCATTCGTGCCGAAGCACGGGTCTCCCACACTTAATTTAGTATGTCTTATGAATGTTTAAACATAAACAAGATGAAAAATAAAGTATGCAAAATTCCAGTACATTTAATGGTGAAGTTCAGTATTTATTTTATCATTTAGTTAAAAGATTGTTCTAATTGAGGTACTAGACTACCAAGAGATTGGGCGTAGAAGTCTGGTCTGATAGTTTTGTGATCTAACATTATATCGACGGTGAGGTTATTTAAAACCAATAAGGTTTTGAACCCAGTTGCTTTTCCAAGACCTACATCTTGCTCGATCCTGAAAGAAAAAAGTAAATATAATTCAGTTGTAAGTAAAGCTAAACCCAGAAGCGGATTGATTAAAAAGGTACATCAAAATTTTGTTTGGCAATTGTTTTGGGAACTTAAATAAGTCGTAGCTCACTAATAAATTATAAAACTTGACGTCTAAACCTGTGATGTTGGTTGGCCGTAAAAATAATACATAACATAACGCCTTTTATCCCCGAAGGGGTAGACAGAGGTGCACATTACGCCACTGTATAATGTAACACCCACTTTTCACTATTTATGTCATGAGTCCCATGTTATAGGGGGTGAGCCTATTGCCATATACCGGGCACAATTCCAGACTCCGTGCTACTACTGAGATTTTTTTTAAAACCCAGTATTACTTTGCCCGACCCGGGAATCGAACCCGAGACCCCTTGCCGAGGCAGTCAAGTCGTAAAAATAATACAATAAACAATATTATTATCAGAACAATTGCTAGAAAAGATTACACACAAGCCATTACAATTTTAAACACTCATAAACAACTCAATACCTTTCGTTCCATTTTAATTTACGTTATAATTTACTCATTATATACGTTTTTAATTGATTAAACACTTCAACTTAAAAACAATCAAACGAACATATGAAATAAAGTCTCTTTTTGATTAAATTTTAAACGTGACACGTAATATTAAAACCCCAAAACAATGAACTCGTTGAAAGAGTATTGAGTGTAAATAATTAAAAGTTTAATTGAAATTAAATAAACTGAAACGGTACATTATTAAAATTTCATTAAGTATTAATGTCTACATACTACCATTTTATAGACGAAATGTTAATGAATGTAATCGAGATGAGAAGCATACATTTTGTTGGTTATCGTTTATCAATCTCAGTCTATTGACGCACGGAATATGATTTTACATTCAGAGGTTTTATCGAGTAATTTGGAATTATGAAAGTTAACTATCAGATTCTTCAATAATAATCTATCTATATATAAAAATAATCTCGTTTTAGTTACACGATTTATAACTAAAAAATGGCTGAATCGATTTGGCTGAAACTTGGTAGCTTAGAATCTTGTTTATCTAAAGATTTTCCAAAAATCCTACAGGAACGAAAAGAAACGGGATTGTGCGTACGAATTCGCGGGCAGAAGCTAGTTACTAATACATATCATAACAATAATACATAATAAGTAATACAACAAGTAATAAGTAACAATAATAGTAATCCTACATAGTCAAACTTTGAGTAATGTAATTTTAAATAACATCATAACATCACGCCTTTTATCCCCGAAGGGGTAGGCAGAGGTGCACATTCTACCACAGTACAATGTAACACCCACTTTTCACTAGTTGTTATGAGTCCCATGTAATAGGGGGTGAGCCTATTGCCATATACCGGGCACATTTCCAGACTCCGTGCTACTACTGAGAATTTTAAAAAACCCAGTAATACTTTGCCCGACCCGGGAATCGAACCCGAGACCCCTTGCCCGGCAGTCGCACTTGCGACTACTCGGCCAACGAGCAGTAATTTTAAATATACCTCTATAATATACAACTTACATGTCCCCAATAAAGAGCACGCGGCTGGGATCTGACACTCCAGCCCTCTTCATCGCGAACTCTCCGAACGCCTTGCCAGGTTTACCCAATGTCACTGGTGAACGATTTGTTTCTTCAGCCACTAAGTTTGTGAATGCTCCCGTAGCTAAAGTATACACAGAAGATTATATTATAACACCATAATGTACAAAAAAAAAATACTTAAACAGAAGGAGTAGTTATCCATAAGATCCAAGTTGAATGTTTAGTTTTTAAAACCTATGTCCCCACATAGGTAAACGCACATGTCACTCTTTACCGACTTGAAAAAAAGGAGGAGGTACTATGTTCAGCTGATTGTTTTTCATACCCATTTTTCGTTCATCTTTTTATCATATCTTATATACTATTTATTTATAAAGCTGAAGAGTTCGTTTGTTTAAACGCGCTTATATCAAGAACTACTGATTCGATTTGAAAAATTTGTTCTGTTTTGGATAGCCCATTTATCGAGGAAGGCTAATCATGCTACGTTCAATAGGCACCGAGTAGAGTGAGTGAAACCGCATAGAAGTAGCTAGTCAAAGAATATAAGGATTGTATTGGTTGAAGCTTTCCTGGTTTTATTTCACATGAGGGCAAAATATTAATTCTATTTGAGTAAGCTACTGTATTTAATTCGATTTGAAAGGTTTTTCTATAACTAATGATATACCTACTAAAATTTTCTAGTTATAAAACTACACTAGATAGTGTTTTTGACGCAGGAGATTTTGATACTTTTTGGATAATTACCACAATCTCTCATAATTTTTGCAGCTTACCACCTACCACATACATTTCTGCACTACCCAGAGGATGACTGGCAGAGAATGCTGTTGGCATTAAGTCTTCCTTATGGAATTGTATAAAACTCAAATAATAAAATAAAATAAATAAATAAAATCCTAGTGTGGGGTACCGTTTTTAAAAAGAAGCAAAAAACAAAACAAACTCAACCCAAGGTTCGAACCTTAAATTCTCATATTCAATAACATTAGACCATGTATAATTAACACCAGTTAATCATTACCTAAAGTACGAAATCCTTGTCTATAATACACATATTTGTCAGTAGCACCACACAGGAACAATACTTCATGTCTGGACAGGTAAGCACTGGCCTTATTCAGTTTGGGTAAGTTCACTTTGAAATCACAGTCCATCACCACAGCTCCAATTTCGGGATCATCAGCGGAGTAAAGAATGTAGTCTTCATAGTAATCGGTTCCGACATCGGGCTACAAGTGAAAAAAAAAGAAAATAAATAAGTGTGGGAGAGTCATGCTTCAACACAAATCGTTTAGGCTTGAAACAACGCTAGTGTTCTATTTAGAAATAAGTGACGTTTTCGGAGCGTAATTACACAGTTTTTATTCATTATATAAAAACGAGATTAAAGCATGTTCCTGATTAAAATCCCCGTTATAAAAACATATTCATATTCATTTATTTGCATACCATAATGTGAATAAGGTGTTATAATATACGCTTAAAGCTAAGATAGAAGAAGACCCCGTAAGGGCACGAGCAACATTTGATAAATGAAGTTAAATTTTTTTTAAAATAACATTTTTGTTTTTAAATAAAGTTGACATTTTCATCAAATATCTAATATTAAAATGTAACATAATCGAGTTTAAATTAATTAATAAAAGTCAAAATGAAATAGTTACAATAGGAAATAAAATAACAGAGGTCATAAAAAAATTAAAATCAAAATGAAATATGTAAGTAAATAAAATTATTGTTAGGTCAAATAATTAAAATCAAATCAAAATAATCAAAATCAAATTAATATAAAATCAAATTAAAACAATCAAATTCAACTCAAACAATCAAAATTAGATTAAAACAATCAAAATAAACTCAAAGTAATCAAAATCAAATTGAATCGATCAAAACAAAGTAAGTACACAAAATAATATGTCAACTCAAAATGACAGTAGTCAAAATTTACATTTTCGATGAATTTAATGAACATCAAAAATTAAATCATCTAAATTAACTAAATATTCATCTGTACCTTTAACCGTGTGTACTTGTGGTCTGTAGACACAGTACTGTAGAGGTATTTTTTTTTTTTAAGGGGGGAAAATCATCGAATGACTGCCCCCGCCTGGGTGAGGCGGGAGGGAGTGTCAGACTCTTACTGACTAAAAACCACCCCGTTCCTTCTCCTGCACGTCGAGCCGGAGCCCCGGTTACCCGTTAGGTTCTCCGCGACTCCGAATCGGCATCGGCCCTATTGGGCCCCATCTGTGGTTTGGGCCCCATCTGTGGTACTGTAGAGGTATTATACACTACTTGTGTGCTCCTATAAATATGTGTTTGTTATAATCTTTCTTTAAAATACTCTTCAATACTGTAATAGGCCTTATTTAGTAGAAACTGTTTTAATTTCATCATAAATCTATTGTATTTATCTTCATTTTTTATTTCTTGGGGTAACTTATTGAAAATTTTTATTGACATGACCAGAGGTCCGGAAGAGTGTATTTTCAATCGTGATGTTGGTAGATTTAGTGTTTTTCTATGCCTCAGTGTGAATTTACATTGTGTGTGTTCTCTAGTGGAATAGAATTCAGGATATTTACGAACAAATTTGCACATTTCATAAAATACAAGGTAAGGTGAATATTTTTTGTTCCTGAAAGTGAGGTTTGCAACTGTTTGTTTCTTTGATATTTATTAAAATTCTTATTAACTTTTTTTGGAGAGTAAATAGCGTTTGGGAGTCTGTACTATTTCCCCATAATATTATACCATATTTAAGCCACGCATAAGCGTAAGCGTAGTAGGTGACGAGTGCGGTTTTTAAATCGGTGGTCTTTTTTATTTCTCGGAGTGCGTATGAGTACTTTGATATTTTTGCCTTCACTTTTTGTACATGACTTTTCCAATTTATGTTCGTGTCTATATCTATGCCGAGTAGGGTAAAATTATTCTTATCTCATTGATAAGTATTGATCTTATGAACTTATCTCATTGATAAGTTCATAATTATATCGTCTGGATAAAGAATGTTAGAAAAAATGGCGAACATAGGTAATGCCACTTAGAAATGATTGAAGCACAAAAATGTCTGTGGTTTATTTGTCTACATAACATAACATCACGCCTTTTATCCCCGAAGGGGTAGGCAGAGGTGAACAGTATGCCACTGTACAATGTAACACCCACTTTTCGCTATTTATGTTATGAGTCTTATGTAATAGGGGGTGAGCCTATTGCCATATACCGGGCACAATTTCAGACTCCGTGCTACTACTGAGATTTTTTTTAAACCCATTAATACTTTGCCCGATCCGGGAATCGAACCCAAGACCCCTTGCCCGGCAGTCACACTTGCGACCACTCGGCCACTGGTTGGTTCACTGGAACCGGCCAATCAGAGCGCCGAACGCGCTCGACACTATTAGGTCACGAATGCGATTGTTATTCATGCTTGGCACTCGTGTGCCACAGTTGTTGTTTCAAGACACTGTCCGCCATTTTTTCAACGTCCTTGCTCTTATATGATATATTAATTAAAAAGGTTAAATTATTATAGCACTTACGCCTTCTTTGATTTCATATCCATAGGACTTTAACACATTATTTGTCTCTGGACAGCTGATACTGTAAACCTTCTTGTTAAAGTTAACAGACTTCAAGTATTCAGCGATCGCGATCGCAGGTACTGTGAGGTTCTCCTGTAAAAAATAATGAAATTAAACTAATGCGGTAGAAAAATCTATACTACCTACTTAATATTACATAACATAACATCACGCCTTTCTTTCCCGAAGGGGTAGGCAGATGTATACATTATGGCACTTAATGCCACTGTACCTACCATGTAACACCTACTTTTCACTATTTATGTTATGAGTCCCATGTAATAGGGGGTGAACCTATTGCCATATACCGGGCACAATTCCAGACTCCGTGCTACCACTGAGATTTTTTTAACAAACACAGTAATACTTTTCCCTACCCGGGAATCGAACCCGAGACCCATTGCCTAGCAGTCGCACTTGCGAGCACTAGGTCAACAAGGCAGTCTAGGAACTATAAACAATAATATCTTTACGGTCTGATCAAAAAAAAAAATAGTTCGTAATTTAGTAGTCAGAATTGAATAACACAACTATTTGCTAAATAACATAACATAACATCACGCCTTTTATCCTTTTATCTTTTATTTTTTTGTAGGCAGAGGTGCACACAGAAGTAACACCCACTTTACACTATTTATGTTATGAGTCCCATGTAATAGGGGGTGAGCCTATTGCTATATACCGGGCACAATTCCATGAGTTTTTTTAAATACCCAGTAATACTTTGCCCGACCCGGGAATCGAATCCACGACAGCTTGCCTAGTAGTCGCACTTGCGACCACTCGGCCAACGAGGCAGTTTGCTAAATAGGCATAAGATATTATTATTTTTAATATATCTTAGGTACATACATTTGTGTAAAATAATCACACCCAAGAATAGTAATTCCACGTAATGTAGCCGTGTAAGTAGAATAAATCAATTATGTGTAGATCAAAAGATTTTATGTGTGCGCTAAAGCAATATTTATGATCGTCTTACGAGATTGCTTAGGAACACATTAGTATTTTAGTATTAATATAAGATACTAGCTTTGCCTCTTGGCTTACTTTCATGTAACGATTATTTTTATTGAACATAACATAACATCACGTCTTTTATCCCCGAAGGGGTAGGCTGAGGTGCACATTACGGCATTTAATGCCACTGTACACTGTAACACCCGCTTTTCACTATTTATGTTACGAGTCCCATGTAATAGGGGGTGAGCCTATTGCCATATACCGGGCACAATTCCAGACTCCGTGCTACTACTCTGAACACAAACTAGGAGTTTATTTAATTTAATTAATATTTTTTTTTTGCTAGAAAGTCAAATTGGTTAGTTTAAGTTCTACTGATTTTCGTTATTGATAGAATATTCCCTTTAGCTATTTCGACAACTAGTTTGGTATTCATGATTAGTCGCAGAAATATAATTATTTTACTTTTTTCCGGTTTTTTTTGTTATTATACCCCACACTAGGATTTTCTACTATGTCGTGGGTGCGTTTACAAACATACAAGTTTACATACATATGACACCCAGACCCGAAACAACAATTTGTGGATCACATAAAGAGTTGCTCCGTGCGGGAATCGAACTCGCTACACGTTGTCTGGCAGCCAGTTGCCCGGCCACTGCGCCAACCGTGCAGTCAGAAATGAGGTTTCGATAAAAGGGATATTGCTAACCAGGCTGCCCTAAGTTCTCCTACTTGGCTATGCAAAATTTATGCTACACCAAATTATGCCCAAATACCTTTATGTTTGCATTGATATAGTTATTAACAGAAATAACATTCTTAAGTTAGAATGAGAACAGTATGACTATTTGTTTGCAAAACAGGTTTCGTATTATTCAACCGTTGGAGGGTCTAATTAAAATATCGAACACATTTTGACGTAAGTAAGTATCTAGTACTATAATATTTATGAATGAAACAGACGTAGGTAAGAATAAATTAATTAGATTATTTTCCTGTTTGAGTACTGGCACATTGAGCAACTTAATCAATACATATAGGCGCATAGGTTCAAATAGTATTGACAATAACGACTTACTTAAAAGATGAAAAATCTCATGAAATAAAAAGGGGCCTGTGAGACATAATGAATGGTTGTTTGTATAATTTATTAGGCCTTAAGGGCAGAGTTTAAAGGAACTAGGTTACCTTATATTCTATTACATATCTTTTTTTTAATAACTTCAATTTTAACTGTCTAGTGCATTATATTTCATAATTATTCAAACCTTGTTTTGAAAACAGAATTCATTTTATTGGGGCAATCATGAAAATAAGCAAATAATTCAAAATTACTACAGCCAATAAAGGTCAGCAAATATAAACCATATACATGGCTAATTAGAGCTCTAATCACGATGAAGGAATAATCTTTTTTATTCTTATGAATACCGATTTATGGTGGATGTCCCACCCACTAGCACGAAGCGTTTTGCTTCAAGTTTCATTGTGCGTACTGCTAAAGAATGGAATTCTTTGCCAGAGTCTGTATTTCCTGAAGGTGTGTGTTTCCAAGGTCCGAGTGTATAGAATGCTTATGTGCAAACATGGTCCATTTTATGCCGCATCATCGTTTACCACCAAGCGAGATAGTGGCCGAACGTAGGCCCATCAAGTATATAAAAAAGAGTGTAGGTATATTTAAGTGTGGGAGAGCCATGCTTCGGCACGGGTCGACCGGAGTGATACTACGGCCTCACAGAAAACCGACGTGAAGCAACGCTTGCGTTGTGTTTCGTCGAGTGAGTGAGGTTACCTGAGGCCCAATTACCCTCCCTTTTCCCAATCTCCCTAATCCCTGAATCCACAACGATCCTTAAACTCTTAATCCCCAAAAGGCCGGTAACGCACTTGTAACGCCTCTGGTATTTTAGGTGTCCATAGGCGACACCGATTGCTTATCATCAGGTGATCTGTCTGTTCGTTTACCGGCTTATCCCATAAAAAAGTGTTTAAACATTTTACTTACGAAACCATTTTCAATTTCAGCGTCTTCAAACCGCCTTTCATAGTTTTCTCTACTTCTAAGGCTGTTGTTCGAAACGAAATGTACTTTCTTTCCATGTTTCTTCATCAGACTGAAGAATTTTCCAGCGCCAGGTAATGCAGTTTTGGCCCATATTACACCTGAAATAGAATTCAAAATTTAATTCCTGATTCGATGATGACATATTTCGGCGTAAAAGACGCGAGAGTGATAGCTTAAACGATTTTTGTTATAGGGTTAGTGCAAACAAAAATGACATTTTCACTGTTGATAGATACTACGATGTCTGTATTTTTTGTCTCTAGTGTTTGACAAATGAATTAGCTGCTATTTGTCAGGTAATCAAATATAATGACTGGTTGAATATTTGAAAGAGCGATTGGTAGATATTGGGTTTCGGATTTGATTCCCGAACACAGAATACCATTCGGTTTTTCTCCAAAAGTTCTCACAGCAGTACGGAGTCGAGTAGTTACGACTAGTGTATGGCAATAAGCTCATCTCTGCTTAGCATTTTTAGGATAAAAGTGGATGATAAAGGTCCCAAGTCAATACGTAGTCTGACAAACAATCCAATTTTGATGACTCTTTAATTTCATGTTAGTCACAAATTATCCATTTCTCTAAACGGCTACATATATACCGAGCTATGAGCTGCCAAGTCCATAAATATAGTTCGTTTCATTACATAATCTAGCATCATCCATTTACGAATATACAATCGTTACGCATGAATACCTAGATGTAGGAAAATATTTTCGGAAATATAGGTAGGTCATAATAATCATATATCTAGAATCTGATGTATTTTCCTTCAATAATAATGAATATATCTCGGGCTGTCTAAATCGTACTTAAAACAAGTAATTCATTTATTTTATAAACTAGTAATGTTTATGAGCCTGCAACTTCGTCCGCGTGGTATAGTGATTCACAGGTCCTCCCTCGTAATTGATATCGTGATAATAAATATGTACCCTATATGTTACCTGACCTGTAGTAATAATCATGCAACATTTGAATTAAATCCATGCAGTGTTTTTTGAATTTACCCCGGACACACAATATAAAGACAAACAGATAAAATTTTTAAAAAATCATATTTTTGGCTTCGGTATTGACTGAACATCACGGCCCAAGTATTGTTAAAAAAATCAATCTACAGTTTTGACTGTTCCACGACTTTATTACCTCTATATGATTTTATGATTAGCGTATAGAATAGTTCGTAAGAAAACAACCTACTTCATAGTTAAATAAAAACTATTGATATTGTTATGATCATTAATGAATGCTTGACTTAAATGTTCAATATATTTAATATGTTCAATGTACAATGTACAACTTTACAATATATCTATACATAAGTATAATAAAATTGTAGAAAAGTCAAAATTTTACACGGAATATTTTTTAAAGAATACTTGGGGCGTGATCTGCAATCGATACCGAAGCCAAAAATATGATTTGTGGACTTTTTGTTTGTTTGTCTGTATGTATGTCCAGGATGATCTCAAAAAGTAATCCATAGATTTACTTCAAATTATGCACAGGTCGGGTCAATATATAGGTTAATTATTACACTATCGCCTCCGGGACTGAATCAATTCTGACGACATTCATTACCGTAGAATATCCTTTGATAAAAACTAATTCAAAAGCCTAAATTCTGTCATTAATCTACGCGGACGAAGTCGCGGGCAACAGCTAGTAAAAAATACGGCTAGTTTCAGAATACAATTGTACATTTCAATGGGAATGAAAACAGCTGATATTGACATAATCGTTGAAGTACCAGTGACTTCGTACTGATAAGATAATAAACACATACTTTACTGGATATTAGTTCCTGGTTTATAACAGTAAGTGTAAGAGTAATTTAACTAGTACAAAACTAATATAATGTAGAATTATGTTAACTACACAACTATTCGTGTCCAAAGAAAGTTATGACCTATACTGTTGATAAATTCACTGGCAATATACGGAACTAGAGGTCAAAGTAGCCTATTTAGTATCAAAACCGGTTTAACTAGACCAATATAACTATACAAAGAAACAATAATAAGACACATTTTTAAATTACGATTTTGACACACACATAAATCTATCACCTGGTAACAACACTACCAAAAACCATGCCATAATCGAATAATCGAAACATACCATCACAATCCGAGAACACGTAATCGAAAGAATCGAGGAACGATTTAAATTCTTCAGGTTTTAACCCCTGTAGGTTCACTGGTGTCGAATTCATATCGAGAATCGATTTTCTGTTATCGATACACTGTTTATATGATATTTATCGTTGTTTTATGAGCACACGTGTGTTCATAACCTCGCCACGATCACTACTGCGCTTGCGTCAGACTTCACGTAAATATAAAGACGGCTAGACGTGTGTGTTTCCATGCAAACTGTTCATTCGGCATTATTTAATGTGAGTGTGAGTGAATCGGGATATGTGTGCGAGTAGGAGAATGGAATGGAATTTTAATTATGTTCTATCTAAACTATTGTTGTTCTATACTAATTGAATTAAAATGATAAAGACAGCATTACATTTTGTAATTGTATTCTATTTATGTATACTACTTTTAGTGCCAACGGCTTTTTTTGTTTCTGAAAAAAATTGTATTTATGGTGTAACTCGCTCACTGATGTAACGTGAACAAGAGATTATGAAAGTTCATTCCACGTGGAGTTATCCACGTGGAACTTTGATAATCTCTGTAAGTATCTATCTTTGTGATATTGAGTGCTATGAAATTTTTATCTAGGTATTAAATTGTACGCATTGAACGATAAACATACGTTATTTTGATTATTACAAATGTCACATTGTAATATATTAATTTTTATCTTTATTTTTTTTAATTTGATTTTCAATATTTAAAATTGTTGTAAAAATTAACTTGCAGCGCAAACGTAAAATGCAAGTTAATTTTTGACGGTTTCCAACAAAATTTGTAAAGAATATTTACTAGATATTTTTGAATTAGGTCTAAAAGAACAGACCTGGCAATGGGGACGACGTCAGTTAGGTAATGAAAAAATATTAGACACATGTTTTTTATTTTGTCGTATAATAAAACAATACTAAGATAAAACGAATCAAAGTTTAGGAGTGGGGGCTAATACGTCATTTCTACGTATAAAATGTACACAGAAGTGACGTCACGTAACATTTCAAATCAATATATCGTCGACAGTATAAAATAAAATAAAAATTAGGCATCTACCCTATTCTTATAATAATAATATGAAGGCATGAAAATTATGATCATCATGTGTGCTTAAAGCAAATTGGAGATCCAAATGACATGCACCTACATTTTTTTTTTAATAAATAAAAATTGAATTTCTCCACGGACTCGTGTCCGTGCCCATGTCATATTACAAGTACATACTTTCTATGGTCAAATTTTTTTTTTATACAGGTCTTACATGCTACGCCTACCACTATACTATACACAATACTTTATGTTGTTACCTAATTATTATACCTCTAGTCTTATTATCTTAGACTAACCCTACTGAATCAGCCCACCAGCACGATGAGCGAGCCGACCTGTTCCAGCAGAAGGCACCCGTTCACGGGTATGATGTGTAGGCCAGCAATCGGTCCGATCAACCATTTCGTAGGGAACGGAACGACCCAGCCCACAGCGCCACCGACTGTAGAACATTTACGAATGCATGACGTCCCCGCCCTCGCGGCAGTAAGCTAATTGCAGTAGTGCTAGTGGTTTTTATTAGTCTTATTAATAAACTTATATTACTTTACATTAATAACATTTTTAATAAATACATTTTTTTTGCGAACACACAAAAACATGTACACAACAACTCTAATCCATGAATTTTTTTTTTTCTATATCTGGACCTTTTCAGCAGTTGTGCGGCTTTACGAACCGTCCCCACCCAGAAGAGCGCTCACGACCAGCGCATCTCTATTTTTTATTGCCATTTTTAGGTTATAGTCCAGGATTCCATGCTCCTGCTTCCCCTCACCCAGCGCCCGTCTGATTATTTTGCTGATTGCGTCATCATTTATGTCCGTGTAGTAGACACAACTGTCAGTGTGACGCGATTTAGCTACCACGGCATGAGGTACACTGTCGTGTATCCGCTGTTTCCTGTCCGTTGTGTTCACAATCACCACTGCCGCATACGACAGCCCCTGGGTCTCGTGTATTGTGAGTACTCGTGACCCTATACCTGATCCGTATCCCTGGTTTTTGAGGGATTCCTTTTCTACCTGAGTGTGTACCAGGTATAACGTGTTCGGGGGAGACTTCGGGATCTGCGCCCTTGAAAAACTTTTTAACTCAAGGGATCTCACTCTTGACTTAGACGAGTATATGCCACAATACACAATACCAAGAGCATATGCCACGTCCATTGGGTTTCTGTGAGTGAAGTTCCCGGGTCACGGCCACGATGTGTGCAGGGCGGGTGTATACGAGGGGGAAGAGGTTGTCGCGGTCAATGAATGGAAGTTGATTCACGTCACCAATAAGTAGGACTTCTTTGGCCTGAGTTATTCGTGCAGCCATCACAATGGCCCCAAAGTGATTCATGAGAGCCTCATTTACCATGATTCGGTGGCAGCTCACTTGTTCTTTTACTCCATTCACTAAAATGGACGCCATTGTTCGGACCTTAGATTTAACTAATCTCCTCATAACAGAACAGTTTGCCTCTGAGGTCATTTGCCGCTTCTGTTGTTGTGGTGACAATTAAATCCCTTTCCGCTTCGAATTGGTTCATTTATGCACCTACTTACGATCCTCTGAATTTGACCAACACACATTATAGAGGTATATTATTTTTAGCCACTTCGATAAAAAACAAAATCTAAAACTCTTTCCCGTAAATCGATCAATCGGGACTTCCAGGGGTGAACAACCCTTTAAACAGGGTCGAGTAGATTTATTACCCGTTAAACTTTAGTAGCACCCCAGAGAGATCTTATGAGGCAGCGAACTAGCCTAGGAAATTTATCTACTGCTATGGCCTAGGTATCGGAATTAACCCGTAAGGTAAAATAAACTTCACCAATCTAAAGAACGAAATAGTTTATTGCAAGCAAAAACCCCAAGAGCATATAACTATAAGCTCTTGAGGTTTTAAGTATTTTATGGTTAGATGTGACTTTAGTTTCGATAGAAGAGTTCTAAGTATTACAAGGTATTTTATGGACATTATCACTTATTGTATTAAGAGTGGCATAATGTCTGTAGTAAAGAAAGACTTGTCTTGTACTACTTAATTGAGACGAATAATAAGAGACAAGTATGAAGTCAAAATTCTTCTAATTAGATATAATAATCTTATACTATCAGCTCTTTAGTGAAATTATTTACTTATTGTAATGTCGCCTTCGACTCTTGTCTTGTAACTCGATAAGATTCCTCGATTAGTTTCAAGCCACTTTTGGAGCTCATAATCGTATAATAAGGCGAAGATTTTATAAATTTCCTGTGAATTTAAAATACTCCTAAATTTGAAAAGTCTCGTATATACCACAAAATGTAATACAATGGAAACGCACCGCTACAACTTATCGATCGTCCGTCCACGACGCGATCTCGACCTTGATATTAATTTTTACCGTAAACGAACAAATTCTAAATTATTTAGTATTATTATTTTGATTTTTTCACGTGATATCGTTTATTTCTGGAATGAGAACATATGTCGTGGCCAACTAGATTAATTAATCGCTTAACAAACAATGTAACTTTTTTATAAATGACGCTATTTAATTTAGTAATCGTCAGTCGTCAGAATCGTGAGAAATTAGTGGATACAAGCTGCGAATCATTGCTTGGTAAGGGGTATAATAAGAGATTGAGATATCTTTTAGCCCGTTGAAATCCATCCCCTAAATTTTGTCATACAAAAGTAGTCTCTAAACATTAGAAATAAGGTCTATAATGTAATGTAATATTAGTGGAAAGCGGTCACCGGTGACCGCTTAGGGATTTAGGGGATGGGTTAGTACCAGACAATTTCCAGCAAATTATAATAATGATAATCGATAGTGCCCATCGATATGCTTAGTGGTCTCATGGAATCAATTAATAAGTAATTTTATACGCGTCAATGAAGCGGTATTACCATCAGATTTAAAACAATGAGTATTAATCAAATTAAACTGTCAAACACCAAGCGGTCACCGGTGACCGCAACCTATTGTTCTATAATTGTGTCTACAAAACCGGTACTCGACGAGTTAATAAGCAATCAGATTTTTTTTTTTTAAGGGGGGAAAATCATCGAATGACTGCTCCCGCCTGGGTGAGGCGGAAGAGAGTGTCAGACTCTTACTGACTAAAAACCACTCCGTTCCTTCTCCTGCACAATCAGATTGGGGTCTGGTCATCATCATCATCATGATGGCAAATATTATTAAAGTGTGTTAATTTTTCCAAAAAAGATTTATCTTTAAAAAGATACAAAATTTGTTTACTTAGAATGGATTGATAGGTACCGGCCGGTCCCATCACCAAAATATTTTAAATGCCATTTTTATGTAAGGGGATCTCACGTGGAAACGTCATGCTTTGGCAAAATTGGGCTTGACCAGAGTGATAACATGGCTTCACAGAACCGGCTTAAAAAACGCTTATGTTATGTCTCGGTGATTGAATAATGTTATCAAAGGTTGGTAACTCCTCTGTACTAATGACTCATCTTGTTCCTTGTTCTTCTTCTCCTTTGTCCAAGGATGTCAATTCTTTACCATCAAATGATCCACCTGTTTGCCCAAACCTATCCAAAAAATTGGCAGTGTGGAATTTATTACATTACATGCAAATCTGAGGATAATATCATTAATTTACATGCAGTCTTATACCCATTACATTTTTTTTAAGGGGGGAAAATTATCGAATGACTGCTCCCGCCTGGGTGAGGCGGAAGGGAGTGTCAGGCTCTTACTGACTAAAAACCACCCCGTTCCTTCTCATGCACGTCGAGCGGGAGCCCCGGTTACCTGTTAGGTTCTCCGCGACTCCGAATCGGCATTAGCCCTGTTGGGTCTGATGGATCTTTTAGGCGCGTGTGGAACGTGACATACTCATTAGACAGCCTCGTTGCCGAATGATCGCAAGTGCGACTACCAGGCAGGGGGTCTCGGGTTCGATTTCTTTGTCGGGCAAAGTATTACTAAGCTTTTTTTAATCTCAGATAGTAGCACTGAATCTTGTTTTGTACCGGATATAGCAATAGGCTCACCCCCTATTACATGGGACTCATAACATAAATAGTGAAAAGTGGGTGTTACATTGTACAGTGGCATTAAGCGTTGTAATATGCACCTCTGCCTATCACTTCGGGCATAAAATGGTGTTTTTATGTCTTATACCCTATTACACAAACATAGATTATTACTATCACAAACTTAATACATTGATAACTCAAGTGTCAAACATACGTTTTAACGTATGAATATTAATAGATAACACTGACGTTCAACGAGCTGTTGCTATTGTAAACAGTGCTATGTATAATACTACAGGATCTGCTTTTAAAGCATTTTCTACTCTCATGTCACTGCTTTTAGGTTTTAAATGCAATGCCAGCTTGGAATAGTGCTAAGTATTGTAAGTATGTGTTGCTTTAACACTACTGACTTCATTTTACCTGTAACGAAGTTATATAAAATACAATGTTGTTTGTTAACGTTGGTTGTTAAGTGGACTGAGATACGTTATTCGATCGATATTTTTTTTTTATATTTGCAATAGACTATGAAGATTCTAAAGAACCTGGTTGCAAATATAAAAAAACAAAACATGGCTCGTTGGCCGAATGAGTCAAACGTCGGTCATATTTCTGAGTCAAAATTTAAAAAAAATCCAATTTTCTATGAATTTGGGATCACTGTGTCTTAAAATAATGTTATTATTAATTGTGTATTTGATGATTAGAACTGGTAAATAAATTACTAAAGTAATATTAAAAAAAAGAAAATTAGGTACCGCGGGCGTCATTTTCAAATTAACACTATAAGTTAAATATTTTAACATAACATAATATCACGCCTTTTATCCCCGAAGGGGTAGGCAGAAGTGCACACAGAAGTAACACCCACTTTTGACTATTTTATGTTATGAGTCCCATGTAATAGGGAGTGAGCCTATTGCCATATACCGGACACGTTTCCAGACTCCGTGGTACTACTGAGAATTTTTTTAAAACCCAGTAATATGTGCCCGACCCGGGAATCGAACCCGAGACCCCTTGCCCGGCAGTCGCACTTGCGACCACTCGGTCCACGATTATAGCATACCTATCCTTTCATTCGACGAAAATGATGGAATTCAACTTCTTCTATAATTCCTTACGAGATTGTGGTCGAATTACAAATCACTCTGAATATTGAGAATTGAAACCAGAAATTCATAACTGGCAGTCATTGTGTGCACTATTTGACCAAGGAGGTAGTCATCGCGAGTAAACCAGAAAATATAATAATATTACGAGAATTATTAGTAATTACTAATAATTATTTCACACGTGATTCTTAGGAGTATGACTAACGAATAGACATATACCAGATCTTTTTCCTTCCTGTACCAACACCTACTTGTTTTCTTATATTGGTAGCAATAAAGCTTACGAGCCACCTGATGCTAAGCGGTCATCATTGCCTAAGCACACCTGCAAATCCAGAAGTAGGATGACTATTGTGGTGTAATTTACTAGCTGTCCTGTTATAGAAAACCTCCCTATTGTTACAAGAGTTGAACCCATTAACGTACACTGCATGATCAGGTATAGATTGTTGTGGCTGTGGAGGCTCACGTGGGTTACCGTCGGCGTCGCCCTGACTCGAAGAAGGAGTTAGAACAAGATGGGTTTTAGTCAATAAGAGTCTGACACTCCGTCTGGTTGCAAAAGTGACCCATGAGGTCATCGGGATCGAGCAAAGTATTGCCAATTGAATTTTAAGTCACCATTGACAATAATAGTACGGATGTATAAACGAACACAAAATTCTATTATTGCCATTCCTATTATAGGAAATGAATGAAAACAGTTGACATCGATTCGAAATAGTCAAGCCTATCAAATTACAGTTAATTATTTTTTACAATCTAAAACAAATCGATTTGTTCCAACATTGACATTGGAAGGGAACGAGGAAATCTTATATTATCTCTACCGTGAACGATTCCAATAATTAGCATAATTGCTGGAATGGCGATTGTTTTACTTGAATTAACGTTTTTCCAAAGAAAAAACTCAGATTTGTCGACGAAGGAAAATTCCAGATTGAGGATATTGACGATGAATGAAAGAAAAACTTCCTTCGCCTTTATTTTTGAGGTTGTTGAACTTGTGGAGGTGTAGATTTATAGGGTTGGTAAAGTTATACGTACTAGGTTTTACAATGAGAAGGGAAAATCTTGGAAAAGGTTTAATCAACCACTGATTAGAACATGCTATGCAAAAAGGTCTTATTAGAATTTTAAGACAAAATTCTGTACATTTACAAGATTACAATTATATTATGCTAAACTGCAAAAAGGTTATATCTCAACTTGTTCCCTACTTTTCTCAAAAAAAAAAAACAAAAACCTTTCAAAACTTTGATCGTTCAATACACGCACATCTTAATGAAATCTACCCTTCTATCCTAACTCGACCCATAAAGTAGAACAAAGTTTATCTACATCGAAAATCATCAAAGTCCGTTGAACTCCTAAGCATGTACTGCAAAATTAAAGTTGAACGACAGCAGCAATTAGGTTGGCTGGTAGTCTCCTTTGATGCAAGCGATATAATGGAACGCTTGGCAAAATCTTCTAAAGGACACAGATAAGAATTTTTTCCTTGGCAAAACTTTACTTAGGTACAATGTTTTCTTAAAGTTGCCAAGTTTTCAAAGTGGAACGCAAAAGTCGCGAGCAAAGAGCATGCCTTTTAATATTTTCTAAGATAGGAAGAGCATTTTTAAATGGCATCTCGCAGCCCTTATCGTGGTACGACTAAGAATTCATTGTGTTAAGGAAGTACATGTCCTTTTGTAGTGGGACCTACAAAGAACCATTATCCAAATGTTAAGCCATATTCACTGTTTAAAGCATTTTTGGACGAAGTATGTTTTTGTGTCATGAGTACGTAGTACGCAGTCCTACAAATTCATGTACTCATCACAATCAGAACCAGAATAACAATTTGTGGTTACAGAAAGCATTAAGCGGGTGGTTCTTGAGTCACTCATCTGCATCGAGCATCAATTTCTCTTTTCTATTGTTAAGACGATATAATAAGAATGTCAAAACGCCTACACGACTACAGGTCACAATTTTAACCAAAATTCAAATTTTGATTTTAACAGTACGTTTAATCTGCTGGGGACTACCATTAGGTATATCCTACCTCTAGTAACAAAGTATTGTATTATACCCTAGCAACAAATCAGTTTATAACAGTTAATTGATTCTGAACATATTTTTCTCGAGTGTGGATCATTATCACTGATAGTAACCGTTATCGTTATAGCATTTGTTATCAGCCTCATTATAAAGGTTATTAGGGGATTTCATAACTTAATCTATTCCTAGATTTATGCTAACGTTTGAACTTAGAATTGAAGTGAAGATTTCTAATGGTACCTAATAAAGACCTGATAAGGGCGTGACAGATATCATATGACGATTTTTTATTTATTATTTTCTTTGTTGCGTAGTAATAAAAATCTCAACTATCGAATACGGTATCGGAATCAACACAAAAGTCGATTTATAAACTTGACATTGTTTGTCGAATAAGTCAATCACGTATGTACATTGATTTTTCTTATTAACTCGATCGAATAACATTGAAATGCCATTTGTCTAGGTCCAGTAATAATGTAACTAAGGAGAATTTCAATTGTATTTATTTTAACAGCCTCGTGTCTTGTTACACGTGTATATGATATTACACATCTGAGCGTATCTTTAAAAGCAGATACTCAATTTCAATTGTTGATTGGCTCATTTGAAGTCTTTATTTTAAATTTCGCGCCTGTAGAGCCATGCTTCGACACGAATGGGCCGGCTCGACCGGAGTGATCATGGCCTCACAGAAAACCGACGTGAAGCAACGCTTGCGTTGTGTTTCGTCGTGTGAGTGAGGTTACCGTTCCTAGTCTCCCGAATCCCCGAATCCTCCACAATCCTCAAATTTCCAATTTTCAAAAGGCCGGTAACGCACTTGTGTTCCGGGTGTTCATGGGCGGCGTTGGCCATGGACGCCGCCGCCGGCTGCGGCATCAGGTGATCCGGCGGCTCGTTTACCGGATTATGCTAAAAAAAACGAGTAATTAAGGGATCAGAGCTTAAAGACAAAAACTAGCTGGTTTATATGTTTGTTCTCTAATTTATAAAGTAAATAAATACATCGTTACCTTTGATTAATGTTTTGTAATATTATTTATGACCTGATAATTTTTCGCTAGCGGCCCGGGATCCTATTACTGCAGCGTTTTTCAACCCTAGTAAGAAAAAGGTTGAGTATGGAGGCCGCTTAAGAGAAACAAGAGAAAATGTTTTAATTTCTTTCAAGTATATGAAGATAACAGACATAAAATGCTTATAATATTGTCATACTTTTGTTATTGTGTGTTGCCATGGCACATGTTTGTATGTTAGATGTTTCATTTAATATTCAAGTTTAGTGTAACAATTTTGTCCTCACAAAGTGTCTTCTTCCCTTCTGAAGTTTCGGAACGAAGTTCCGGAATTTCGATTTCAAAGATCGAGTATTAAATAAGTTTCACCTTTGTGTTAATGTTGTATGAATTTATTGATCAAAGATTTGTGAAAATGATTTCGATAGGTCGTTCTGAATTGCGTTTATGGTTTATTTTTGAAATGTTTTATGCTGAAAGGTTTAGCATGATTGCTGAGCATAATGTTCTAAAGTTCAACGTTAGGATAGTAACACTCATAAATCCTAAATTACAGCAAACACATTCATGAATTAATAAATCTCCAATACCACATCTCATATCTAACAACGTCATTACAAGATCACTGTGATGATAAATATTCGCGTCTCTCAGAGCATTATACTCGTCAGTTTTTCATAACAGTAGCCAGGGGGAAAATATGGTGATTTATATTCCTTGTTGGCCTTTCACCTGGCTTCACTCTGTCTGCACGATGAATGACCTTGAACAATTTCTTCTCCCACAAATTCCCCTTATGTGATTTAGTGTCTGCTAATGAAGAATTATCCTAGTTGCTTGTATATCTTTGCGATTTATGACCGTAATTTGTGCAAATGTTTCTGTGTTTTGTTGTTTCTCAGCAATTGTGTAAGATATGAGTGGTTATGAGTGTTTTTGGGTAAATGGATTCTTCTTTTGGTTGAGTATTTTTATGCATTGTTTACTACATTGAATAATTGACTAGAACATTAATAAGAACTTATTTTATTAGTTAGTAGTAAAGTAGGCGCATATCAGTCCTAAGGCTTATATGCCTAATTTGTTTTTGTAATTAAAGTAGCTAATATGATTCAAATTACGTGAGAATTTTCGAAAAAATTATGTGTAACAAACATTTTTCTGTAATCTGTATCAAAATCAGTTCAGCCAATCGAGAGATAATTGTGGACAAACATACATACATACTTTTTAGGTTTACATAGGTTCCAAAGGACAATGCCAGGTGCTCAGTACATCTTTGACCCACTATAATATTAGAAGTCATGTACAAGTATGTAGTATTCAGCATCGTGTAGTGTATTAATTACCGATACTTAAACATTTGTCCTGAAACCTGTAAAGGTTGCGGTTTTTGTTTAAAACACAAAACAATAATGATAATTATCGTGAAAATAACGGAAACGCAGAGAGCGAATGAAAGATAGTATTGACACTGACAGCTGACAATTGACAAGCGCTTTCGTTACACAAAAAAAAATCATAACTAATAATAGTAATTGTTTCTTTTATATTTTCGTGATTTCATCTGTAATCATTAATAAATAAATAAATGTTATACATAATTATACTTTTGATATAATATTTTATGTATAATGATATCTTTTTTACAGTTACTTACTTTTTTATTTTCATAGTTTCGTACAAGCGATGCGTATGATGTAACGCAAATAGTCAGTGGACAATATGGAAGACGCATTGCAAAAAAGTATTTCCGGGATTGAACTTCTTTTTTTATTAGATTGCAAACCGCAAGTTTAAAAATAAAAATATTTATTGTGAAAAGGTTCTTCATCAATTTACTTTTTTTGTAAATGATATTATGACTGGGTCAGGATTTGGCATTGCCATTTTTTGCAATTTGTAACTACTTACCATATTATGTTTCTATAACTAGATTAATATCTTTAGATAAAACTTTTTGGCGATTCCCACCAATAACTTGACCAACATCAACAGTTTCAATAACCACAAAATATTGCTCATCGAATATCAAACGTCACTTAAATCCCGATATAATTTTATCCATACAATAAGTTAAGGGAAGTCCCGACTTCCCATTTACAAGCAACCTGCTTAAAAGGGTACAGAAAATTTTATCCCGAAATCAGGATGGCAAAAATCTCTCCATTCATAACAGTTATACAAACCTATTCCATTTATGTCCCACTTTTCCTCTACTTTTCTTCTCTTTCCCTCGTCACGTTTCGAAGTCATTGCCCGTGACTACCGCATTGGACTCAGGTAACAATATTACAAAGCGGACCTTACCCAACCTTTTAATATCAATTGGCGATGCGTATTTTATTAAGCGTTTTGCTGTGACGATATTTTAAATGGATTTTTGTTGGTATGACGGTAAGTTGGTTTTGGTTTTATATCTGCTGAGAATGCAGATTTTCAGTTTGTTTTTTTTATGGAATCGGAGGCAAACGAGCTGACGGATTACCTGATGGACATCATAAGACTCACAGGTGCGTTGCCGGCTGTTTAAGCATGGAATACGCTCTTTTCTTGAAGGTTTGAAGGTCATATCGTTCTTGAGACTAACAATATGCTACCGGATTTTTTTTTTTATAAGGTATGAAATGGTGGAAATACAACTGATATCGTATTTGATATGGAGACAGTCAGTTAATAATAACAATATTATCAAAAACAGTCAGTGTTAGAAACTGAATATGATAAAGCAATTAATTTCAGTAACATTTTCATTAAGTTATACCAATTGACTGCCTCTTTGGCCGAGTGGTCACTGCCGGGCAAGGGGTCTCGGGTTCAATTCCCGGGTCGGGCAAAGTAATTATATAAAGTAAAAATCTCACTAGTAGCACGGAGTCTGGAAATGTGCCCGGTATATGGCAATAGGCTCACCCCCTATTACATGGAACTCATAACATAAATAGTGAAGGATGGCTTTTACATTGTACAGCGGCATTAAGTGCCGTAATGTGCACCTCTGCCTACCCCTTCGGGGATAAAAGGCGTGATGTTATAGTAGTTATACCAACAAAACTTATCTCCATAGACCATCCGTCCGTGCCCAATGAAAATCAGTGCTGGGTGACTCGTATGCCCGAGCGTACGGCGCGTCGCAATCCGCGCGCGCCTCAAAGAGCCATCAGACCACCACAGATGGGGCCAATACGGCCGATGCTGATTCGGAGTCGCGGAGAACCTAACGGGTAACCGGGGCTCCGACTCGACGTGCAGGAGAAGGAACGGGGTGGTTTTTAGTCAGTAAGAGTCTGACACTCCCTCCCGCCTCACCCAGGCGGGAGCAGTCATTCGATGATTTTCCCCCCTTAAAAAAAAAATGCCTGGTTTACACTGAGTGGGTAACCCATTCAGCATAGGCATATTGCTAGCGTCTCTTTTCTGATTCATCTGTTTAAATTTTAATTTCATGTTTATCTTACTTAGACTGTCCCACTTTTAATGTCTTTTTTATATTTTATTTATGTTGCATCGTGGCTGGCGCTGAGTAAATGTTTTTTTCCTTCTTTCTATTTGTGAACGACCAGATTCAACGCTTATCATCAAAATAACTAACTAGATTATAAAAATAAAATGTTATTAAATGGACTAACCTCGTAACATAATATTCAGTTTAGGCTTGGCATGCCAAAATATTTAAATGCCACCTACTGTATGAAAACCAAAAATAGTTTTATTTAGATTTGCATATTGTAAATGGATTCCGCGAGTATTTTAGAAATCATTCATTGAATTTCGTTGTTTTGTTGAGCTGTAAATAAAAGTTATGAATTATGTAGAAAGGATAACTGATAAATATTTTGCTTTCCTATTTTTCATGGAACCACGGAGTTTAATACTGACTGAGCTCAATCACTCGGTATTGTTTAATAAATAAATCAAGACATCAAACCCCATCACGATTTGTGTATAAACAGTGAAATCTTTCTTAATAAGAATGAAGCGAAAGAGGTATGTAGGAATCGTAGTAATTGGCGTTCCCTAGTCTCTGCCTACCCCCGTGGGAGACAGGCGTGAAGCTATGTATGTATGTAAGAATTTAATTCCATGAATACAATAAAAATGTCTTGTAATAAACAACAAATACAAATTCAACTACTACGTACTACCATAGTATTTTATGTTTTATATTTTTGGATGTCTACTTTACTTTTTGTTGTTTTCCTCTAATTAGGTAATTCCCAGATCTGGGAGCTATTATTCTTAAGAGTGTTAAATAAATAAAGGAATAAGCGTGTCAGGCCCAACACAAGTATTGTATAATAACTTACTGGAACTGCCTCAATGTTAGACAGATATTGTAATTTTTAGGATAATAAACATTTTGAATTTTAAATTTTTGGAAAACCAATAATAGCGAGGTGATATATCCAGACGAATATTATAACACTTCCCTTACCTTCCGTTATTTATTTTCTAATCAAAATTCAATAATAAAGCCCACAATTGCAAAGGAAACACCGTGGAAAACAGCCTTCTTTAAACACAACCTAAAACAGAGATCAAACGAGTCACAACACGCTTGACTGCCCTCGAACACTTACAGAATTAACTAAAGTCCGTACCAAAGAGAATACAGGCTTTGTCGATGATGGCGTTCCGTTGCCATGATAACCAGACTATGTGTCACTGCCATCATTTGACAATTTGCGCGTTTGACATCAAAGGGCAGGATTAGAATCTTGATGATTCGCTTGCGTTTCTGCGTTTGAAATCAGTCAAAAGCTTCACTGGTATTTATTATCTAGATTGTACTGGTACTAGGACCTTGTTTTATCTAAATATTATACTTACTAAATGTTTGATAGGACTGGGATGTCGTGGTAATCTAGAGGTTCAAAACACTCGCTTTTCATGCATGACAGCGCATGTTCGAAATCAACCAATGACGAGTATCCATGTGGTTTTTTCCGAGTTATATGTGTTTTCTGAGATTATTTAAAGCACCACTGACTAATGGTGAAGGAAAACATCGTGAGGAAACCTGGGTATAAAATTTCTAGTTAATGATAAGAAATTTTATGCCTAGCCAAACTTTATAACTCTGAAATTGCCATCCCTCATTAAGCAGGTGTGGTGATAAATGCTCAAATCTTCTCTGTGTAAGAACAGACCTTTGGTCAGCAGTGGCCACTTATAGACTGTTGATGATGTCAAAGTCAAAGTCAAAGCATTTATTTCAATTAAACCATAGTTTGGTACTTTTGAAACGTCAACAAATGATAATGAGAATGATAGGATAGGGCCGTAATCCATACAAATATGAATGAACTTTAAAATGTGTTCATCAGAATAGTGGATGTACTTTCCAGATTTGTGGACATTCGTTTTCAGTTTAACTTAAAAAAAATTGAATCTACACAGAGAGGCTCGAGGAGAGACACATAGGTCTCCATAGGGAGATGCCGTAACAGGCGTTGTACTGTGAGGGCTCTGGGGTTGCTCTACTAAGAAGAGCCTGTGCCTCATTCAGATGAGGATGGTGGCCACCAGGGAAGTTTTAGTGAGGTAAAAATCACACAGTCCGTAGTCTTTTTCCCCAAAAAGCTAGGAGCCTTTTGAAAGTTTCCCCCTGCCAACAATAAAAGGTACAATAAAATGAGAGAGTGAACATTAATTAGGAACATGACTGATGGTATATTATAACACGATACGATATATAATATAACACGTGTTAATGAAATTAAGGTTAAAATAATAGCGCTATCAATTAACGCTATTAGCACGATTACTATGTTAATACGTGTAAATACATATAATTTTCAAGATACTAAAATATTGAATAGGTATAATAAAATCTTACAAATTACGTTTATAGAATCTCTTGTACCTAGAATGGCTCGGAATTGGACCAATTGAATGTTCACACATTTCATCAGTAAGTGATTTGCCTAATAAAATACTTCAATTTTCCTGATCTAAGAACCTAAGTCGATATCTTTCCTTAGAAACCACACTTCAACCACTTGATACACAATAAAGTAACCGAAAAAAATATCATTTCGCCTCACTTATCAAAAATAAGAACAAAAATAGTCTACCAAGAAATCATTGAAAGTACAAACTCCTTTGACTTGCGTAAACTGTTCTTAGATGTTATCGCTTGGACTACGACAAAGTTATGACCACCACCATTTCGAGTTAGCGATAAAGTCTTACCAGATAATTTTCGGTACCCGCACCGACTGAAGATAATATAAGACGGGCTGATGTTCGAGTTTTTGGACAGAAATTCAAGTTCGACTGAAGATGAATTTGTATGAGGATTTTTCAATATCAAAGTCAACGTTTTAATGGTTTATTAGAACACAATGCTTTTTTATATGATCGTTTACAATACTACATGACTATATTTTAGTGACATAATATAATACAGCATCTCGTCTTTTATCCCCGAAAGAGTAGGCAGATGGCATTACGGCACTTATTGCAACTGTATATTGTAACACCCCCTTTTCATTATTTATGTTATGAGTCCTATGTAATAGGGGGTGAACCTGTTGCCATATACCGGGCACAATTACAGACTCCATGCTACTGACAATTTTTAAAAACCTTGCTTAACCCGGGTATCGAACCCAAGACCACTCGGCCAACGAGGTAGTAGATTATACCTCTAATAGGATGAATGTACAAATACTTAAACACCACTGAATTTGAAATCACGCTTAAGTACAGTTCTGTCATAACAAATTCTCTGTAAAATTATAGAGATGGCATGATATTGAGGTAATTTAACATTGAGTAGCCTTCTAGTATTCTGACGATACTGTGACAAATCAAAGTAGCTTAGGATAAGTACACAAAAAGATGATAGATACAGCAATCAAGCTACCGTGCCAAGGTAGGCAGTACCTTCATAGTAAAACTCTAACTTTGGATAAAGGAGTTAAGGGTCTTGAATTCAAGATAGTAACGTTACATAAAATTATGACTGCCTCATTGTCCGAGTGGTCGCAAGTGCGACTGTCGGGCAAGGGGTCTCGGGTTGGATTCCCGGGTCGGGCAAAGAATTACTGGGTTTTTCAAAAAATTCCCAGTAGTAGCACGGAGTCTGGAATTGTGCCCGGTATATGGCAATAGGCTCACCCCCTATTACATGGGACTCATAACATAAATAGTGAAAAGTGGGTGTTACATTGTACAGTCGCATAATGTACACCTCTGCCTACCCCTTCGGGGATAAAAGGCGTGATGTAAAATTATAATCACATCAGAAACAAATAACTTATAGTAAGTTCAGGATATGAGCCTGGTTGCTCTAATTTTTTTGTAGGAGTCGCTCCATTGTCGCAGCTGAGGTTATGTTGGCTTTCTAGCGGATTAGTACCTATTTTTTAAATATGTGATTTTGATTGATGCTGGTAGTCTTTTTTTTGAGGGGGGGAAATTATCCAATGACTGATCCCGCCCTGCTGAAGGACAAGAAGGAGTGTCAGACTCTTACTGACTAAAAACCACCCGTTCCTACTCCTGAACTTCGAGCCGGAGCCCCGGGAACCTGTTAAGTTTTCCGCAGCTCCGTATTGGCATGCTGGTAGTTTGGACTTGTCAAAAACTGTATTTAAGTATGATAATAGTTTAACGGTACTAACCAGATGTAGGAAGTTAGCAACATCAATAAAATACAACTTTAACAATTTCATAGAATTCTCAATTCGTGTCTCTCATATTAGGGTTTTACATGTCCTAGAACTAATATGCGCCTACATACCTAATGGATTTCTACGAAATATTTTCCTCCTGTTTTTTTACGCCAGCCCTAGTATTTTCTTAAATACATCCGAAATATACAGAAGACTACATTCTTATAAAAGGAAGCGGCTATCTCTCTAAATGTCACATAACTTTATGCCATTTGACAAGGGCCGCAAGGATGGCAAACTTTAAATTGACGGGGTTCCAGGCTTGCTTCTTGTCATAGAAAGTACTTACCTAGCAGATATAGTTCACGAGACCTTCGTCAACTAAGTTCCACATTTGTATGTATAATTTAAATTTAATAAGCCTTATTTTAACTCGGCGAGTACCGTCATTATAGACACAATTATAGAACAATAGATTGCGGTCACCGGTGACCGGTTGGTGTTTGACAGTTTAATGGATTTTAAAGTTTTTTTTTTGTTTTTCGTTATACTTTATTCATTTTTTTGTGATTGTTATCTTCTTTCATAAATATTCCAAGAGTTAATGAATTATGAACGTATTCTATCTAAGCTTTAAATAAAAACCAAGGGATGGTAAAGTAAGTCCCATAATATTCGTGTCAGTAACATCACATCGTGTTCAAATTCTACCTACAAACAAGAAGTTCATACAAAAACCAGCTGAAATTAACCCTCAAACGAGGAAATATATTCACTGACAAAAACTTTCAACGGAGGCACAAAAGGCCTGTTAATGTCCGTATTTGCATTTTTTATTTCATATTTTTACATTTTACAAATGGTCACACTGAGGTATTTAGGCGCGGAAAAGTCAATTTATGTTTTTGAACAAGTACCCTGATGTTTTTCTGTTGTTAGGTTGCGGTTTTGGTAAGGTAAGCGAAGCGGAGAGACGAGCTAAAGCGAATGTCAAGCGTGGCAATTTATCTTTCACTTAGGTCACTTTCAATCGGCTGACCTGGAAGTCATTGGACGAGGATTATGTTCAGCCTGAATAGGGAGCAATGGAAATCGTTGGAGGAGGCCTTCACCCGAGGAGGGGTTCTGGAAAACAAACCAACTACTGAACAAACATTTAACATTTAAATCTTCAAATACATTTAGAATCAATCAAACAAAAAATAATATAGGTTAAGTTTAGTAAAAAAAAACAATTAGAGGTAGTATTTAGGTTTTCTTTTTTTCCACGAAATATAAGGCCTTTTTTTTATTTTATTTATTATTATGTTCAGCAGTGGAAGTCTCGTGGTTGATCTAATGATAGCGATGGTCACTTCAAGTGATCTGTTTGAGATTGGATAAATAATGTAGAAAAGAGTACAATGGAGTTTTTTAAGTATTAAATGACGAAACGAAAGATAGAATCAATGAATAAAAAAGCTTTCATCTCAACTCACACCCTAATGATTTCCCAAGACATTTCAACAGTATTCCTAATGTTCTGGTTTGATGAAATATTTTTAAAAAATGTGGCAATATCTCATAACAAGAATAGATGGAAAAGTTACTATTTTTATGAAATTAGACTACTTTTTGATGAACTTTGCTGGAGCCATGAGGCTGCCGGGGCTCTGGCTCGAAAAGCAGGTACTCTTGCTTTTCGAGCCAGAGCCCCGGCAGCCCCGGCAAATCATCCCCTTCCTACTGGAAGGGGATGATTTTTAGCCAAGAGAGAGTCTGACAATCCCTCTCGCCTAACCCAAGGCGGGAGAAGAAATTAAATGATAATCCCCCTCAAAAAAAATGTCTTATGTTGTGTATACTTTGTGGTAGATATGTAATTAGTATTGGTTTTGTAGTAATAGTAAGGATTTGATTAGCAATTAAAACACTATTTAGCCTGAATATTAGGAAACATTTTACGATGTACATACAAAGATTAATAGTAACAGACCCCTTTTAAATAGAATACAACACAAAAACCAGTCTATATGCTACTGCTGATAATTTAAAATCTAAATATTGCTTTACCTTTTATTACGTATAAAAACACAAACAAAAATTTGAAAACAAAGTCCAGATTTAATTCAATCAATGAGGGTCTCATCCCGATGACAAAGAACAAAGTGAAAAGTAAATGTTTACAGTAATCAGTGACTAAAGTTTACAAACTGAGGTACACCGAGTAAATACCGGGTGGTTTTAAATCAAAAAGTTTATTTTTATTTTTACAAACTGGATTACGAGTTTAAGTTTAATTGGAGATGTAAATAAGGGATTTTAATTTTTCTTTATGGGTTTCTTTTAAGGGGGGAAAATCTGAAAAAAATAATGACTGCTCCCGCCTGGGTGAGGCGGGAGGGAGTGTCAGACTCTTACTAACTAAAAACCACCCCGTTCCTACTCATGCACTTCGAGCCGGAGCCCCGGTAACCCGTTAGGTTCTCCGCGGCTCCGTATCGGCATCAGCCCTATTGAGCCCCATCCGTGGTGGTCTGGCTCTTTGAGGCGCGCAGGTTCTTTATGGGATATATGTTCTGTGGACAAGCCAGTAAACGAGCAGACGGATCACCTGATGGTAAGCAATTTGCGTCGCCCATAGACACCAGGATCACTTATAAGCTGAGTTTATAAATTCACGTTTCTTTGGTTAGTTGTAGCACTAATGATAAGTGGGTCCTGAAAAATGTAAAATGTTGTGGATGTCACCCTTATTTATAAATTCCACCATCAAAACAGTACTTATTTTATTGGAATAAGTCTCTAAAACCTCATACTGAGCTATCACTGGGTCGGCAGCTGAAAAGCCTAGCGCCTACACACATACATAAAAGTTAATGGCTAGTTAGACGAACATTTGATGGTCATTTATAACACGACTTAAGTTGAACAACATTAATGAGTCTCTTGATGTAGCGATAAAAGTGTTTTATGTTAGAAATATGGATCATTAAGTCGTTGAGTGTTTGTAAGCTTGCCTTAATTACATTTTTATGTAATTTTTTTTAAAAAATGTATGTGAATTTTACTATGCTTAATCTTTATAATAGAATAATATCTTATCTTGCTTCTATTTCACAAAGAGAGCACAGAGCTTATACAAATGCGTATTAAATTTGATCAGTTACAAGCTTCATTATGTATGTTCAGTGGACGGCTGATATGATGTTGATGATGAAGCTTCATTAGGAGCAAACCTCGTGCCTATTTTTGGTATAAACCCAATCTAAATAAAATTATTAGAGTGTCTGTTTGTAATATTAAAATAATCGTTTTTTACTACCTCTATATGCATGTGACTATACATACGATATCTATACCAAAATAACATTTAAAAAAAATTTCTGTCTGTTTATACTGGCTAATCTCTGGAATCACTGAACCGATTTTAACGTGACTTTTACTGGCAGGTAGATGATGTACTAAGAAGTAGCTACTAACATAAATTACTTTTCTTTTAGCAAATAGAAAAAAAAAAGATGAGTATTAATATTATTTTTTTATGCAACAACTAGTTTGGAATGTAAACATTACTCATATTCACAAATGTTAGTGACAATTGATTCATCAGTCACAAGACATCTACCGCTGAGTAGCCAAATAACCCTCCACAAAAAGATTAGGGATTTGAAATTAAAACATCCCCATTATTTCTTGTTACTTTACTTCACATCGAATTAATTCTTAGGCCAGCTAGCAGTTACTTTACTACTTGACCAACAAGACAAACAGACATTCAAAACAAATAACATCAGAACTCATTCACTACACTCATCAAAAATAACCTTGACAACCAAGGCCGCAACACCAAAATACCCCGAAATAGAGGTATAATTACGAAACCCCCAAAAACCTCATCATTAGACCAAGGAGTTTAATATCACACTTACCTACGCCTTGTCATTTTAACAAAGAATTTTTCATACATGTCTCAACCATCTCAATTAGAAATAATGGTTTCATTACGAACGAAAATGTTCTTCCTGAAATTTCTGTTAGTACAAAGTTTTCAGTTTCAGCCTTTCATTAATTTTGTTACAGGAAAATTAAGGTAAGAAAACCACTGCTTGCCTTTTGATATTTGATTTTCTCATATGTCAAAGGTGTATTGAGTTGTATGTGTTTATAGTAATTCACACTTGAGGTGACAAGTAAATCTTCATTTTGTATTATTTGTTACTTGAATTTAAAGCTTGTTTAGGTTGTATTTGGCTTGTTTCCAGTGCCGTGTAAATGACTTAATAGGTACGACCTGTAAGTGGATGAAGCAGAATTATATGCTTAGGTGTGTGAAGGTCGTAAAAAAACTATGGCAAATATCAAAGTCAATTTATTTAGGCATTTATTTCAATTAATCCTGAATTAGGCACTTTTGAAACGTCAAAAATTTAATTGTAATTCCTACAATACGCAAAAAAGCAGTTAGACTATCGAAACATGAAGTTCCCTTCTCCTAATGATCTCAATCATCTATCTACCCCTTTCAAAAAAATAAAATTACTATTACTAACAATAAAGGCACCTAAAACATTCATCAAACAAATGTTCTTCCAAATCTTCAGTCAGCAGCATCGCGCTATACATCATAGTAAATGAGAAAACTTTGATTAGAACCTTCTGGAATTCATTAGCAGCCACGAACAAAATTACCATTTGTAAAAACTTCGCTCAGATTAGTATTACGACAGGGAATCTGATGATGGCTTATAAAAGTGAGTGTGGAATGTAATATAGAATTTGGACGACACTACTGGATGCAGAAAGCATGGCTCATAGAAATTTCTATTCTCAGAAAACACGTTTCGCCGAAAACTTCATTGGTACAAAAAAAGTACATGTATCACTATCACTACATAGTATAAAACAATGTCGCTCTTCGCCGTCTGCTGTCCCTATGTATGCTTAGATCTTTAAACCTACGCAACGGATTTTGATGCAGTTTTTTTTTAATAGATAATGTGGAAATTCTTAAGGAAGGTTTATATGTATAATACATGTATATTGCTCCCGTGTGAAGCCGGGGCGGGTCGCTAGTTTACTATATTTCTTGAATTTAACATTTTTAAGACTTTGTCTGGATCACACCGGCAACGCATCTGTGACTCCTCTGGTTTGCGGGTGACAGTGGGTATCTATGAGCGGCGCTGATCGCTTACCATCAGGTGATCCGTCTGCTCGTTTGCCTCCTATTCCATAAAAAAAGATCTGCATAAAATGATATATGTTGCGATTTGTTTCAAAATTAAATTTTTAACATGATATTAAATTTCATATCATCATTCATTCCATTATTGGTTTACGAATTTCACCTTTACCTCTACATCTTCTGAGTGCATCCACTTTATTATGACAAATTTAATATTTTTTATTCTGGACAGATCGACTCTTCAGCACCCTCTTACTATTGTTAAAAACTCCAAGTTACTCGATACATTACTCTTGAACATTAAATGTGTAAATAGTACCTCTACCTACTATTACACCTATTCAAGAAAAACAGCCGTGTTTAAACAAGTTTATGTAACAACAAACAGAAAGAACATTTGAGTAAATTCTATGAATTTTTAAAAAGTCACTACTCTACCCAATTTAAGGCAATGGAACAATGTCCAGAGTCAGTAATTACGAGTGTACGAAGACCCTACACAACCTCTAATTAGTGGGATAGATAAGTGGCTTTAAAATAAGGGGAAGTTAATTTTGTTTAAATTGAAATGGGTCATGGTTAGCTTTGTAATGGATTTTTGTCTTAACTTGTGGCACAGTCGAGTTTATGAGCAGTTACGTAAAATTGTGTTCTATTTATATAACATATAAAGTATGGTTTCCAGATTTTCTGAAGTAAAACAAGCATAAAAACATATAAAACTGATGAATAGTGTATGTTCCCTTAGTTGTTTTCTGCCAATCCCTCTGAGGTTGGAATGCTGTACCTAAAAATCGAGAAGATCAATGTTACTTTGTCTAATCTAGGTATTGAAACAGTCGAGTTCAATAATCATTCTTCTTGCCAGAGCCCCGGCAGCCCCGGCAAATCATCCCCTTCCTACTGGAAGGGGATGATTTTTAGCCAAGAGAGAGTCTGACAATCCCTCTCGCCTAACCCAAGGCGGGAGAAGAAATTAAATGATAATCCCCCTCAAAAAAAATGTCTTATGTTGTGTATACTTTGTGGTAGATATGTAATTAGTATTGGTTTTGTAGTAATAGTAAGGATTTGATTAGCAATTAAAACACTATTTAGCCTGAATATTAGGAAACATTTTACGATGTACATACAAAGATTAATAGTAACAGACCCCTTTTAAATAGAATACAACACAAAAACCAGTCTATATGCTACTGCTGATAATTTAAAATCTAAATATTGCTTTACCTTTTATTACGTATAAAAACACAAACAAAAATTTGAAAACAAAGTCCAGATTTAATTCAATCAATGAGGGTCTCATCCCGATGACAAAGAACAAAGTGAAAAGTAAATGTTTACAGTAATCAGTGATTAAAGTTTACAAACTGAGGTACACCGAGTAAATACCGGGTGGTTTTAAATCAAAAAGTTTATTTTTATTTTTACAAACTGGATTACGAGTTTAAGTTTAATTGGAGATGTAAATAAGGGATTTTAATTTTTCTTTATGGGTTTCTTTTAAGGGGGAAAATCTGAAAAAAATAATGACTGCTCCCGCCTGGGTGAGGCGGGAGGGAGTGTCAGACTCTTACTAACTAAAAACCACCCCGTTCCTACTCATGCACTTCGAGCCGGAGCCCCGGTAACCCGTTAGGTTCTCCGCGGCTCCGTATCGGCATCAGCCCTATTGAGCCCCATCCGTGGTGGTCTGGCTCTTTGAGGCGCGCAGGTTCTTTATGGGATATATGTTCTGTGGACAAGCCAGTAAACGAGCAGACGGATCACCTGATGGTAAGCAATTTGCGTCGCCCATAGACACCAGGATCACTTATAAGCTGAGTTTATAAATTCACGTTTCTTTGGTTAGTTGTAGCACTAATGATAAGTGGGTCCTGAAAAATGTAAAATGTTGTGGATGTCACCCTTATTTATAAATTCCACCATCAAAACAGTACTTATTTTATTGGAATAAGTCTCTAAAACCTCATACTGAGCTATCACTGGGTCGGCAGCTGAAAAGCCTAGCGCCTACACACATACATAAAAGTTAATGGCTAGTTAGACGAACATTTGATGGTCATTTATAACACGACTTAAGTTGAACAACATTAATGAGTCTCTTGATGTAGCGATAAAAGTGTTTTATGTTAGAAATATGGATCATTAAGTCGTTGAGTGTTTGTAAGCTTGCCTTAATTACATTTTTATGTAATTTTTTTTAAAAAATGTATGTGAATTTTACTATGCTTAATCTTTATAATAGAATAATATCTTATCTTGCTTCTATTTCACAAAGAGAGCACAGAGCTTATACAAATGCGTATTAAATTTGATCAGTTACAAGCTTCATTATGTATGTTCAGTGGACGGCTGATATGATGTTGATGATGAAGCTTCATTAGGAGCAAACCTCGTGCCTATTTTTGGTATAAACCCAATCTAAATAAAATTATTAGAGTGTCTGTTTGTAATATTAAAATAATCGTTTTTTACTACCTCTATATGCATGTGACTATACATACGATATCTATACCAAAATAACATTTAAAAAAAAATTTCTGTCTGTTTATACTGGCTAATCTCTGGAATCACTGAACCGATTTTAACGTGACTTTTACTGGCAGGTAGATGATGTACTAAGAAGTAGCTACTAACATAAATTACTTTTCTTTTAGCAAATAGAAAAAAAAAAGATGAGTATTAATATTATTTTTTTATGCAACAACTAGTTTGGAATGTAAACATTACTCATATTCACAAATGTTAGTGACAATTGATTCATCAGTCACAAGACATCTACCGCTGAGTAGCCAAATAACCCTCCACAAAAAGATTAGGGATTTGAAATTAAAACATCCCCATTATTTCTTGTTACTTTACTTCACATCGAATTAATTCTTAGGCCAGCTAGCAGTTACTTTACTACTTGACCAACAAGACAAACAGACATTCAAAACAAATAACATCAGAACTCATTCACTACACTCATCAAAAATAACCTTGACAACCAAGGCCGCAACACCAAAATACCCCGAAATAGAGGTATAATTACGAAACCCCCAAAAACCTCATCATTAGACCAAGGAGTTTAATATCACACTTACCTACGCCTTGTCATTTTAACAAAGAATTTTTCATACATGTCTCAACCATCTCAATTAGAAATAATGGTTTCATTACGAACGAAAATGTTCTTCCTGAAATTTCTGTTAGTACAAAGTTTTCAGTTTCAGCCTTTCATTAATTTTGTTACAGGAAAATTAAGGTAAGAAAACCACTGCTTGCCTTTTGATATTTGATTTTCTCATATGTCAAAGGTGTATTGAGTTGTATGTGTTTATAGTAATTCACACTTGAGGTGACAAGTAAATCTTCATTTTGTATTATTTGTTACTTGAATTTAAAGCTTGTTTAGGTTGTATTTGGCTTGTTTCCAGTGCCGTGTAAATGACTTAATAGGTACGACCTGTAAGTGGATGAAGCAGAATTATATGCTTAGGTGTGTGAAGGTCGTAAAAAAACTATGGCAAATATCAAAGTCAATTTATTTAGGCATTTATTTCAATTAATCCTGAATTAGGCACTTTTGAAACGTCAAAAATTTAATTGTAATTCCTACAATACGCAAAAAAGCAGTTAGACTATCGAAACATGAAGTTCCCTTCTCCTAATGATCTCAATCATCTATCTACCCCTTTCAAAAAAATAAAATTACTATTACTAACAATAAAGGCACCTAAAACATTCATCAAACAAATGTTCTTCCAAATCTTCAGTCAGCAGCATCGCGCTATACATCATAGTAAATGAGAAAACTTTGATTAGAACCTTCTGGAATTCATTAGCAGCCACGAACAAAATTACCATTTGTAAAAACTTCGCTCAGATTAGTATTACGACAGGGAATCTGATGATGGCTTATAAAAGTGAGTGTGGAATGTAATATAGAATTTGGACGACACTACTGGATGCAGAAAGCATGGCTCATAGAAATTTCTATTCTCAGAAAACACGTTTCGCCGAAAACTTCATTGGTACAAAAAAAGTACATGTATCACTATCACTACATAGTATAAAACAATGTCGCTCTTCGCCGTCTGCTGTCCCTATGTATGCTTAGATCTTTAAACCTACGCAACGGATTTTGATGCAGTTTTTTTTTAATAGATAATGTGGAAATTCTTAAGGAAGGTTTATATGTATAATACATGTATATTGCTCCCGTGTGAAGCCGGGGCGGGTCGCTAGTTTACTATATTTCTTGAATTTAACATTTTTAAGACTTTGTCTGGATCACACCGGCAACGCATCTGTGACTCCTCTGGTTTGCGGGTGACAGTGGGTATCTATGAGCGGCGCTGATCGCTTACCATCAGGTGATCCGTCTGCTCGTTTGCCTCCTATTCCATAAAAAAAAGATCTGCATAAAATGATATATGTTGCGATTTGTTTCAAAATTAAATTTTTAACATGATATTAAATTTCATATCATCATTCATTCCATTATTGGTTTACGAATTTCACCTTTACCTCTACATCTTCTGAGTGCATCCACTTTATTATGACAAATTTAATATTTTTTATTCTGGACAGATCGACTCTTCAGCACCCTCTTACTATTGTTAAAAACTCCAAGTTACTCGATACATTACTCTTGAACATTAAATGTGTAAATAGTACCTCTACCTACTATTACACCTATTCAAGAAAAACAGCCGTGTTTAAACAAGTTTATGTAACAACAAACAGAAAGAACATTTGAGTAAATTCTATGAATTTTTAAAAAGTCACTACTCTACCCAATTTAAGGCAATGGAACAATGTCCAGAGTCAGTAATTACGAGTGTACGAAGACCCTACACAACCTCTAATTAGTGGGATAGATAAGTGGCTTTAAAATAAGGGGAAGTTAATTTTGTTTAAATTGAAATGGGTCATGGTTAGCTTTGTAATGGATTTTTGTCTTAACTTGTGGCACAGTCGAGTTTATGAGCAGTTACGTAAAATTGTGTTCTATTTATATAACATATAAAGTATGGTTTCCAGATTTTCTGAAGTAAAACAAGCATAAAAACATATAAAACTGATGAATAGTGTATGTTCCCTTAGTTGTTTTCTGCCAATCCCTCTGAGGTTGGAATGCTGTACCTAAAAATCGAGAAGATCAATGTTACTTTGTCTAATCTAGGTATTGAAACAGTCGAGTTCAATAATCATTCTTCTTGCCAGAGCCCCGGCAGCCCCGGCAAATCATCCCCTTCCTACTGGAAGGGGATGATTTTTAGGCAAGAGAGAGTCTGACAATCCCTCTCGCCTAACCCAAGGCGGGAGAAGAAATTAAATGATAATCCCCCTCAAAAAAAAATGTCTTATGTTGCGTATACTTTGTGGTAGATATGTAATTAGTATTGGTTTTGTAGTAATAGTAAGGATTTGATTAGCAATTAAAACACTATTTAGCCTGAATATTAGGAAACATTTTACGATGTACATACAAAGATTAATAGTAACAGACCCCTTTTAAATAGAATACAACACAAAAACCAGTCTATATGCTACTGCTGATAATTTAAAATCTAAATATTACTTTACCTTTATTACGTATAAAAACACAAACAAAAATTTGAAAACAAAGTCCAGATTTAATTCAATCAATGAGGGTCTCATCCCGATGACAAAGAACAAAGTGAAAAGTAAATGTTTACAGTAATCAGTGACTAAAGTTTACAAACTGAGGTACACCGAGTAAATACCGGGTGGTTTTTAATCAAAAAGTTTATTTTTATTTTTACAAACTGGATTACGAGTTTAAGTTTAATTGGAGATGTAAATAAGGGATTTTAATTTTTCTTTATGGGTTTCTTTTAAGGGGGGAAAATCTGAAAAAAAGAATGACTGCTCCCGCCTGGGTGAGGCGGGAGGGAGTGTCAGACTCTTACTAACTAAAAACCACCCCGTTCCTACTCATGCACTTCGAGCCGGAGCCCCGGTATCCCGTTAGGATCTCCGCGGCTCCGTATCGGCATCAGCCCTATTGAGCCCCATCCGTGGTGGTCTGGCTCTTTGAGGCGCGCAGGTTCTTTATGGGATAATCCCTTCGTTATATGTTCTGTGGACAAGCCAGTAAACGAGCAGACGGATCACCTGATGGTAAGCAATTTGCGTCGCCCATAGACACCAGGATCACTTATAAGCTGAGTTTATAAATTCAAGTTTCTTTGCTTAGTTGTAGCACTAATGATAAGTGGGTCCTGAAAAATGTGAAATGTTGTGGATGTCACCCTTATTTATAAATTCCACCATCAAAACAGTACTTATTTTATTGGAATAAGTCTCTAAAAGCTCATACTGAGCTATCACTGGGTCGGCAGCTGAAAAGCCTAGCGCCTACACACATACATAAAAGTTAATGGCTAGTTAGACGAACATTTGATGGTCATTTATAACACGACTTAAGTTGAACAACATTAATGAGTCTCTTGATGTAGCGATAAAAGTGTTTTATGTTAGAAATATGGATCATTAAGTCGTTGAGTGTTTGTAAGCTTGCCTTAATTACATTTTGATGTAATTTTTTTTAAATATGTATGTGAATTTTACTATGATTAATCTTTATAACAGAATAATATCTTATCTTGCTTCTATTTCACAGCTTATACAAATGCGTATTAAATTTGATCAGTTACAAGCTTCATTATGTATGTTCAGTGGACGGCTGATATGACGTTGATGATGTAGCTTCATTAGGAGCAAACCTCGTGCCTATTTTTGGTATAAACCCAATCTAAATAAAATTATTAGAGTGTCTGTTTGTAATATTAAAATAATCGTTTTTTACTACCTTTATATGCATGTGACTATACATACGATATCTATACCAAAATAACATTTAAAAAAAAAATTCTGTCTGTTTATACTGGCTAATCTCTGGAATCGCTGAACCGATTTTAACGTGACTTTTACTGGCAGGTAGATGATGTACTAAGAAGTAGCTACTAACATAAATTACTTTTCTTTTAGCAAATAGAAAAAAAAAGATGAGTATTAATATTATCATATTCACAAATGTTAGTGACAATCACAAGTCATGATTCATCAGTCACAAGACATCTACCGCTGAGTAGCCAAATAGCCCTCCACAAAAAGATTAGGGATTTGAAATTAAAACATCCCCATTATTTCTTGTTACTTTACTTCACATCGAATTAATTCTTAGGCCAGCTAGCAGTTACTTTACTACTTGACCAACAAGACAAACAGACATTCAAAACAAATAACATCAGAACTCATTCACTACACTCATCAAAAATAACCTTGACAACCAAGGCCGCAACACCAAAATACCCCGAAATAGAGGTATAATTACGAAACCCCCAAAAACCTCATCATTAGACCAAGGGGTTTAATATCACACTTACCTACGCCTTGTCATTTTAACAAAGAATTTTTCATACATGTCTCAACCATCTCAATTAGAAATAATGGTTTCATTACGAACGAAAATGTTCTTCCTGAAATTTCTGTTAGAACAAAGTTTTCAGTTTCAACCTTTCATTAATTTTGTTACAGGAAAATTAAGGTAAGAAAACCACTGCTTGCCTTTTGATATTTGATTTTCTCATATGTCAAAGGTGTATTGAGTTGTATGTGTTTATAGTAATTCACACTTGAGGTGACAAGTAAATCTTCATTTTGTATTATTTGTTACTTGAATTTAAAGCTTGTTTGGGTTGTATTTGGCTTGTTTCCAGTGCCGTGTAAATGACTTAATAGGTACGGCCTGTAAGTGGATGAAGCAGAATTATATGCTTAGGTGTGTGAAGGTCGTAAAAAAACTATGGCAAATATCAAAGTCAATTTATTTAGGCATTTATTTCAATTAATCCTGAATTAGGCACTTTTGAAACGTCAAAAATTTAATTGTAATACCTACAATACGCAAAAAAGCAGTTAGACTATCGAAACATGAAGTTCCCTTCTCCTAATGATCTCAATCATCTATCTAAACTTTCAAAAAAATAAAATTACTATTACTAACAATAAAGGCACCTAAAACATTCATCAAACAAATGTTCTTCCAAATCTTCAGTCAGCAGCATCGCGCTATACATCATAGTAAATGAGAAAACTTTGATTAGAACCTTCTGGAATTCATTAGCAGCCACGAACAAAATTACCATTTGTAAAAACTTCGCTCAGATTAGTATTACGACAGGAAATCTGATGATGGCTTATAAAAGTGAGTGTGGAATGTAATATAGAATTTGGACGACACTACTGGATGCAGAAAGCATGGCTCATAGAAATTTCTATTCTCAGAAAACACGTTTCGCCGAAAACTTCATTGGTACAAAAAAAAGTACATGTATCACTATCACTACATAGTATAAAACAATGTCGCTCTTCGCCGTCTGCTGTCCCTATGTATGCTTAGATCTTTAAAACTACGCAACGGATTTTGATGCAGTTTTTTTTAATAGATAATTTGGAAATTCTTAAGGAAGGTTTATATGTATAATACATGTATATTGCTCCCGTGTGAAGCCGGGGCGGGTCGCTAGTTTACTATATTTCTTGAATTTAACATTTTTAAGACTTTGTCAGGATCACACCGGCAACGCACCTGTGACTCCTCTGGTTTGCGGGTGACAGTGGGTGTCTATGAGCGGCGCTGATCGCTTACCATCAGGTGATCCGTCTGCTCGTTTGCCTCCTATTCCATAAAAAAAAGATCTGCATAAAATGATATATGTTGCGATTTGTTTCAAAATTAAATTTTTAACATGATATTAAATTTCATATCATCATTCATTCCATTATTGGTTTACGAATTTCACCTTTACCTCTACATCTTCTGAGTGCATCCACTTTATTATGACAAATTTAATATTTTTTATTCTGGACAGATCGACTCTTCAGCACCCTCTTACTATTGTTAAAAACTCCAAGTTACTCGATACATTACTCTTGAACATTAAATGTGTAAATAGTACCTCTATCTACTATTACACCTATTCAAGAAAAACAGCCGTGTTTAAACAAGTTTATGTAACAACAAACAGAAAGAACATTTGAGTAAATTCTATGAATTTTTAAAAAGTCACTACTCTACCCAATTTAAGGCAATGGAACAATGTCCAGAGTTAGTAATTACGAGTGTACGAAGACACTACACAACCTCTAATTAGTGGGATAGATAAGTGGCTTTAAAATAAGGGGAAGTTAATTTTGTTTAAATTGAAATGCGTCATGGTTAGCTCTGTAATGGATTTTTGTCTTAACTTGTGGCACAGTCGAGTTTATGAGCAGTTACGTAAAATTGAGTTCTATTTATATAACATATAAAGTATGGTTTCCAGATTTTCTGAAGTAAAACAAGCATAAAAACATATAAAACTGATGAATAGTGTATGTTCCCTTAGTTGTTTTCTGCCAATCCCTCTGAGGTTGGAATGCTGTACCTAAAAATCGAGAAGATCAATGTTACTTTGTCTAATCTAGGTATTGAAACAGTCGAGTTCAATAATCATTCTTCTTGTCACTTGATCAGTTATGCCTTGTTCGAATTATGCTAGTATTTTAGTTGAGCAGCAATCCTTTCGATTTTGTCTCAAAATCGAAGCGAGAGAGAGTTATTAAATACTCGCTACTTAACTAAAATACTAGGATACTACGAACAAGGCATGAAGGAAAGAAATATCGTAGTCATACCGCTCTCAATTTTCTCATGTCTCACGCTAACAACAAAAAGGAAGACACCATGAATGAACACGACAATTGAATCATACCTATATGAAATATTGTCAATCCAGAACTCCGTAATATATCCAAGTGAAAATTGTTACATGAATCGAAAGTAGGGTTTCATATGACAACATTGATTTTCCGGTTCACCTATTACTTTTATTCAATTCACGTGTCCACACAATTATGGACTTTATTCTCTAGAAATTAGTTGCGAAGATAGAACCTTGAGGGCCGCAGAAAACATTTTGCTTGGTAATTCCTCTCGCTTCGTAATTCCCTGTGAGATATGTTAAGAATTTGTGCCGACATGTGAACAGCGGGTGATATATAAAGTACTTCAGTTTTCGTGCGTCGGCCCCATTAACTGAGACTGGGGAACTTTGCTTCTTCCTCTATATTTGTACTAATTAACAGAAATTCTATTTATAAATTTTAAATGATCTTTGAACTTCAGTTCAGGCTTAAATGTCAAATGCTTTTGAACCTAATATAGGACGTGATTAGGTAATATTTATAATTAGTTTATCAGAAAAGCTTTTACAGACAAAGGTTAAAAATCTAGTTATAGAAAAATATGTTGTGGTGGCCCGGAGGTTTGAGACGCCCGCTTCTCATGCATGAGGGGGTTACGAAATCTACCGACGCGACGGTAAGTACCAATGTGACTTTTTCCGAGTTAACTATATGTACTTTCTAAGATTATCTAGACACCACTGACAAACGGTGAAGGAAAACATCGTGAAGAAACCTGGGTTTATAATTTCTTATTATAAGTCTGGAATCGCCAACCCGCATTGAGCAAGCATGGTGATTATTGCTCAAACCTTCTCCGTGTGAGAAGAGGCTTTGCTCAGCAGTGGGCATTTATAGGCTGTTGATGATGATGATGATGATGATGAGAACGATGTTATAAGAGACGTACTGGAAAACAGGTCAGGAGAAAAGCAAACATCCCAATTTCTCAGCCAAAAAAACAGTCTGCAGCCGAACAAAATCCTGACAAATATGCCTTAAAAGACTAATAAAATGAAAGCGTACATTTTCGGTTTTCAAACGCAGTGTTAACAAAGACATGCCGCCAACTCGCGATGTTGCCAAACTAAAAAATAATCTGGAAGCGCGGTGCGACGTTGTGACGTACTGGAAGGCAAGCAAATGCAGCAGTCGACATGTGTACAGTACTAACTATTTCTAGGGTTCTGTGAAATGAAAAGAAAAATACAACTTTAGAAACATACTAGAAACGGCAAATTCCAGATTCCAGATTATTGTGAATTAGAAATAGGTACCATGCTCGATGTCTATTTCTTATCAACTTCTTCTAGAACTCGCTCAAACGATGACAGGTTCGTTACCATACTCCAAATTGGTCGTAATTTGTCTTATAAAATAAAAAATTGTCTCGATGGTCGCAAGTGCGACTTCCGGAAAAGGAGTCTTGGGTTTGATTCTCGGGTCGGGTAAAATACTTCAGGGTATTTGAAAAAAATTTCAGTAGTAGCACGGAGTCTGGAATTGTCCCCGGTACCTATAAGGCAATAGGGTCACCCCCTATTACATGAGACTCATAACATGAATAGTGAAAATTGGGTGTTACATTGTACAGTAGCATTAAGTGCCGTAATGTGCACCTCTGCCTAACCGTATGGGGATAAAAGGCGTTATGTTATGTATGTTATGTAAAATAGATAACAAACACCGTGTTGAGAAAAAATGTATTCAAATCAATTCCACACAACCAATTACAACGATCGAAATTACAGCAAATTTTTCACTGATACGGAATACGCCAAAAACAATCCGACTCGCGATTGGCTAGAATTCAGACTATTCTATTTAAATTCGAAACTGCTTGGTCGAGAGTCGAGATGTAACATTTTTGACACTTGGAAATGTTGAGCTCTCCACTCGATGCACGGAAAATGGCGTACTCGTTATGCAAAAGAAACTTTGTTTCGGAAATTTTCACATTTCACCGAAAATATTTTTCCCTTTGTATGATTATTGTTGGAGCTCATAAGTGTTTTATATTTTAAAATTGTTTTAATATAAACCGCTCATTTCGTTGTTGATTTTGTTTAAATTTTCGTAGTTTACGTTTAATTGGCATGGTTAAAGAGTACGAATGGCTTTTCATCATCATCATTTATTTATTTATTTATTTATCATTTCATGTACCTACACCACACAGACAATATTACACAGGACAACACATTATAAACATGAGGTACATAGGTACTGCATATCCCTTAAGGGATTTCTTCCTGCAGACCTGCGACAGGAAAAGGAAATTAAACATAAGACATAAGACACAGTGTAGATAGATGATACATGCAACGAATACAGAACAAAATAAAATTACTGAAAGAACTATAAAACTAGAATGACGGTAATATAATGATAAAACTTAAGCAAATTATAACAAACATAATAAATAAAATAATAAGAAATATTTAAATATGATTACATATAAATATATATATATATATGTGTATTGTATGTATATATAGAAATATATATATATAAATAAAGCTGTACTTCAGGACGAAAGATAATAATCCCTGACAAGTCGTTTAAAAATGGAGATGGACTTGGAGTCGCGTATGCTAGGCGGCAGCGAATTCCACAATCTCACCGCATGAACCGTGAAGGAGTAGGAGTAGATCATCATCATCATCATCATAATCTTTTGCGTGGTTTTTTAAGTTGTATTACAAATAATTTCAACTATTGAGAGATGATGCTCAGAATATGAATGAGAACCATTCTCTGTCTTAATTTAAGAGTTAATAATTACAGAAGAGGATCAACCGCTAAAGCAAGTAGCACTTAAAATTACAACTTCGTGAAACAAGTTCCTTCTAAGACATAGTGGACATTATAAATGAAACAAATAATTCAAGGCGAGCTCCTTAGATCTCTAAGCGTCACTTAATCACGGTACGTCGGACTTGTAGACGGAATGTGTAAGTACTAGTTTAGTGTTGAATAATAACCATTACCTCTACTACGAGTTTAATCCTAGATCTCTAACGTTAATTTTTTTTAAAACGTTTCCCCACTCTTTGTCTTTCTCCTGTGTCATGGGTCAAGCGTGCGTTTGACAAACATACAAGTTCATATTCACATGACACCCAGACCCGAAATAACAATCTGTGGATGACACAAAGAGTTGTGTCGTGCGGGAACCGAAACCACGACACGTTGCGCGCCCGCCAGTTACCCAGCCACTGCACCAACCGTGCAGTCCAAAATGAGGTTTCGATAAAAGGGATATTCCTAACCAGGTTTCCCTAAGTTTTTTTCGGGTGAAGTTTTGAAGCGCAATGGCTCATAAAAGTGTCTTTAAATTTATATTTATTTATTTATTTATTTATGTACACACATTCAATACAGAGGACAATATATATATATATAAAAACAGTGTACATATTCCAACTGGAATTTCTTCCTGTGGGCCTGTGGCAGGAAAAGATATAACAACACTGAGATACATAGTGTGTTACACAAACAAGATAAAAATCAATTAATTATATTTTGAGTTACTCCTGATGAATGAGTTTACGATCTAATTTTTACTTTTGAAATAAATGTTATTGGTTGTGATTGAGATTACAATGAAAAAAGAAGGCAAGGCGCATGTAATGCCCCATATATTGCAAGCGTTCATAGGCCAACCACACACCAACATAGGGTAACCACTTACCATCAGGTGGGCCGTATGATATTCTTGCCACCGTTGTGGTATAAAAAAAAGAAATACTATTAATTTTAATAATTACTAAAAGTAGAAACTCTGTGTTTCCTGAAAATAATATTGATTGATACTCGATAGTGACGACGCATTTTAGTTCCGTAACTCACCACTAGAGGCGCTATAAAACATTTTATAAAAAATTCGTCGTCGCTATCGAGTATCGACGAATACTATTGCTTGAAACTCATGGTAGAGGTAGAGGAGATGAGGGCGGAAGCTGAGCTGTTTCGGAGTAAGGACATTAGGTATACATTAGGATATCTGGGAGTATTTTGTTGAGAGGTCATTGCTTAGTAATGATTCTTAGACCACCTGCTTAAGCTACAAAAGTCCTGACTTAAGACGCTGGTCTTTTTGAACAAATGAGAACAAGAAACAATCTAATTTTCACTATTTATGTTATTGATTGTATTGCGCAAACTCAGTAGATTTTAATTATTCACACTACTAGCTTTTACCTGCGGCTTCGCTCGTGTCACAAAAGGATAAAAAGCCAATGTGACATATACCAATACCAATACACACAGCGCCATCTATACCAATACTTTTCCCGAGCGTACGGCGCGTCGCGTTCCGCGCGCGCCTCAAAGAGCCATCAGACCACCACAGATGGGGCCCGATAGGGCCGATGCCGATTCGGAGTCGCGGAGAACTTAACGGGTAACCGGGGCTCCGGCTCGACGTGCAGGAGAAGGAACGGGGTGGTTTTTAGTCAGTAAGAGTCTGACACTCCCTTCCGCCTCACCCAGGCGGGAGCAGTCATTCGATGACATTCGCCCCTTAAAAAAAAAATACCAATACTTTTGTTTTCCCTCGAGAATAACAAATATTTCCGGCATAAAAAGTACCCTTATTTAATCCGGACTTCTAACTACACATCTGCAAGAATTCAAAGCAATCGGTTTAGTAATTACGGCGTGAAAGCGGAACAAACAAACTCACTTTCCGATTTATAATATTAGTAAAGATTTAATGTTAAACTTATTACATACTGGCTTCTATCAGCAGTTTTGCCCGCGTTTCCGTATGATAAAAGTGTAGTGTAGAAGAGTAACATAGGCTACTTTTAATTTGGAAATTTGAAACAATAAAAGTTGTGTTCTAGAGGTACACGGACGAAGTCGCGGGTGAACAGCTAGTGAACAAATATGTAAAACATTATTTTCTTATAAAAATGTTTAATAACTTTAATAGGAAAACACGGTAAAAAAGCACTACATAGTTGTCTACATTTTGTTGTGGCCTATTTTCATTAATTAAAAGTCTTAAAATACTTTATCGATTGAAAGTTTCAGATTCTTCAGCGAATGATTTACAGCGAAGTAATGCTGTTGTCACTGCAGTAATTTATTGACTAAAATAAAATTAATAGTTAGTACAATGTACTTTCTTTTTTTATTTTTAGAGTGAAGATATGGTTATGGACTGCCTCGTTGGCCGAGTGGTCGCAAGTGCGACTGTCTGGCAAGAGGTCTCGGCTCGGGTTGGATTCCCGGATCGGGCAAGTATTACTGAATTTAAAAAAAATCCCAATAGTAGCACGGAGTCTGGAATTGTGCCCAGTATATGGCCATAAGCTCATCACCTACTACATGGGAATTATAACACAAACATATGCGAGGTATTTAAAAAACATATAAATGAATACACATATGCTAAATGTGCATCCAGACAATACTAAGCGCCGCCTACTTTCAGTTATTTGCTTATTTTCCATATATGTCTTGACTGACTTGCAAGTACCTGCCATATTCGGGCTCTTTTTTAAGGGGGAGAATCATTGAATGACTTCTCCAGCCCGGGTGAGGCGAGAGGAAGTGTCAGACTCTTACTGACTTAAAACCACCCTGTTCCTACTCCTGGACTACAAGGCGGCACGGTAACCCGTTACGTTCTCCGTGGCTCTGTATTGGCATCAGCCGTATTGGGCCCTATCTGTAGTAGTCTGATGGCTCTTTGAGGCGCGCGCGGAACGCCATGCGCAATAGCCACATTTGAGCTAAGTCATAATTCCCAACATTGGATCACAACACTCGATATTTCACAAATATTACTATTCATACTAACATGCGTCATGACATAGTGCACATTTATTACGAACACAAGCGTATAATATTAACAGTCGCTCATTATTATCTACATAGGTAATATTATTGGTTACAAAGCACTTTGAGTAAACATGTACAGTTATGATAGTGTTCTGCATAATTTATATAGTCTTTGATCAATAATGGTACATTGCCTGGTTAGTCCCTTACCACCTTAACTGTCACCATGTCGTGTCGTCAGTCATCAGCGAGGTAATGTAAATGCCACAGTATCAGTCAAAAATGTATGTAATGTAACTGTATTGGAAGTATCAAATAATATCAAAGTAATTGGCTTCATTGATTATGACGCTAAATGGTTGCATAGATACCTACCATCAGTTTCTCTTAACTCTAGGTGACGTCAAGTGCTCGCCAAGATACCACCAGTATCTTATGAATGTGAAAAATTGCTGGATGAAATAATAATATTGAACTAAGATAGACAATACAAACAAATCTACTTTTAGAATTAATGTCTAATTATAGTAGAGGTAACTAAAATGTAGTCTTTCTACATCATCATCATTTTGTCCTCTTATAGAGAAAGAAATAATAATATAGTATAACAATCTCATAATCTCTCTCATGATATTCTCCTCCATCATCCTTCTCATCACATAAGGAACTTATAACATAGGCACAGGCGCTTTGGGACAACCACAGCACATACATTAATAAAACTTCTTGGATACCAATCACCATACCACACAATACATTCAAAATGTAGTGCCTCCTTTAATAACTAACAAGATGAGAAATAGAAATCAACTCTCCCCTTCAATGCAAAACAAGCACAACATCACACTCAAACAATACTGTCCTAACATAAAATCATACCACAATAACACTACTACCCAACACAAACGCACAATTTAATCACAGCACACATTTTTCCAGCGCATTTTAATCAACAACAGTGTTGCAGACTTTAACTTCCACATCAGTCGAGTAATGGTATTAGAGAAATGACGTCATTATGGCGAGTGCTCGCCCTGACTGCAGTGAAAGGACCGTTGCAATTAAATTTAATACGATCCCCCATTTTCAGTGCATTTCCGTAGGCTTAGTGTTTGGTGGCATAAACGGAATTTTAACCTAAGTTCTGCTTTGTGATGGTGATTTACTAACTGGTGGGATGTTTTAACTGAGCGTAGTTCAGAGTCAACAGTAATATTATTATGTCTGTAATTTCTTTAATGGATTGGATTACTTGTTTTGGTAAATTTAAGTAAAATGCATAATATGTTTAAACAGAGAATACCTTTTCTCTATCTGATATTTGTTACTGAACAGAAGAAGTTCCTACTATTCCTGCAAAAATTCCAAAAATAAAGTATAATGTTCTAATTTCTTTACAATTTGTTGAATAAAATCATTTTCACTAGAAATAAAAAATAAACAACACATTGTTTCATTTACGAGAATATTCTCTTTTATAAATTAATAATTTATATATTATAAAATAAATTAAATTATAAATTAAATATTATTAAATAAAATAATATCATAAATTAAAAAAATACATAAAATTGCAAAATTTAAGGAATAGTATATAATATACTTATAGTAAATAGTATATAAGAAGCCTTAAATATACTTTCTTTATAAATATTTTAAATATTGTTTTATGGTATCTGTTCAACGACTGTGTTGTATTGTTGTATAGGTTCCATAAAAATATTTAAAATATGCAACTGCATTGAACGGAGATTATAAAAATAGATCAGAGACTATGATGGACAAGTTTCAGATGATTTATGCATGTAATTATACACCATGTACCTTACAATATAATACCTCTATAAATAATAATATACCAGCATTTACCGATACATAATTACATTTCAAGGTAATATTGTCAGAGACAATATTCAAAGTGTCCACATAGGTACTGCTCGTAACAATGTTGGTAACGTGCATATTGAAACAAAGGGTTTATTGTAACATTATCTATAGCTTTGAGACATAACAATTATCTTCACCAAATAGGTATATCAATACAGGGTGACTTGTAACTCGACGTATTCCTCTCGGGAAGTGATAATATAAATAATTTCCTACAAAATTAGCCCTGAGGTCTCTGGTCCAAAAGTGGCTAGTATCTGAAATATTCAACATTTTCGGTATTGGTGAAAAAATTCCGGTCGAACTACAAAAACATCAATAAATAAAAAACTACTGGTTTGATTTAAGTGATTTTAGTTTTAATTTGTTGTTAATACATCAATAAACATTTATTAATACTAATACTGTCAGAAATATGATTTGTTTTAAAATAGCAAGTAAATTAGTATCAAATTTTGTTTTGAATCACTAATTTGGTCAATAGAAAATTGCATTTAGCTTAAAAAATTTATATTATGAACGAATGAATTTATAAAAATTTATAACGAATGGAGTTTCTTGCTCGTTCTTCTCCATTCGAATCTACGTTTTGGAATGAGTACCTAGCTTCACCTAATTTCACTGACGGATTGACTGACAGACTATTATATATTTTGTATTTGTTGACGTTTCAAAAGTACCAAACTATGGTTTAATTGAAGTAAATGCTTTGACTTTGACTTTGACTTATATTTGCGGTCACCGGTGACCGCAACCTATAGTTCTTTAATTGTGTCTATAATGACGGTGCTCGACGAGTTAAGCGTAAAAACTATTAGAAAAACTTTCTCGGTTATAAGCTTCCCAAAAACATTACAATCATTTTTTATAAAATTGCATAATATTGCATCGTTACACTTAAGGCACCTAAGATATTGCAGAATAAATAAAAATCTATGAATCATCATTGCAATTAATAGACATAATTTCGAGCTACCTACCTCCTCTCTAAGGCCTCATACATATCATTTCTCTGCAAAGGTACTTCAGAGAAAAACATAGGCATGTCACGTATGCAAAAAACGATCACGTCCAAATCTGGTTTCAGCAAAAAATCTTCTACTGGAATTTAAGGCAGAATTTCAAATTCCAATCAACGCTGTTACAGGGGATCTACCTAAATCTATTTGCCATCCTAAATCCATATGGGTATGAGCAAAAAGCCAAGCACATCCACTCACGCTGATTAGGTATCGTTGAATCGTTAGTGATCATCCATCATGGTGTCACGCCGGCTCAACCCGTCCGCCATTGTCTCAGGAGTGTCCAAAACTTGGCACAGTTTAATAAGAACTGGTTGATGTATAGCTTAGAAGATTTGTAGTTCTACGAAGAGATATTTCGAGCAGTGCGGTTTTGTTCAAGGACAAAATAATTATCCTGGTATCATACCTTTTGTAAATGTAATAGCCTGATATAAAAACATGTTCTATAATTTGAAGATACGAACACATGCCTTTGCACGAATCACGTTCCTCTATTCTATGGTTGCTATTCGAAAATTAAAATTACTTTAAAAAAAACTGGACACCGAAAATTTTATAATTTATGGAAACCTTGCGTTAGTCACACTTGTGCTACGATTTACAAAGCTACTAGACAAAAAAGGATAAGACTCGAAAGATGATATGAACTAAATTTTATGCGTTACTAAACTTCATAACGGTAACGTTAGCAGAGTGAAGTGGAGACTTTACACCAATTGATAAACCTTCAAGAAAAGAACGTATTCCTTTTTAAAAGGCCGGCAACGCACCTGTGCCTCCTCTGGTGTTGCGGGTATCCATGGACGGCGCTGATTGCTTACTATCAGGCGATGCATCTGCTCGTTTGCCTCTTATTCTATAAAAATAATATACCCATAAAAAATTGTTCCCTAAAATAAATGAAAATAATATTAACCCGGCGGGAGTGTGGTGCGGAAAACTTACATGGAGTATGTGGTGGGGTGTAACATACCCCACGGAACAAAACGTCTTCTATCTAAGTATTTCTCCAAAATAGTACAAAATAATTACTAAGTATTATGATCGAGAATCCCTATAATAAAAAAATAAACAAATAAATACATACTTTTAAAACTTTTATTACTTTCTTAACAGTTGAACAATTTGCGAACTTTTCGGTGACAAAAATTTACTTGCACTATTAAAATATTCATAAAATCAACCATAATAATTAAAACAAAATAAAAACTTCTAAATTAACCAAAAATGAGATCTTCTTTCAATTAAAATTAAAAAGCACTTATAGAATCGAATGGAATATCTTAGTAAGGGGCCTCGTCGTCAGCACAATTTTTGCAAAAATATATTGCGTGTTTGATTGATTGAGTGATGTTCTGCAGCTTGCACAGACGTGTTTTGTCTTCCGATCTTTTTTCCGAGTATAATCCGCACATCAAGTATATCGTTCTGAACTGTTTTCCACTGCTGGGCGCAATGGTTCCCCCATTTGTGAAGAAATTCTTTGGCAAATGTTAGATGAAATATTTTTCTGTGTTTTTCGCAACTGCAGATGTTCTGTTCAACAAAATCAACCTCAAACTATGGAGGAATTCTGTTATTTATCCAAATTATTCTGATAAATTAAAAAATCATATTAGCATTGATAGCAGCCATATGGAAAATTTCATAAAAGATCGCCTTTGGACAACGCTTACTGTTGTGAGACACATTATAAGTAGCGCTCAGCTCGTCCACGACGTCTACTCCTGCTTTTGTGGAGTTGTATAAAGTAATAATTTTTGGATCAGTCCCAGTGGAGACAGACAAGTTCTTTTTGCAGCAAGGAGAATACTGCCATCCGAATCCCACTCGCTACTGATCGCTTCAAAGTCATAACACACTACTTGCGTGTCCGATTCAAGCTTATGCTCATTGCAATGATAAATTTCTTCGGTAGAACCTGATTCATCTGAAGATTCGGCTAAAACTTCATCAATAATGCTTCTTATACGTCTTTCATCTGCCTCCAGTGCCATTTTAATTCAAAATCAATAAAAATTAAAAATATGCATAAATATAAAAACAATACGCGAACTATGTGGCGGGGTGTGACCTACCCCACGGACGTTTACGCACGTGCACTGCAATCACCAGCCGGTGTAATACTGAGATCAGGCCACTAACCCCTTCCACAACCTTTTACCTCCAGCTACACGAAACCACGAAATCTAGTTACTACCAGTTAAAAAAATATACCTAGGTAAACTAATGCTGGGGTATGCTACACCCCACCACACTCCCGCCGGGTTAAAAGCAGTTCTCAATAAAATATCTGCTCGTATATTCCAAGCCGCCGATATTTGAACTACTACAACTAATGTTTCTTGTTGTTGTTTAACTCTCGCGTAGCCCGTAAGTGTTACCTTTCGTGTTCGAACTAAGCGGTTTGGTACATATTAATTTTGGTGAAATACTGCTCGAGAACTTTCTGTAGGTAGCGCATACATATACAGTACTTGGTACATTGTTTAATGCATGCACGATATTACTTTGTTAAACATTGCTATTGCCGGATTGTAAGTTCTTGGTAAGCCGAGGTTCTGGACTTCTGAGATTGTTGTATCAATTTGTTATTTACACTGAAATAGTTTTAAAACTTAATTCTGCTGTTACTAGTATAAAAAGGGATTTTAATGCTTAATGCTCCATTAGCATCTACCGGTCATATTATGAGCTCAATTTTAATAGGAAATGAGACATTGAACGAATGAACATTCCAAGACCTCCCCATTTAATCACGTCTGCAATGACACAAACATTTAAAAAAGTAGTCTAAATAATACTAACAAAGTTCCAAAGTGCTAAAAATACACACAACTCAATAAAAAGAATGCCCAAAAAACCAATCAAATGACAAACTAAAAACAGAAGCCGAATACAAGTCGTTTTGAAGAGAAAGACAAAAAATAGATCGAAAACGTAAGCGCTGAAGAGGCTGTGAATGGAATGTGGGTGTTCAGAATTGGGTAAAGTTAGGCCATTTAGTGAAACACGAACGAATACGGTATCCATCGATCGTTGTACATATATGTGTTGCATCGCAAGTCCCGTAAATATCTTCAATGGATGTTGAGAATTGATGTCCCCTTCCTTTTGGTTTGTTTTGGAATGGCTTTGTAAGGGAATTGGATTTTGGAGGTTTGTTTATTTAATGGTGAATAAAATTGTTAAAGTCTGCGTGGATCGCACAAGCACGTCACTTTTATTGGGGTTTTAAAAGGTATTTTTAGGAACCCTTATATTTCCAGTGATTCTATCGAGTTTCCAGGATGCGTATAAATTCTTAAAACTGAATGTTTATTTAGATTTCGTGCTATTAGGGAGAATTTATAAAAAAGAAAATTTCGAAATTCGACATTATGTCTTCTTCCTAAGTGGAAGGATATAAGGATACTGATTAAAAAATCGATTCAAATTGCATTTCATTGTCTGATATTGAGTCGCCGTTGCTTAATGCCTCTCTAGGGGTAGTAACGACTTTGGTAACAGCTACATCTTTTGAATTATAATCATTTACCTTTACTTTGTCAGCTTTTCTTATATTGCCTTTTTCAAATTTTGTGAAGATTTCCATAACATTTTTTGTTTAATTCTATTGTTTTTTTCAATATTTTACATTTTGTCTTGGTTTAGCTTCACCACAGTGAAATCTAGTTATTAAACCACTCCATCAAAGTTGACTACACTAAGTACTTGTACACTACATCACAACTCAATGATATCACAATCCGGCCATTATAAGTAGACCTTCAATGACACTTTTTTCTTCATCAGCAAGGTTCTAAGTAAGCTGGTCCTTTACAGCATGTATTGTATTCTCAACGTAGACTGGATAAGGGGCTGGGAAATTGTTTTACGTGTCACATTATGTAACGAACGAGACTGTTCTCTTTGAACGCGTTTTGAATTGTTAAAGATATCGACCGATTTCTTTGGAGATGAGATTTTAATGTCATGTTGTGTTCAAGAAATACTATCGAGCATAGTTTGGTGGTTAGATTTAGAGTTGAAGGTGCACTTTCATTTGTAATAAGGATTAAAAAGTAATTTATTTTCAAAAAGTAGTTGTACGAAGGCTTTTATTGTTTTGTTGTGATTGTTTTACCGTTGAATGTCGAGACTATTGTTTTAAAGACCCGAATACTGAAAGGTAGAAGATTGTACTGAAATATCATGCCATCTCTGTCATTTTACAACTTTAAATATTTAGGTAGTCTAATTTCAGTGTTAGGCTATTATATTATGTTTGGCAGTCACAGACTGTCACGTGTTTTTGCACGGAACAATAAAATTATTTTTAGTATTGTAACTACAAAGACATTTTATGACAATATATTGAAAGCCTCGTTGACTGAGTGGTCGCAAGTGCGAATGCCAGGCAAGGGGTCTCGGGTTCGCTTCCCGGATCGGGCAAAGTACTACTGGGTTTTAAAAAAATTCTCAGTGGTAGCACGGAGTTTGGAATTGCGCCCGGTATATGGCAATAGGCTCACCCCTTATTACATGGGACTCATAATATAAATAGTGAAAAGTGGGTGTTACATTGTACAGTGGCATTAAGTGGCGGAATGTGCACCTCTGCTTATTGTATAAGGATCTTTCTGTTTATTGTATAAGGATAATTAACTCAACAAAGCAACAATATCTCCTTACCCCCATCTCCCATCGTTCTCGTAAACTCCTGGAATTGGTCGAGTCGGCTTGCATGCATTTGTTGCCGCTTAATCCCACTCATCACAATACAGGTGCCGATGACACCTGGCTCGACCTGATCCTTACCTCCAATCCTTCCCTTGTTTCCTGCCATGGTCAACATGACGCTCCAGGCTTTTCTCATCACGACCTCATATACCTCTCTTATACCCTGAAACCTCCTAAAGTTAAGCCCAGGTTTTTGTACAGACGTTGTTTTAAGCGAATGGATGGAGAAAGGCTTCGGGAAGAGGCTTCAAATATTGATTGGGAGCCGCTGATGAGTGCCACCACGGTTCATGACAAGGTTGACATCTTTAATAAAATCATCACCAGGCTGTATGATCGGCACGCTCCAGTCCGAAAAGTGAAGATTAAGCGACCACCCGCGCCATGGATGACCAGAGGCATTCAGATGGCGATGCGTCGCAGGGAACGAGCCTTCAGGAAACATAAAAGGGACCGCACTGAGGAAAACTGGTTAGCTTTTAAATTTGCAAGGAATCGATGCAACCAGATGGTACGCAACGCTAAACGCCGACATATTCTTGATAACATCTCTCTATCTTCTCCTGCCAATATCTGGAAATTTCTAAAATCTCTAGGTATTGGTAGAACGCAATATTCAGACCTCCCGACCTCTATTAGTCTGGATGATCTAAACAATCATTTCTCCACCTCTTCGCCCTTGGATTGTCTAACTAAAGAGAGTACTGCATCATCAATTGCTGGTCTGATGCGTCCTGCTATAAATCCTTTCCGTTTCGACTCTGTAGACTCGGAGGAAACCAGAAAGATTATCCTGTCCATCAAGTCCAAGGCTGTTGGTTGTGATAATATTTCCCGATACATGATCATAACCTGAATGCAGATCTCCTCAACAAACTAGACAGACTTCTGAATAACTGCATTCGATTCGTGTTCAATCTTCGTAAATATGATCATGTTTCTGCACAGCGCTTGCAATTAAAGTAAAACGCCAACGTAGGGAGCAAAGGGCTTTAACTACTTTATTCTCTCTTCTTGAATCCCCTTTTTCTCCTAACTATCTATCCACCTATTTTCAATACACCAGTGCAAACCACAGTAAATATCTTCGTTCTTCCAACAATCGCCATCTACAGTGTGCCAGTCATCGCACTGATTTTCTTCATTCTTCTTTCTTCATACAATCTGTTATTCTGTGGAATGCACTACCCACGGATGTCAGGACGGCGTCCAGTCGCTTAGCTTTTAAGATTAAAGTTCGGGAGCATCTTCTTCAGCAATTGGTAGATTCATCTCAAACCTAAACCTCTTTTAATTTAATATTTTCTATTATATTTTATAATGTACATATATATTTCTATATATATATTCATTATTTTTTATTAATATATTTACTTTTTAATATTGTATACATAATTATTGTTATATGTAAGTATGTATAAGTTCTCAAATATACCTATATGTTTAGTGTTTATTGAATATTCTGATTGTGAGATTTGTTATTTATTACACTGGTACATTGCCTATTTATAAAGGTTTAAATCACCTGCTACTTACATCTCTGCACTGCTTAAAGGTTGACTGGGAGACAATGCCCAAGGCATTAAGTCCACCTGTACACACCTTGTTGTATGAAGTTGAAATAAATAAATAAATAAAATATCTAAGAATGGTACTTTAAAACATAAAATTATTGGCACCACGAGACAACAAAAGCTTTTTCTAGAAAGCCACAAATTCTAATAAGATATTAATACAAAAGCCATTCTTAGTAAAGGGAAAGAGAAGATGATGATAATGAATGTAACTCCACGAAAAAATTATTGATAGTATTAGTTTAATAGAAAATTTGTTCTGGAAAAAGGTTGAATCGTTCTAGAATTAAAAAAAAAAACTCAGTAAGTCATATGGTCGGTGAAGTTACTGATCGATTAATTTTCGTGCAAAGAATTATATGTTATGTTTGATGGGGAAAAAAGGCGTCCACGCAATGACCTCAGAGAAGATGACCGCACAGTGGTCACGCGCCGCCGTGCAATACACAGCAAGGCTCTGGGAAGACACATAGGTTTCCATACGGAGGTGCCGTAACAGGCGCAGCACCGTGGGGGCTCCGGGGTTGGTCTACTAAGAAGACCTGGTGCCTCATTCAGGTGCGGATGGTGTCCACCGGGAAGGTTTTAGTGAGTTAAAAATCCCACACTACCTACTCTTTTTCTCCAAAAAACTAGACGCCTTTTAAATGTCTCTCCATATCAACAAAAAAAATTAGGTATATTACGTGTGCGTTTGTTTTTGCCCCTACATGAGACTAAGGAAAACCTTAATTCATTAAAAAAATATTAATTTATTAATGTTTATTACCCATTGACAATTCATCTGACCTTTAAGTAATGTATGAATAAATAATAAATCTGTCTCGGAAATTAATTTTAACTCAGTCTTCATCCACTTGATAATTATTTATTACAGTTTAAATGTAAATGCACTTTAAAGCTGCGGATGTCGTTTAATTAATTGTCCATTTTGCTGTATTTCTGGTCTGCCATAACCTTTTTATTTGATTACTGGTGGTCTGCGGTAGCACTGCTGTTAAATTATCCGCTGTGTTGAACGTTAAAAGTAACTGTGAATTCATATTTCTATAGCTGGGTTAATAAATTTATTGCCAAGCAAAAGTAAGCTCTATCAATATGGAAACTACTTAGCGTGGAGTTATTATCGTTTGCAAACATTATTTTTTTAGAACTACTCAATCAACTAATTATCAAAGCAAGAATTTCATTCATATTATCAGTATGCTTAAAAAGACAAGTTCCGAGAGGTTTATCTCATTCAATTTAAGCTCTGTTGAGTTTCTATGACGAGGCTTAAAAGGTTTAAAACCTATCTGGAAACGATAGATCAAGTACAATGTAATACCATTGCACTATGAAGTTTTTGTTTCATGTTGTTTTTCTGTGAGGGCGTGGTATCACTCCGGTCGAACCGGTCCATTCGTGCCGAAGTATGGCTCTCCCACACTTGACGTCACATATGTCGTATAAAAGACAATTTAGTTACCTTTATAATGAGAACGTTTTGTTAAAGAACATTTTTTTAAGTTATAGAAAGTTCGGTAAAATTTTGTGCTTCCGAGTGAACCTACCATTTTTGTTTTCCATGCAGTTGATTTTGTACTGTTGTCAAATTACTCGCTTTGTTTAATAGCGCCGCTCTGTTGAGCGTTATGTTACAACTTTGATTGGTCTCTTTTTTAAATAACAAATAAAAATGTAACACAATCACTCACAGGGTCTGTCGATATGTATATTCGAAAATTAATAAAGATAAGTAAGTCATTTTGACGATAAATGTTTGAGCAAAATTACAAAGTAATAAAAATATTTACTTAATATGAAGCAATAAGCAAGCGAGCTACATAATGATTGGAGATACAAGATAAAATTGTGATATGATACTATTATCATTTATACAAAAATTTGTTCCTAAGTGTGCTTTTTAGGCTATCCTAAAAAACACACCCAGGGACGAATTTTTTTTAACAAAAGTGTGTTTTTCGTAAACTGAATGGATGTTTTGACTATTAGTCGAACTATTTCTCATTAATATAATGTCATCGTCTCCTTTTTTCATCTATCTTTATCTTTTTATAATCTAGAATAATCTGAGTAAGTTTACTTATAACTGAAATCGAAACCACATAGTACATACATACATAACCTCACGCTTGTCCACAATGAGGGTAGATAGAGACTATGAAACGCCAATTGCTACGATTCTTACATACCTCTTTCGCTTCATCAACAATCATCAGTCTTTCATGCATGTTCGTCGGTTAAGGGTAGTTTTATTTGGCATTTCTTCAATATATCACCAATTTGGTCAGTTTATGTCCGTCTAGAGCGCCACATTGTAAAAATCTAATTCAAAATTGCTATTCAAAATTTAATATTGTAGATGACTTATTTTTATTTTAATGTCCGTCTGGTAGATTATTTTAAAACATTAGACACGTATTTTTTACATTTTTACAGAAACGAATACTTTCGCCGATATATTGATGTGAAATGTCGCGTGACGTCACTTCTATGTACATTTTATTCGTAGAAATTACGTTTTAGCCCCCACTCCAAAACTTTGATTTGTTATATCTACGTATCATTAAATTTCATTATACATCAAAATAAAAAAATACGTGCTTGTCTAATATTTTTTCATTACCTAACTTACTAATTAGATTTTTAATTTTTATACCCTGTCATCATCCGTATACTGTATACTGCAGTCAGACTTGCAATACTGAACAATATTACGAAATGCACTATAAAAATGAACAAAATATTTTATTTTTTCCTAAAACATGTTTTACCTACATCAATTTATTGCATATTTTTTATAAATATTTTGCTATAAAATTGTTCTGCGGTACCTCTCGTGGTCAGGTTTAACGCAACACACACCTGCGATCACAATTTATAGTAAACGTTTTCCCAATATTTCATACTGTAGCTATACAACATTATTATATATCTGTTAATTTGTTTGTTCGAACAGATTGGATTTACCGTAAACTGAATAATAAATTTTAAGAATGGGAGAGCCATGCTTCGGCACGAATGGGCCGGCGGTAATGATACCACGGCCTCACAGAAAACCGACGTGAAGCAACGCTTGCGTTATGTTTCGTCGTGTGAGTGAGGTTACCGGAGGCCCAATTACCTTCCCCTTCCCCAATCTCCCCAGTTCCTGAATCCCCAACGATCCTCAAACTCCTAATCCCCAAAAGGCCGGTAACGCACTAGTAACGTCTCTGGTGTTCCAGGTGTCCATGGGCGACGCCGATAGCTTATCATCAGGTGATCCGTCTGCTCGGTTACAGGCTTATGCCATAAAAAAAATAATAATAATACTGGATACTTATTTTTGTTCACATTCAGCATTATGTATTTTGAAGTTATTTTAATTGTGTTACTACTTTGTTGATTTTGTTTCTTTGCTAGAGTCTATGTTTCCTAAGGGGTAAATCTGGGTGTCTTCAAGGCTCAAGTGAACAGGTTGCTTATGGCATAGGCATGGGCAGACATGACATAATCTTATGCCACCTCATCGCTTACTAACAGGCGAGATAACTAGTGTATATTGTGTAGCTAAACGTCGACTCATCAATTATATTATATAAATAAAATTGGTAGATCTGATACCCAAGAAATTTCAAGTCCTACGAAGTAGTTGTAAAAAGGGAATAGTGACTAATGTTAGCAAATAGCTTTGAATGCAAATCTGGCAAAAGGAATTATTACATAACATAACATCACGCCTTTTATCCCCGAAGGGGTAGGCAGAGGTGCACATTATGCAACTATACAATGTAACACACACTTTTCACTATTTATGTTATGATTCCCATGTAATAGGGGGTGAGCCTATTGCCATATATCGGGCACAATTCCAGACTCCGTGCTACTACTAAGATTTTTTTTATAACCCAATAATACTTTAATAACTCCCGGCCTGGGAATCGAACGCGAAGCCCCTTGCCCGGCAGTAGCACTTACGACCACTCGGGTAACGTGAATTATTGTTACCTTTAATATGTCTGCCTAAGAATAAAATTGAAGAAAAAAAAAAAAGTGATTTCTGTATTTTCAAGAAAATACTGAATTATATTCCAGTTTCAACCAGTCTCGATTCAGACATCAGTAACATGAATCTAGCCTTTCAAAATAATTTATCGACAGGAGATAGTTTGGTTTTATAGGTAGTTACTGAATCGATAACAGTTCTTATGCGCAATTACATCAATATTAAATTCATTTATCTCACGTATTGAAGCTCACGTAATTTAAATTTTGGATTAAAAGCGACGCTTTAAAAATCTGTGTTTGACACCTATCATCGTTAATCTAGATAAGATAAGAATTCTAATCAAAGATTAGTATAAGTAATCTGATAGCGGTATTACTGAGAATTTATTTAAGGAAATGAGTATAGATCATGAATTACAAATAATAATTTAATAGTTTCCAAAATTGCAGTTAAGATTTCGGATTTATTTTTGTTTGCTACCGTGACTTTTGCCCAGAGTAAGTTTGTTCATATTTTGACTGATATGTTTTCTTTGGTCTGTTTCATAGTCATAAGCTCATTGTCTATTTCGCTAGGCCATTTTGATTGATTGTGTGGCAATACGTTTGAGAATGAACATTGTCTGAATTTAAAATAGGTACAGAATATACTGCTGTTAAGGTACACAATGCACACATTATTTAAAAGTATATTTTTAATTTTCATATGTAGAAAGGGAAATAGTTTAATCAGATCGAATCTTTCTGAGCTTGAACTTATGGCCATTTTAATATCGATCTCTAGGCCTTTCTGGGACAACTGAATGGTCTACAAAGCGTTCTCAAAAGTCAAGATACCACCCGGTCCTATATTTTTTTGCTAACTGTTTTGTTGGTTGCAGTATTAGTTTTCTGAATGCTGATGTCTGTTTCAGTAGAACCTATAAGCCCATGTCATTGCTTCGCCATTCTGCTGACAACAGTCGGAGTTTGACGTGACCACACTTCCATGTGACTCTTGTTCCTTACGTTCCTTGAAAGTGAACTAGAATCTGAAACGCAAATTGTAATTTAAGAAAATGTTGAACTTTATTTTTTTTTTAATATTTTTTCTTACTTTTTTGAATACCTATATGAAAATATAGCGTGTAGGTTTTGCATTAATAACAGTAAAATGCTACATTTTACCTCTACAATCAATTAAAAACAGTGCAAGACTTTCCAATATTTTTTTAAATTTAGATTGCATGCCCAATGACAAAATTTTAACCAAGCATATTCATGCCTTTTTTTTTTTTTAAGGGGGGAAAATCATCGAATGACTGCTTCCGCCTGGGTGAGGCGGAAGGGAGTGTCAGACTCTTACTGACTAAAAACCACCCCGTTCCTTCTCCTGCACGTCGAGTCGGAGCCCCGGTTACCCGTTAGGTTCTCCGCGACAAGCATATTCATGCCTAGTAATTCCTAAAAGCAATATCTAAAATTATGATACGAAACAATAATTGATAAGGAATGTATATATCAATAGTAGTAACGAAAGAAATAACCACTAATTCCATACAATATTGTGAATGGTAAAATAAACTAGTAATTCTAAGTATTTTTTTAATGGTGTATTATCATCGAATGACTTCTCCCGCCTGGGTGAGGCGGGAAGGAGTGTAGGGGTGGAGGCAGGCACATTATTACTAACTAAAAACCACCTCGTTCCTACTCCTGTACTTCGAGCCGGAGCCCCAGTAATAGTACTCATTAAATACTTACCTGAATAACGTTGATAGGCTAATAAGTATCGGCGTAATGCCAGTGCCAGTCATAAGGTCTTAGGTCATCTGAAATGCGTGGGATGCAATAATCTATCCTGCGCAGTTCGGAGAAGATCTGCGAGTAGATTCATGTTATTCCTGAAAATTTATATATTTTAAGATCAATAAAATAGTGGGTGGTTTATTATAAAAAACATAAAATTTAACATAACATCACGCCTTTTTATCCCCGAAGGGATGGCCAGAGGTGCACATTACTACACTTAATGCCACTGTACAATGTAACACCCACTTTTCACTATTAGTGTTATGAGTCCCATGTAATAGGGGGTGAGCTTATATGTTATGAAAAAAAATAGTAAAATAAACGAAGAGTCTTTATCATGGTAGGCCATATTTATCTGCACGGCCCCCTAGATAAACACCAGTCGAACCAGTGAACAGAAAACTGCCAAGCTTCAATTAAGTTTACAATAAGTTTTTTGAATGTCATTTTCAGTCCATAAACGTTATGCGATAGTGTTCATATAGCATTTAGATTATTATTACATAATTATGTATTGTATAATACAATCTCAAAATTATTTTAGTACACCAAACTGCACAAATTACCTAAAGCGTGACGTACATACAATGTGAACCGTAGATGGCGCCAACGACGAGTAATATCTTGTGTTTTTCATTTCAGTAACTGCCCTCCTGTAAAGCGAACATAGATTATATCTTTATTGAACAAGATAATACATACTTGACCATATTTGCGAAGTGACTGACGGTGTATAATAATGTAAATATTACAATTAATTAAACTTACAACACACAGGTTGGCGATAAAATAATTCTTTAAACGACCACTCTCAGTAACAAATGACATAACCGAATCAAAAATACTATTTATTTCAATTCCAATTAAATGTTACATTGAGATAACTTTAATTTTATCTTCTTATCATTGGTAAGGAACTCACGTAAAATTGATATGATCTAATCGACGCCATCTATAGATTATCTTAAATTAATAACTTACTTGTGTTAAAAATCCCCGATATAGTAGACTATAAAACAAGATCCCTATTTCGGAGGTCTAGCACTAGATGATGATAAAATCAAAGCCATTTCATTTTTGTAAATGTAATACGATGGAACAATGCATTTTGTCAATCCCATGTGGCAAAATAAGAGGTGTCATTTCACTAAAAGTATCCCATTTTCGACCAGTTACAAATCCTTGCTAGCACATAGTTAGAATATGTATGTTTTCTTGGCTGTACTATGTTAGTTGCAGTTTCAAATTGTAAACAAATATAGAGGTATTATGATAAAAATCGAAACCCTATTTTTTCCTAAACTTGAACACGCAACACAGCCTGACAGACAAACGTACATGACTACACATCATGATCCAAAACTTTATCGGTACACATTTATTACTTGAATGTTCGTTGATCAACATGATTGATTAGTTTTAATAATCAGATGGCAACACTACTGATCATTTATATAAAGTAAAGCTGAAGATTATAACTTCAGTTTTAAACTGGTTTCAAAAATGGTCCCTAAGGTGTTGGCTTTGTTCGTGATCGCAGCGGCTTTGACTCAGGGTAGGTTGTGTCGATATATTTTTGCATTAGTAAATTTTTACATCTTCTTAACCTACTTCAAAAAGAAGTAGATTGTCAGTTTGAACTGTATGTATCTGTGTATATCTGTGCGTGATTATCTCGCGATTGGCTGCACCGATTTTGATGCGCTTTTCAGAAAAGTGTTTTTTACACATATCGGAGAAGGTTTTAGCATATTAGTTAACCGACTTAAAAAAAGAAAGGTTTGACATCGGTTTTTTATACGTAGTTCATAAAATATTTATTTTACAAACGGTTCCCCATTATAGATTTGTTTAAAGTGATAAGTTTTAATCAGAAACGAAAACATCAAATTTTTCTTTGTTTTGGCTAGATTTTGCCTTATGAGAACAGTTTTTAGTTACTATTTTTATACTTGTACACCTTTATAAGTCATAAAAATCAGTATTGACATCGACATTACTATTATAAAGTATTTTATTACCATCGTAAATAGTAAAGCATATAAATGTAAGTACCTAACAATAAAAGCAACTATGAATAAAATTCGATAAGAATTTTAATCGTCCTTTAACATCGCATACAGTTTTATATCAGATTGCGTTTGATTGGGTAACAATAATGTAATTTACGCAGCCTAATCAGTTGCAGTATTTTGGAATTTTCCATGCGTTACGAGAAGCTATGCAGCTAAGATTATAAAAAGAAAGATTCGGTAACCTCATTCACACGACAAAACATAATGCAAGCGTCGTTTCACGTCGGTTTTCTGTAAGGCCGTGGTATCAATCCAGTCGAGCCGGCCTAATCGTGCCGAAGCTTGGCTCTCTCACTTGACTTGATAGTCACACTAAATGTCTTTTCTTCGTCTCCATTTCATCAGATTTAGATATTAACTCGTTGAGTACCGTCATTATAGACACAATTAAAGAACAATAGGTTGCGGTCACCGGTGACCGCGCGGTGTTTGACAGTTTAATTGTATTTTAATAGCTGTTTTACTTTTTTACAGCCCAAGCAGTCACTCAAATCACATTACCAGATCAACACCATACTTTCTTAACGAACCAGCTCATCGGCAAGTCCCTATCTATCCCGAAGTCTTTCTTGGACCTCTTGGAGTCTTGCCACGTGATCTTCCCAAATGGCATGACCCATGAAGCCTTCCCTAACAACAGGCTCCCAGCTGGACCTATCACATTCCTGGATGCCGTTCAGCCTTTCACCAGCTGTGCCATTGGCTTCTTGGGTGCTGATGTCTCTCTGAGTGGAACGTACGAGCTGATGTCCTTGGTTAGACATTCTGCTGATAACAACTTCAGTTTGACAAGACAGCGATTCCACCTTACCCTGGTTGAAATCGACCCCTGGAAGAGTGAAGCCTAAATAGTGATGATCTTTATAATATTTCTGATGTTGTGATTTTTAAACAAAGCTAAAAGAAGAGAACTTCGAAAATTTATTATTCGAACTTCTCTTCTTTTTATCTTCATAATTAATCAATTCTAGAAGTTTCTGTACTTTTTTTATACCACATGTAATACTTTGCAAATAAATACATATTTTGACAATATCATGAAACTTTTATGGAACACAAAATGCGATTATAACCTTAGTGATTTTTTCAAAAACTCAGTCATCTTGGCTGAATGAAAATTCATGCGAGTTGAAAAACTAGCATTGTCTTAATTATAACATCATAAAATAGTAAAAGCGAAACCTGCATATGTTTACATAGCACCTACTTCTCTTACTCGTTGCCATTATGACAATTTTAAGATCATATAAGACACAAAATTACACCAATCTATTTACAGACACCCTTAATGTAGACCCTCTTGGAAATTTCATATTTCACCAATAAAGCGTCTTGAATGGCAAGCCGTCAAACGATTCATTATCAAGATAAATTATCGGCAAACGTCAAACAATAAAAAAATCACAATTACTATAACAGAAAAACTGTAACAACATCGTCAATCAATACAGAGTTTCCAGAAAGAGCCAATCAGGACAGAGAACAAGCCACCCGTGTCTACCTGCCAACAGCATTGTTTCTCGAAGTGTAGACTTGACAGATCAAATTAATAACTCAAGCTCAGTTATTCCCATGGCACTGTCACAGTTCACGAATTGTTTCTGAGAGTCCAGACCACTGTATAACGTTGTTAAGTAAGTTTTAGTTCTCTCACTGAACCTAGTAACAGACCTACCTATTTATAATTATTGATGTACCTAAATGTGACTAGGTGACGTATCTAGGGGAAGTGGTAGGGCTAGGGCTAGTCGCGGAGAACCTAACGGGTTACCGGGGCTTCGGCTCGATGTGCAGGAGAAAGAACGGTATGGTTTTTAGTCTAGTAAGAGTCAGACACTCCCTCTCGCCTCACCCAGGCGGGAGCAGCCATTCGATGATTTTCCCCCTTAAAAAAAGGGCTAGAGCTTGTTACTCTCGCTGAGGTCTTAATTTCAAGGCCACTGCAGGGATTAGGCCAGTTAAGTAGTCAACAGCCTCAGAGTTTCTACAAGAGATTCTTTTAAAAAAATGCGACCACAAACAGTATGTTAAATATGTGACGCCGTAAATAAATGATGTAACGGTAGCCTTTCAAATAATACCTCGGCTGTATAATAACTGTCCGATAACATTTGTATAGAAATGATAAATATACTGTCATTTGTCAACCGCAAAATAACATTATCGCCTATGGTATAAAAATCCTTACACCACTATATCTTTGTCATTTCTTTGTTTTATTTTTTGGGTTTCATTATTGTTCGGTATTATCTGTGTTAGTGTCGCGGAGAACCTAACGGGTTACCGGGGCTCCAGCTCGACGTGCAGGACAAGGAAATGGGGGGTTTAGTCAGTAACAGTCTGACACTCCCTCCCGCCTCACCTAGTCGGGAGCAGTCATACGATGATTTTCCCCCTTTAAAAAAATATATCTGTATAAGTATCTGTATTTATTTCTTCTTTTCTTTTTTAATTTTGTATTATTTTTGGATCTGTGTGCGTGCCTACTGTCAATTAAATGCTTTTCCTTTCTTATATAAACTACTAACTCCTAACTGCGGCTTCGGTCGCGTTTTCGTATGAAAAAAATGGCCTATGTGTTATTCCGAATTATAATTTACCCCTGTTCGAAATTTCAGCTCAATCCGTTCAGTAGTTTGTACGTGAAAGTGTAACACACACACACACGTACATACTCATAGACTTTAGTTGTATTATAATATTAGTAGGATTCCCTATTGGAACTGGATTGTTAACTAAATTGGAATATTGGTGTACATCTTTATTTTTATGGGTTAAGCCGATAAATGAGCAAACGCATCACCTGATGGTAAGCAATCGGCTTCGTCAATGAACACCTGAAATACCCGAGGCGTTAGAAGTGAGTTATCAGCCTTTTGGGGATTAGGATTTTGACGTTTGTTCGGAATTCAGGAAATTTTGAGTTTGGGGAAGGGGGGAGTATTTGGGCCTCCGGTAACCGCATTCACACAAAGAAACAACTCAAGCGTCGTTTCAAGTCGCTCCGGTCGACCCGGCCCATTTGTGCCGAATCATGGTTCTCCCTCACATGTAAATGTATCAAATTGAAATCGTGCATTACTTGTTATGGATGACTGAAACACTAATAGCTATTTTCAACACACATTAATATTCCCACAACTAATAATTTAAAGTAATTATGTATTTGCAGTGTTTATTATAATTTGTTGTACATTTAACATTAATATTTGCCTACAACTGTACATTCATTACAATATTAATATTTAGTAGCGATACTTTACATTTAGTAGTACGTAATATTAGGTTTGAATATTTTAGGCTACTGTAAAAGAGTGATATAATAATTCCATAATATAATTAGTATATAATTAATTAATTTAGAATTAGTAATTTATAGTACTATTAACTATTGACGATAATAGGTTTGTTCTTTGTTACGAAATATTGAGTACTAGCTTTTACCCGCGGCTTCGCTCGCGTCACAAAAGGATAAAAAGTAGCCTATATGACATAT